>JAQMRL010000001.1:189659782-190212282 GCA_035578175.1 Catonia carolina
TGTAGGCGTTCCAATTCATAACACATGTGTTTAAATAGAAGTCTATCTTTTTGTGGATCAACTTCTAATCTCCCTCTCAGTAATCTCAGAATAAAACGTACCTTAGAAAATAGAAACAGTTATTTATTAAAATGGACCTAAGTAATTACAACTTGAAATGACTTAAGTCTTTATACAAGTCTTTATACAAGTGACTGAAGATGTATCATCTTCTATAGATTTTTAATAAATAGTGTTTTTAGTTTCAATTTTATGTTATTTACTCTGATGATGGTGGATCCACCGAAACACGTGTAAGTAAAAATTAAAATAAAGGTGACGCAGTTTGAAAAGAAGGTTAGTGAAATTATTTTATTAATTCATTATATGAAATAGAAATATTTAAAACTGCAGGATGCATTATAAAGATTTATTTTTGAATGAAGACTTAAGTCTTCATACCAAATACAACAGGGTAACGCTGTTATTCACAAGCTAATCTACAAGCCTAAATCCTGACTGTATTTGTTATTCACTTAACGTCTTTACATTACACAACCAACAACTAAAATATTGCAGTACAAAATATTTAAACACCTAGCCACTCAAGAAACCTACAAGAACCCATGTCCACTTCAACAAACACTAATAAATTAAAATTAACATAACATTAAATCAAATTAATACCATTTTTTCAGATGAGTGTTATAGTCATTAAATTTCACAACTAATACAGAGCTAACTTTAATGATTTCAAATAAATTTTGTAAGATCCTAAAGCTCTTTTGGATTTGTTAGTTAGACTACGGACGACAATTTGTACAATAAAATGTAAAACGATTTAATGAATTTTTCACCGAGTCAGTTCTGTTCACAGTAGATAATAGGCCCAAATAAAGTTTAAACAAAACAACAATTTTTCAAACATTCTTCTCACACAAGATAATAATAATAATAATAATAATACTTTATTTAAGAAGTACACTTATACCAAAACATAAAACATCAAAAAAATTTTTATAAATAAAAATGTACAAGACATAGCTTACTTAACTGGTAAAAATATATAATGCATAGCACACAATGTGGAAACTATGCACCCCTATCGTAAAAACTGTGATGAAGTAACCTACATAATGATTTACATACGAGTTAGGGTCAAAAATTTCCCGGAATTGGTTAATAGAAATTGATTGAAAGTATGTAAAACATTTTAATCCCATTTTCCTTCAAAATACTCTCCTCCTGGATCTACGCACTTATTCCACCGTTCATACAATCATTGGAAACACTCCTGAAAGCCATTTTCGAAAAATTTATCGGCTGTTTCATCGCATTTTCCATCACCTCTGATGAACCAGCAAAACAATGTCCGTTCAATGCCATTTTCAGTTGTGGAAACAAATAAAAATCCAGTGGTGCAAGATCGGAAGAGTACTGGAGCGTGTTCCAGAGTGGTGACAATTTTCTTTGCAAAGTATTGTTTCACCATTAGGGATCGATGTGACAGGGCATGGTCAAGCAACAAAAATGAATCATTCCCTGCCCATTTTTTAGCCTGTGTTTGTCGAATTGCATCTCGTAACCGTTTTAGGATCTCTCTGTGTACAATTCTTTGTTGATTGTTTTCTCTGTTGTCGTCTGTTTGCACGAAGAAGTTGTCGAACGCGCTCAACATTCTCATCTGTGGTAGAAGTGAAAGGCCACTCAGTCCGAATCGACTGTCATGAAAATGATTGTGCCACTCGTAAACTGCCGTTTTCTTCATTGCATCATTTCTGTATGCTTTCTTCAGCATCTCAAGAGTGATTTCTCCAGCAACATATAGAATTTGATATTGGCACACTTCTCTGTTAATGACATTTCACAATCCGGTGAAAGAAAAAACTGCGTCTAAAATATCATACACCGCACCCAGGAAACCAACTCTAACTGTCTGCTGAATGGCACAGAACCTTCCCTAGTAGTGATACCAATCTCCCAAAAAAAAATTTCCCTTCGAGCAAACAAATGCTTGACTGCATGTGACCATTCCGGGAACTTTTTGACCCTACCTTGTAGGAACTAAATAATAATAATAACCACAAAAATGTCTTTGTAGCTTGATCTACTCCACTGGCATATTAAATTAAAGTATCTCTAACCAACTAAGTTATCTTTCATGAGCTTACATAAACATTTGCCTGTATAAATATTTTTATGAATTTTTGTTCCTAAGTGAGGCAACCAGCCTTCTTACCAACTCTTAAAAGCTGTTTCAACTAAGTACCAACATAAGAAGGAACTAATTTTTTCCAGACAGTCTGACATTCCTGACCTGTTTCGATGAATCAGTTCAAAGTTTCACTTCCAAGAATACTGTTCTTAAACTAATTTTTGCCCTCTAAGAAACCTGATGAGTACCACCCAAATTATGAAACTTTGTGAGCCTATATGTTTTTCCAACTGCACTTCCATTCTTTAATCTAGACTCACTAATCTAGGCTATATTTAACTTGACCTCTAATAAAATTAAATTTAATTGTGTATTTTTATCTAGATGTACTAATTTAAATTCTCATTACACATTGAACATTTCACATGTAGCTTAAATACTTACCCTTCTAACTGGTATAACACCTCTTTGATGAATATCTACAACATTCCACGTATTTTGAAAATTTCTGATATCGGCGTAAGATAACAATGCATCTTCTTCATTCGAATAGAAGAGAGAAAAATTTTCCATAATGATAGCTGAAAAAATTAGATGATACATGTAAATGGACAATTCTTCATTTATACTATCTTGCTACAAAGACGAGTTAAAAATAGGTTTGCTATGCAGTGATTAATAACAAAACAAATTGCTTCTTTGTTATAAATTCTATTTACTTATGTATTTCTTAAATATCTATTTACACTTATGACTGGGGGGATTGATAAAACTAAAGAATATTACTAAAGTAAATAGGTAGTTATGTTAAAAAGTAAAAAAAATAGTATAAATATTATGTCAGATAAAATTTTTTGCCACAATATGTTCAAAGAATATAAGGGTAAAACAATATTTTAATCACCAAAGTTTATTTGACAGAGAATTACTTCAAGGTACTAGGGTCATTTGGAAAGTAAGAACGTTTTGATCTGATGAGCTGCGCAGTTTCCCCACACCTCCGCTGTTGAGTTATTGATTTTCCACTCACCTTGGGCCAGTCTGGCACTAACAGCGAGCTGATACAGTCATGTATTGGTTATTTGTAAGTCTTTAAATGTGAGACAAAGTAAACCATCCTGCCAAGTGTGAGATCCTAAGTGAATTAAGCTTTTTGAATGCTAAAGGAGTTGCGACCTACAAAAATTTACAGACAAATAACGAGATTTATGGTAATGTGATGAACAAAGCTTCAGTTCGAAAATGGTTCATTAAGTTTAACGGCAGGCAGACGAATTTTCATGAAGAAGAGCGCTCAGGCTGACCTTCAGCTGTGACTGATGAACTAAAATCAAGGATTGAAGAACTTACTGCAACAGTTCCGATGGGAGTTTTTTGATCATCTGCCCTATACCCCAGAATTGGCCCTGAGTGATTTCCATCTGTTTCTCAAACTGAAGGACTTTTTGGGCGGGAACCACTATGGAAGTGACGACAAACTAAAAGGTGTTAGTGAGTGGTTTAACAAGTTGGCGGCAACAGAGTATGCAGAGGGCATACCAAATTGCTGAAACCGTGAGACAAGTGTTAATTTGTACGGCGATTACATACAAAAATAGTTTACATATCAGGTATGTTATAAAAGAAGTTTTGTTTTGGCTATAATAAAAAAAAATTCAAAATAAAGAAAAACGTTCTTTACTCTCCAAATGACCCTTATACTTTAATAATTTTTTTTCTCTAGTGTCCATTCCTGCAATGTACATACTATTCAATTCCTCTGAATAATTCAATCATTACCCATAATGAGCAGGTGGTGTTAAATTAATTGCACTCGATCTGTTGGTTCCAGGGCTACAAAAAATAGTTCTGTTTCTTATCACATAGTCAGCCAATTGTATGACTAAATTATTTAAGAATAGAAGAGGTAAAGATAAAGATGTAAAAGACACTAGTCAGAGTTACCTCCTCTGAGAGTAATGAATTTCACTACACAGCCAGATCCTGTGGTGAATGAAGTGAAGGTGTCATTTGCGGGATGGAAAGTGGGTGTTTTTCAGAGGGCCTGGCATGCTGATAAGCATACTCTTTCAACTCAATGAAGAAAGCAATAGTAAACCACCTCACTCTTCATTTTTACTTAGTAAAACCTCTAGAGATTCAATTCAAACCAGCATTTCGGCTGTTGACCTAAACAACAACAATTCAATCTACTATGGATGGTCATCAGACTATAGATATGTTGAACTGTTAAAAATCCTGGTTATCAAAAGTTGACAATGCTTAACCATATTTAAATCACTATAGTCTAATTGTATTTTACTTCAAAAATTATAAAAAAATATAGATACTATCTTACCCACGAGTAGATTAAGTACAATGTACGTGATGATAACATAAAACGAACAAAAATAAATTAAAGAGGCCACAAAATTTCCACAGTCAGTTTCCCAGTAATTATTAGCTGGTGTACAGTATGGAGGTTGAACCATACAATCATGCATTATTTTATTCCAATCCTCTCCAGTGACAATACGAAACAACATTGCAACTCCAGTTACTGGTGAGCCAAAATTTGCCCTCCTGAAAAGTTATGAAATATTTAGTTTATAATGTACATAAGCTGACAACTTAGAACCTACAAAACCCTTAAACCTTATTAATACAAACAACGTACCCTCGTAATCTAGTTTTAATAACACCCATAGGTAGTTATTATGTAGTCGTCATATGTAGTTAAATTATGACTATTCGTAATTTTCAAGTGAGGTATAATGAACATAGAAATCTGGTGTGAAACACACACACAACTTTCTCTTGCCAATACAAATAATTAACAATAAACCTAACAATAGTAATAAAACATTAGAAATTAACAAAAAACTAACCTCAATAAACATAACCTAATTTTAATCATATATGAAAGACGCAAAATAAAAATCGACCTCAGTTTGGCTTAAAAATACAGAAAATCACTCTTTCACACTAAACTACTCTCTGTAGAGAAAAATGCTCTAAATAAAAGTTGTAGATCTTTCAATTTCCTATAAATTTGATTATATACACTTTTGTCGTAAAATGCATACTAAGGCCGAAATATTAAAAAAATAGATTTTTCAAACGTTTTTGTGAAAAAAAAAACAGAAAATCCCTAATTACCGCTAAACTAAGCGTTATACAAAAAAATGTTTGAAATAAAAGTTGTAGAATTTTAAATTCTCTACATTTTTTATTATATAAATTTTTGCGCAAAATACATATTAAAGCCGTAATCTTAAAAAAACACTTTTTTTTACGTAAAAACACCCTCACCAAGAATTTCAGCAAACATGGCGCCTACCCTATCTTGTAGAGAATAAAAAATTTAGTAAATGAGGCGATTTTTAAAAAAAATCGTAGGACCAGTTTTTGAAAAAATTGCAAAAAAGTGAAAAATTATACGAATAAACTACTACTTCCGGTTGACCGATTTTGATGAAAATGTTCGTGTCGGGTCCGGTAATGGTATACACACACACAGACCAATCGCTAAAAACATTTTTTTTGGGTTCAGGGGTTCTGAAAACGTGTAGATCCGATGAAAAACTCGATTTCTTAAATTCGACATGAAAACAATACTTTCCTTCCTATATATTCATATAGGCAAGAGAAAGTAAAAAAATTAATGAATTAATATAGCGAAACTAACCTTCCAATACCTTCACCATATTTCACAGTACCAAAGAGGATAGTCCCAGCAAGTGCATAGAAGAATACCAACAAAAACATTCCAAAGATGATAAAGAAACTTTTACAAACAGATACACCCACGGTAAGCATAAGCATCTTCAATGTCGCATGCTTTCCAGTGATTGTGAAGAATCGCAGCACCACGACAACAAAGCCCACAGTGTATGACAAGTTATTCTGTAAAAATGTAAAAAATAAAACATATATTAGAGATACAAATCAAATAGTAATTTCATTTTACAATAAAATAGTAAAAATAATTTCAAAATAGAGTAAAAATTAGAAACAGATTCCTGTTTTTAATTTGATTATTTCAAAAATCATTTGATAGGAATTCTAAATTGTAGCAGGAACTGAAAGAAAACTGTTCAAGCTTATAAATTTTATTTTAAGTTCCATTATTATTTTACGTATTCTTCCAAGCACAAGCTATACTAATAAATAAGTTATTCTGTAAAAATGTAAAAAATAAAACATATATTAAAGATACAAATCAAATGGTAATTTCTTTTACAAAAAAATAGTAAAAATAATTTCAAAATAAGATTAAAAATTAGAAACAGATTCCTGTTTTTAATTTGATTATTTCAAAATTCACTTGATAGGAATTCTAAATTGTAGCAGGAACTGAAAGAAAACTGTTCAAGCTTATAAATTTTATTTTAAGTTCCATTATTATTTTACGTATTCTTCCAAGCACAAGCTATACTAATAAATAAGTTATTCTGTGAAAAATGTAAAAAATAAAACATATATTAAATATACAAATCAAATGGTAATTTCTTTTACAAAAAAATAGTAAAAATAATTTCAAAATAAGATTAAAAATTAGAAACAGATTCCTGTTTTTAATTTGATTATTTCAAAATTCACTTGATAGGAATTCTAAATCGTAGCAGGAAATTTACAAGACTACCTGTAGACCTGAGGCTGTACAGGACTACTTGTCATACATAAATCATCCTCATCTTATTGGGTCATGGGGTTGCTTATTGTTGTAAATTGAACAGATTGCACTGTACACACTTTAGGGATAAAAAAAATTATTATGCCCAGATCCTGAAAGGAGCTTATATTAAATGTTAGAATATTTACTTACCCTAAGAGTTGAATTAATAAAAATCCAGATGACTCCCAAAACAGTGACAAGAAGATCATATCGATTACGACGCGACTGCCAGTAACCTCTCGGTGTAAATGCGATAACCTTCATAATCACTTCAACAACAAAAACTAATGTTAAACCAGTACTAACAAGTGCTAACGGCTTTGTGTGTGCCTCTTCTTCACGCCACTAAAAAAAATAATTAGCAAGACAAAATATTTTATTTATTTTTATTTATTTTTATTGCTAAAAAGTACAATGAATCTTATCCTATGTTATTTCCTAATACCCACATAGGTCTAGCTTGTGCGCCGGTATGAGTTGGTTTATTTTATTTATTCTATTATAATAATAGCTTTTTATATCTACACTAAATTTACAAAAAAGAAAGAAACAAAAATTTACAAAAAAAACATACAACAAAATTTCCTAACGTAAATATACAAAAAAACAGGATAATAGTATAAAAAATAATTAAAAAAAAAAAACATGTAATGGCAAAGGATAAAGCAGACTTTGACAATGTTAACAAATTTTTTTTTTTTTTTTTTTTAAGCTGACACACGAGAAAGAGCAATTAGTTTGAATACATAGAACTAATTAAATCCTCAGACTGCCCTCTCCCTAAATTAATCAGCTAGTTGGTTACTTTTCTTTTGTATATTTGAGGAGTTACATCAGTATTTCAGATAGCCTCTGGTAAATTAAGGTATGTGATTGAGGCTATATAATGTGCCTATTGAGGCTATATATATAATATTAAAAAATACATTTAATTATTTAAATGATTATCAACACAAATATAATATCAGTATAATTTACACAGTGAAACAATTCACAAAATCCCTTTCTTGAGACGATGTGTCTCATGGCTGGTAGCAATTTTTAAAAAGACTTGCCTTTGACATACATCAAAAACCATTAGTGATTTCTGTATCTACTCTATAAGAGGAATCAAATGAGACTATTTTTGTTTCCAAATTCTGAATTTGATTTCTTGACTTCCAGTTTTGGGCCACTTCCAGTCGAAACCAGAACTTCAAACCCAATGATTTCTGTATCTATTTTTTTTAACAGGAATTGAATGATACTATTTTTGTTTCCAAATTCTGACTGATTTCTGGTCATCTGGCTTTGGGCCACTGCCAGTCGAAACTGGAACTTCAAGCCAATTAAGGCCCACTAACTTTTTGTGTAGATTATGAATCTGAAAACTGTTTGTAGCTATCTCTTGTAGTTTCTGACTTCGATTTCTTAACTTCCGGTCAAAACCGGAACTTCAAACCCAATAATTTCTGTATCTACTCTTTAAAAGGAATCGAATGACACTATTTTTCTTTCCAAATTTCAACTTTCATTTCTTGACTTTAGGCTTTGGGCCACTTCCGGTCGAAACTGGAACTTCAAGCCAATTTAGGCCCACTAACTTTTTTTGTAGATTATGAATCAGAAAAACTGTTTGTAGCTATCTCTTGTAGTTTCTGACTTCAATTTCTTAACTTCCGGTCAAAACCGGAACTTCAAACCCAATAATTTCTGTATCTACTCTTTAAAAGGAATCGAATGACACTATTTTTCTTTCCAAATTTCAACTTTCATTTCTTGACTTTAGGCTTTGGGCCACTTCCGGTCGAAACTGGAACTTCAAGCCAATTTAGGCCCACTAACTTTTTTTGTAGATTATGAATCTGAAAACTGTTTGTAGCTATCTCTTGTAGTTTCTGACTTCAATTTCTTAACTTCCGGTCAAAACCGGAACTTCAAACCCAATAATTTCTGTATCTACTCTTTAAAAGGAATCGAATGACGCTATTTTTCTTTCCAAATTCTGATTTTCATTTCTTGACTTCAGGTTTTGGGCCACTTCTGGTCGAAGCCAGAACTTCAAACCCAATTTAGGCCCACTAACTTATTGCGTAGATTATGAATCTGAAAATAGTTTGTTGCTATCTCTTGTAGTTTCTGACATCTGGGTGTAACAGGCAGATGGACAAAACAAAATGATTGATAACAATTTAAAAAATTATTACCACCAATAACAAAAATTAACCAATTTACTCACTGAGACAACAAGTAGGCTGCTATTAGTTAAGACCATTCCTGCAATAAATCTTTTGAAGTATATATTTTGGGTGATATCATATATGAAAGCTCGGAACTTCTTTCCATCTGGTCTTGGAGGCAAATGTAATGGTTGAGCAATTTTTAGACGTTTCTTTAAATCACACCTAGATAAACATAGGACACAACATATAGTACAAGTGAATGGAGGAGCCTTAAATTAAAAATTCAATATTTTTTTTATAAAAAGATCTCATACATCTTAATTACAGTGCATAAAAATCACAATTATTAGTTCTGGGTATTATGTATTTTACAAACAGTTTAACCTGAGATTCATAAACATTAGTCTGACAGACGTCAACGCTGGGAGATATTACCCGTAGCGAATTTTTGAGTCAGAAGGAGCAACTGTCCTTTTCAGTATTCCCCTTTTTTGTCTTTAATGTTAGTGTTGTTCTTATCCTCGCACGTGCAGCTTGCTTTGTTTCGGAGATAATTAATTGCCGTCGCGTATCAGACGAGTGTTTATGTATAAAGTATATTGAAATGTTAGATGAAAAAAAAGGAATATAGCTGAAATATTAGGCGAATCAACGTTTTCTACTGAAGAACAACCACAACCTGCTCAGGGAAGAAAGATTTGTGCCTATTGCCCTCTAAAAAAAGAATGACTCGCCATCAATGTAATGACTGCAAAAATTATATGTGTATGGAACATTTTGGAAAAATTTGTTTTCAGTGTAGTGAATAACAAAATCAATTTCCTTTTTTGTCAAATTAAGTGAAAAATGAATAAAATAAAGATGAGCACAGAAATTTTTCTTTAATACTAATTTTTCTATTTATTTTTCCGATTTTTTTGAAGTAGTCTGAGAGACGAATGTTTATGAATGCTGCTTCTGTGATGGATGTTTATGAATCTAGGGTTAAGTAAATTTTTGAGTTACACAATACTTTAAATTTATGTATCTAAAAAGATTTAAGGTTAATTTAAGGTAACAAAGTTCCCTAAATTGTCAGTTCAGACTAATCTCAAAAACACCTACCAAAATTTAATGCATTTTTCACTATTCTGTAGATGATTATTTTAATGAAGGTTTCTAAGGTACATACATTATATGGTAAAAAGAAGACATATAAGTTTAAATGCCGGCCGCATTGGCGCAGTTGGTAACGTGCTCGCCTTTTATCATGCGGTCCTGGGTTCGAATCCCACTCAGGCAAGGCATTTTCATACGTTACAAAAAATCATTTCATCCTCCATTGTATATGTTACACCCCAACGTCGTCGCTAATGACTGTTGCAGTTGATGCAACGTTAAATAAATAAATTAAAAAAAAAATTTAAAAAAAAAGCTATAGTTACATGAGTCACGAGTTTGCCTTCGGTTTTAATGACGGGTAACGAGGAGAAGCATCAGTGCGCATGCACGACTACTTTGGTATCAGTTCGCCACCACAACAATGTAAACTATACTTAGAGAACATACAGTATATCGCGGAACCTTTTGTAGGTTAACTATACGAATATAACTGTTTGTTAACATAAACGAACATGTCAGTTTCTCGAAAACACGGTCAAACTATGCACAGTGCTGAACAAAATCCAATATGCAGTGTAATAAAATGCTGTAAAGTTGAAGCTAAACAGAAATACCGTTCTGTGCCTCTTAACAAAAGCCGTGAGCGAGTGGCTAACTACTGTGATGTTTCTCTTTCCACAATTCGAAATATAAAGAAGAAAGTTATAAACAGTGAAGAAGATAATTCTTCATCAACAGTTTTTTTGACACCTGATAAAAAAATGAAATGGTTATATCAATAAGAAAAAGATGCCGACATGTGAAACGTTATTACTAGTTAGAAAGGCTAAATTTTAGTTGGAAACTTTGTACGTTAAGAAAAATTTTAAAGGAAATGGGGTTTAAGTGGAAAAAGTGTCAGTCACAAAGAAATATTGTGATTTTCCTGTAAGGTATTTTATTTGAATTGTATCTAATTTTTAATTTATGAAGTTTATTGAACTGTAGTAATCAGTGCCTTAGCAGGGTTATTAAGAAATCTGCTGTGAAACGTTCTGAGGCAATAGAAGAATTTTAAAAGAAAATTCTCTGCTCTCTAACAACAATGTTTATCTCTTTTACTTTGATTTAAGTATGACAATCAATAAAAACTTGATAAGTTTGAGCCCAGCTCATCTGACAACGGTTGTATCAGACCCCTGCTCTTTAACTAATATTTACTCATTACTGCTGATAGGAGCTTTCTTCAGAAAAACTATAATATTTAAAATCCAAGCCTTTTTTCTTACAAATACAGTTTTTTCAATCAAATACTACACCAAGCTGGCACTTTTATATCAGCTGCAGTAACTGATTTAATACTATTTCACCTGTGATTGGAATAAAATAATATTTTAGTAAATGCTGAATAATATTAAAAAACACAACTAGATGCCTGAACAGGGATAGACAACCAATGTGACCTTGAGTTATAATATAGCCAGATAAGGACAATGTTCTGGTAGTAAAATCACAGCAACAAGACTTGTACGATGATATGCACATCGGCACACATAGTTATTCTTTCTACCATACAGTTAATCTAAATCAGACCAAAACAAAGTATCCCTCATTCTCAGACTTTATGAGACTATTTAAAATGTTGTATCAAAAATTTCACCAACAAGAAAAGTTTTATCTTACATAAAATTATAAGCAATAATTTCACACAGTATGCTCCTCTCTGAAAATGGAACACACCACTTATTCAATGATAAAAGAACACAATGCAGTATAATTATAATTTTTTTTTATGGGGCTCCCAAACTCCCCTACACCCCGCCGTCTCCACCCACTACTATGGCTGGTCGCAAGGATGCGAGGTGGTACAGTAGAACAGCAATAGAATATCGCCTCAGTATACCGCACCATTACAACTTAACGTAGTCATTCTTTCTTCACTAAAAAACAGTCAGCCGCCGAGCTTAACATACACCACATAGACACAAATAACATAAAAATACATAAAATAACATAAAGATCACGCAGTATTTACAGCCTTCCTTCACAGTATCCTGTACAGTTTTTCTTTAATTTTACTATCTCTGTGAAACAGATCTACCTCTCCATTTATTTCATTGGCTGTAGCTATACATCTATCGATTGGAGCTATTTTACTTTTTGGCTCCAGCAAACAGTCTAAAACTTCTTAAAGCTGTGCCAGGCACCCTCAGAAAAATCTTCGAGATATCCGGAACTTCAACTCGTGAATGCAGAATGTTGTAAATGTAAAGAACTTCCATCACTCTACGTCGCGTGCTCAGACTCTGAAGCCCGTAGAATGAGAGGGCATCCTCATAGCCATCAAATTTTCTCCCAGATCTACATTCCAACTTATAAATTAGTCTTTTCTACACCCTGTCTAGTTCCTTTTCTGTGACGTCTCTTCTATACTTCCACACCGTCGAACAATATTCGAGGACGGGACGCACAAGGCTCTTATAAAGTCTAAGTACTGACTTCTCAAATTTGAAATTACAACTAATCCAAGCTACGAGTCCTAAATTCCTAAAAATAATGAACTCATTCTTAATAAGCATTGTAATTTACGGTTCACATTATAAACAGAATACGTACCACCTTCTTTGATCGACTGTTAGAAGAGCAGTGCCTTTATTCTCTGAATAATTTGCAATAACAACACCAACAAACAGTGTCAGGCCTATCATGCAACCGAGAAATATATACACATGAATATATATCGCATGAACCTGTTAAAAATAACAAAAAAAAAAAACAGTGATATTAATGAATAATAACATAAAAACTACAATAATACAATTTATTTTAATCTAAGAACAATATTAAACGATTGAAATATTAAATTGCCGTTTTTTTCTTTAATTTAATTATTATTGTTTTTTTATTTTTTTTATTTTTCATTTGTGTACGTTGCAATCTGTTCAATTTAGAACAATAAGCAACCCCATGACCCAATGAGATGAGGATGATGTGTATGACGTGCAAATGAGGTGTAGTCTTGTACAGACCCAGGCCGACCATTCCTGAGAGAGTATGGTTAATTAAACCCCAACCATCAAAGTACACCCATAACCACTGTCTAGTATTCAAATCCGTATAAAAGTAACTACCTTTACTAGGATTTGAACCAGGAACCTTCGTCTCCGAAAATCAGCTGTTAAACAGCTGATTTTGGTGATGATTTTACCTCTAGACCAACCCGGTGGGTCAAATTATTATTATGTTTAATTAATAAAATAAAGAGACTAAAAAACAGAAGGATAAGAAAATTTAGACAAACTTTCCGATTAAAACAAAAATAATTTTTTTTCTGTTGACAAAAGACAAGAGTACATAATACGTGGGTGCTTTAAAACAAATTAACACATTAATATACTTACATTTAAGAAAATAATATGGATCAGTACACTTAAAATGGTTAAGTTTCAGACAATGAAAATAAAGATAATTACACGAAGCTAAGAACACAATCACAGGATCTAGAGAAATTTAACTGATTGGTGGCAATTTTAAAAATGGTTGTTTATCATTTTGTTTTGTTCATCCATTTGTCACACCCAGATGTCAGAAACTACAAGAGATATCAGCAAACTTTTTTGGATTCATAATCTACACAAAAACGTAATGATCCTAAATTGGGTTTGAAGTTCTGGTTTCAACTGGAAGTCAACAAATCAAAGTCAGAAACTACTAGAGATAGCAACAAACAGTTTTAAGGTTTGTAATCTACACAAAAAATTAGTGGGCCTGGATTGGGTTTAAATACCCGGTTTTGATCGGAAGTGGCCCAAAATCAGATGTCAAGAAATCAAAGTCGGAATTTTGGAACAAAAATAGAGTCATTTGATTCCTCTTAAAGAGTAGATACAGAAATCACTAATGGTTTTTGCCATCAGTCAAGGTAAGGCTTTTTAAAAATTGCCATCTGCCATGAGACAAGTTGTCTCATGACAGGGATATTTTTATTTAAGTTAGTTTAAGCTTTAAGATTGTAATAAAATTTTTGTAATTAACCGAGTCAAAGTAATTTAATTGTAATTTATTAATAGTCGCGGTGCCATAATCCATTGTAATTTGTTATTATGTAAATAAACAGTTGCAATAATTTTAAAAAGTTTTGTTTTCGTTATTATTTATTAAAATCAGATCCCATAAGAACCTTGGAATAAGTATAATAATATAATATATTTACTGAACTTATTAAAAATCAACAGAGTAATAACGTTAAAACAATACACACTTCGTAACGTGTTTTTAACATTTCTAACATGTAGGTAATTTTTACTGAACATTTTCAAAAAATATATGCTAAGTTAGCACTAAAAACGGAATGAATCATTCCAAATGAACTAAGGAATCTTTGAGAAACAATCTGAAATATACAGCAGAATTAAATATGAGCCCGTATCACACAGGGGCTTTATGTCTCCGCATAAAACACCAAGCCTGTATAATACACAGGCTCAGGGTTCAAAGTGTCTAATAAAAATGTATAACAATCTTAACTTTATCTGATTGGTCTTCGAGAACAATCCCACCACATAAGACACTAATTAACCCAAACCTAAAGTAATCATACACTAATTTGATACTACTCTTTATGCAAAATGTTTGGCGAGACTTTGATATCATGTCAACTTAAGAATTTTTCAAAAAGAAATAACAAACTAATTTGGAATTCAAAACTAACTCTAAAGATATGCCTCAATTGTGGAAACTCAATTATTTGAAAAATAATTAATAGTGGTCCCCCAGTTATAATGCAGGTATAGGGAGTCATTCATTGACTCGTGTTATATCACCTACCGTGACATAAATGAAGTCAGGAACTTTTGTACTTACTACAAAACATATTTTGAGCCTATAAGTAGTAAAGCAGCCAATATCATCCAATTATAATTAGAAAACCCTAAAAATATGTACTGCGTACAACTTAAAAACCAAGGTAATTTTTAAGTATGTAGCTAAAGAAAATCCCGTAAAGTATACCCAACTTTTATGAATTTTTTTCATGACTCATTACAGTACGTATTCAAATAGACAAAAACAGTTTATTACAATACATAATGTATTAAACTAGAAAATAATTTGTTTGGAAAAAATGCACAATACAAAAGGACACAAATTTTTAAAAAGTAAGTGATTTTTTGTTGCTTTACGTGTCCATATATTTTTTGTAAAAGGATAGTTTTAATCAATGCTAATTGAAGAAGTCTGATGGGCTGAATGTAATTTAGTTTCTTCCATCATCCACCCCCATATTGTAACTTCTGCAATTTTGAGTGTTACAACATACGCAGAATGTAATAAAGTATTTATTGATTAAAGGATTATTTATTACGTCCAGTATTTTACAAATAAAAGATAATTTATTTCTGTATTATAGTATAGCTCAAAATACATCTTATAAACAAATTTAAATTCATTTAATGTGTTTTAAAACATATGTTTTTAAAAACAAATTAAAAAATATATAAAGTATTGTTTGCCCATAACAGGCAGGTGGAGATTTAAATTATTTGCACTCGATCTGTTAGTTCCAGGGCTACAAAAAATTGTTTTGTTTCTTATCACATGGACAGTCAATTAAATGACTGAATAATTTAAGAATAGAAGGGATAGAGGTGTAAAAGACACTAGTCAGAGTTTTACCTCCTCTGAAAGTAATGCATTTCATTATACAGCTAGACCCTGTTGTGAATAAAGTGAAGGTGTCATTTGGAGGGTGAAAAATAGATGCTTTTCGGAGGACCTGGCATGCTGATAAGCAAAGGCTACTTATCCACTCAGTGAGGAAAGCAAATGTAAACCACCTCATTCCTTGTTTTACTTAGTAAAGCCTTTAACGCTTCAGACTAACCTTTTGGCTGATGACCTTAACAACAACAACAACGGTACTATATTTTTAATTTCTGTAAATAATGGAAAAAATTATATAGACACAATCAAAATTTAACCCGCATTATATCCGAAAGCGCGGTATAACCGAGGACCATTGTATAACCATTTAGTTACTCATAAACATAAGTGGGCTAATAAATAACTTAAAAATAAATACTAGGTAAATTTTGATGAAAGAAAACACTGAAAATTATAATCCAGTATATACATAAAAGATCTCAACACTGCCAGTGTTGTCTTGGGACATGGGAAAATGATGTAAAACAAAAATTTGATTACTATTTTAACATTAATACTTATTTGGACAGCTTTCTTAAAATACACCTTTTGCAATTTAAATAAATAACCTCACAGATTTTCAATGAACAAAAATAAATAATAGTTTATTGTTCCAGTAATTCTATGTAATCTCCACTTGTTAATATTCAATTGTACATTACACTCTTCACCTTCTAATCTAAAGACATTATCAAATCAATCAATTATCAAAGACACACTAAAAAACTGTGTCTACAAGATTTAATCTATAATAATACATTCTTCAAGAACAAAGGAGAATAGACCAAGTAGTAGTAGTAGTAGTAACATAAAACATAACAACATGAACGACATGAATGAACAACAGAATCGAGTTACTTAAACACATACAATATCCATTAATTTCATGCATAAATTAATGAATGGAGCTTACAATAACACATACATAAAATTTGGCATAACTATAATATATATAATCAACAAAAATAACAACAGTAATGATAACAATCCAAATATGTATTACGTAATAACACAGATAGAGTACAAAGAAAATTACACATAAACTTTAAAAAAAATGTAACTTACTTCTTTGAAATGAACATCTTGGCTTTAGATATAAATTCTGTCAAAACATTTTACTTGCAACACCAAACATTAAGTTTCTTCCAAAATTTACTACAGGTTGATAACTATTGAAAATCTTTACCAAAATTTATTTCTTAAGAAAAATTTATTTAAAAAAAACATTTTTTAAATTATGACAAACTTATCAACCTATACAAAAGTATTATAGTTAGGTAATTTTTTAATGAAATATTTAAGAAATGGGCTTTAATTTCAGGTTATATTCACGAAATGAACACGAGTTGGTCAGACAGAGAAAATAGTGGTGAAAGGATCAAAGCTTTAATGACAGGATCCCAGATTCTATTCTCGGATAAATCTAGTTTTTTCATCAGTTATTTTTATCTGCAATAACTCACATTCAGGATTCTTTAAACAAATTTGGAATGATATTCACAGTGTATATTTATTCACAAATTTGGAACTTCACAGCATCTTGGAAAATAAAACAAGAAAAGACACAATACCTAAGTATTATGCAGTACTTGCTGAACGTGTCTTATTGCATGGCAATGACACCTGTGTAATAACAGATAGATAGAGATAGAGATAGAGGAGGGGAGAGAGACATTCTTCATTGTGTTTGAAGGTTTTGATTATTGGTACAATCGGCAGAAATGAGGTTCCTGAGAGCAACAGCTGAATACACTAGGCTTAATATAGAAAGAAGAGAGAAATGAATTTAGTGTAACCTACAATATTGCAAAAATACAAGTTTTAAGTACAACTGGCGTATTCACATAGAATGGTGGAAGTACAATAACCAACCGAATCACCTCAGTATAGACCCGGTGACCAAACAGACTAGAGAACAAAATCTGAGAAGGGTACAGGAAAAGGCTACATAGACTATTCATTGGTGAAGAAACAGTAAATTTTTAGTGAAAAAAAACATGACACTACTTTTTTGTCTGAAGTGAAAAAAATTATGCCAGTTTGTAACAGCATCCCTGAAAGTCAAGGATTGTTAGTCAACAATGTGATTTTAAGGAAACAAAAACTGGCAGATATAAATTCTACACCATTTTTCTAAAATGTTGATTCTAGAACTAAAATTCTGATCTGTAGTACAACAAACTATTCATGCAAACTTGTATTCACTGACTGATATAAAAACACAAGCACGATGTAGTACAAACACTAACCTGATGTTAAGTACTACAATACCAAATGTAAATTTTTTTGTTAAATTCCGTTGCTGAAAACTAACCTAAATTATAATGAAAAAAAATTTGAATAATCTTTTAATCCTAACATACTCGATAACCAATCAAAACACTTCCTAACACAAGAACTATATTAAGTTCGCTACAAAAGTAACATCCATCAAATTTTGTCAACAAATAAAGAAAACTCCACATCAACTTTCCAATAAAAAATTAATTGGATAATTACCTATTATGTTTTATTATTCACTGAAATTCAAAGAATAACAACATTCATACAAATTTATACCATAAGTAAGAACTTAATCAAGCCTAACAGAGAACACAGCTCCATAAACAACATGCATCTAAAAGAAAGGGGAATGGATAACCACACAGGAACACAAAGAAAACCACAATACAGTAGAGCGTCAATAATCCAGATTAATTGGGACCGGACGCCATCCGGATTATCGAAACACCCGATAAAATTGCCAGTAGACGTCTTCAAAGTAAGAAAAGTACAGTAGCTAAATTTGACTATATTTTACATGATTTGTTACAGAAATGTGAAGCGGGTAAGTAAAACTACGAAATATGTTGTTATGTATAAAGACCTAATTTTTATTTAACGAAATTTGTAATTGTACATATAAAAGAAAGCTTATTTACGATAAATTAATTCCCATTTTTCGCCAGAATTGAATTCGGAATTGTAAAAAAGTGGTTAGCCAGTTGTGCTAACCACTACGCCAACGGCTGAATTTGTTAACATTAAGTTCACAAAAAAGTAGCTTTAGCTTCATGTTATTTCCATTAGCTACGGTTGAAGTAGCATTCAGCACATTTTGAAAGAAAAGAAAACCAATACAGGTGTGTCAGGTTTTTCTACACCTTAAAAAAAGCGAAGAGGACAGGCTACAAGGCAAGTTAAAATTAAATTTTCGACTAACAGTAGTAGCATATGTGCTCCCTACTGGCAGCTGACTGCAGTCCCCATTCAGCCTTACCACGCTTCCCCAATAAGCTTCACCTCATTCTGTATTTATCATACATTATGATCTCATAAGAATACAAATCAACTGTACATTTTACTCATGTCATCTATATGTACTAATAATTTTTTAAATCTTTTGAAAAATTAAAGGTATGCTATCTGCATATAAAACTCGTCACGCAAGCAGCCCGTCGCACCGCTTACCTGTCTCGGCCTCAACGGGGTAGGTGAATCAGAACCATGGAAGTGGGTGCGCTGCACGCCCACATTTTGCCACAAGGTGAATTTCGGCCGCCAAAGGAGTTGGGTGGATCACAATATTTGAAGTTTAAAGTTATAAAAGTTGAAAGATGAGGATTGAAGTTCCAAAATTTGAAATTTGAAGTTTAAGGTTTAAGGTTAAAGTTTAAAGTTTCAAAATTTCAACTTTGAATGTTGAGGTTTGAATGTATGAAACTTTGAGTTTTTTCGTTTTCTCGTGGGACTTGAAAATTTTCAGGTTACCAAATTTTAATTTAATTTTCTTTGCTAAATAACATGCCGTTAAAAGATTATTTGTATTCCGAAAATTTAAAAATTTTTGTTGAGGTAGCAATCCCCATAGGACCTCGATTTAAAATTTTATAAATTCTCCGTGATGCTATGGGTACAAGTAACGTTTTGTCAATAAACATTTGCCAAAAAAACCGTTGTAAAGGTGTAAAGAAAGAAAAACATGAAAACAGCAAGCCCTAAAAGCCGAAATTCTAGTGTTTTGAGTTTTCTCAGCGAACATTTTACTTATGTCATCTATATGGCTAATAATTTTTTAAATCTTCCGAAAAATTAAAGGTATGATATCTGTATATAAAAAATGTAAACTGTGTTCACAGGCTATCCATTCCTGAACTACAGAGCACTATGATCAAGTCTTAAAATATTCATGTTCATTGCAAAAAGTTGAGTATTAAACGCAACATGAAACAAAAACTACATATTCACGACAACAGCACAACAGTATTAAATATGACAACATCAATTCGATAACTAATTCATGCAGACAACATTTATAATTTGCAAGCGTATTATCGATACATATGACAGTTAACATAAAATTATTCTCAAAAAAATAATAAAAGTATTCTTAAATTTCTTGCAACAAACCATGTAGAGTACGTATCAATCTTCATGTTTGTGTTCCTGCTAAAATCTATGTCAGCAACCATTTTAAATTATGTAATCACGTAAAATTTCTAACCACTATACAAAAAGGATTATTACAAGTTTGAAAAAAAAATTTGTGTTATTATTTGAAAATGTCACAAAACATATTTATAAAACATGTAAAAATATCATTTAGATGATCATGATTAAAAAATGAATGATTCTTGTAAAATGTGATTTTGGTAAAGTACGAATAACAGTACGTCGATATGTATTTGGTATTTGTGCAAAGTAAGAAAAAAGCTTTCCCAGCAAAAAATGGTCAGCACAATAAACTACATACTTGGAAAAGTAATAATTTAATGATAAGTACCATTCCGAAGAAAGACAGAAAATTAAGTGTTTTGAGTATAGACACTACAAAGATCAGTAATAAAGTTAAATAATCAAATATAACAAACCAAAAATGTAGAGATAAAACTATTACACAGAAAAATCAAGTGGGTAAAGGATGTTTTCAGAAGGCAAAAATTATCTTGTATAAATCAAACATACAAAAATAATAATACAGTAATAATTGTATCAAGATATTAATAATATAAATCAATACGTTAATACACTTTAACGAAAAAGTATAATAAATAAAAAAAACTGTACATACACAAGGTGATTTTAAAGTGAGGAAATAGCTTTATATTGCCTAACTGAGATGTACTTGGTGGAAGAAGCTTATGCAGAGCTGCGTAGTTTTAAAAATCCAACTTTTTGGTGGTTTTGAAATTTTTGTCCACCATCTTGGATTCAACTTTATGTTTTTAAATGGGATGGTGGTCATGTGACACATCATTTCAATATGAAATTTCAAGAAAAAAAACAATGTAACAAACCTTTTTTTTTATAAATGCGTTCGTTTTTTAATTATAAGCATTCAAAGTTGCAATTTTGGAAAATTTTGTTAGCAATAAAAAGATAGAACGCACTGCATAAATAATTTTACTGCATTTTTCAATCATAAAGTATCTAATAATTATGTTTAATCGGTGGTAAGACATAATAATAATAATAAGAAATAAATAATAATTAATAAACAATACAACAACAAAATAAATGGCTATGTTAATTATCTACTACCCACAATTCAGCTACTGGTGTTAATATCTGCCAACAGGTATCATTAACAAAACAAATCAGCTGAAAGAATTAATTTAAAAACGTATTATAAATTTTGTAGACAAAATCAGCTATTAACTTACAACATGCAGTTTGATTTACGTAGCAACAGTACAACTTATTAACTCATTTAATCTGTTACTTCAGAGTACTTGTATTGGTAGAATTCGATAGTGTTATTAAAGATTAAATTGTAGGCCTAGTTCAAATTTTTTAATGAAAAATTTGTTATTAGTACTGTTGTTGTTTAGGTCATCAGCCGAAAGGCTGGTTTGAACCTGTAGAGGTTTTACTAAGTAAATCGAGGAGTGAGGTGGTTTACTTACGCCTTCCTCACTGAGCGGAAAAGTACACTTATCAGCCTGCCTGGTCCTCTGAAAAGCATATATTTTCCACTCTGCAAATGACACTTTCACTTCATTCACCACAGGGTCTGGCTGTATAATGAAATCCATTACTTTCAGACGAGATAACTCTGATTAGTGTCTTTTACACCTCTACCTCTTCTGTTCTTAAATGATTCAGTCATTTAATTGGCTGACCATGTGATAAGAAACAGAACTATTTATTTTAGCCCTGCAACTAACAGATTGAGTGTAAATAATTTGACACTCCACCTGTCTGTTATGGGCAATTATTAGTACTATATACTAAAAAAAAAAAAAGTATGTAGATACTTTATGATTGAAAAAAATCAATAACATAGTTTATGCAGTGGTTCTACCTTTTCATTGCTAACACAATTTTCCCAGAATTGACTCTTTGAATGTTTGTAACTCGAAAACGAAGGCAACTATTGAAAAACGGTTCGTGCCATTGTTTTTTTCTTGAAATTTCCCATTAAATAACATGTCACATGACTGCCATCCCATTTAAAAATTAAAATTGAATCTAATATGACGTACAAAAATTTAAAAACCACCAAAAAATTGGAATTTTAAAACTACGCATATCTGCATAAACTTCTTCCGCCAAATACATCTCAGTTATGCAATATAAAGCCGTTTCCATACTTAAACATCACCTGCATATAATTTAAGAACAGTCATGGATGCTAAAAAGCACCAATTAACCTTTGAATTAAAAGGCCCTATTGATAATAGAATGTTAAAATGCAAAATTTTAAGATGTACTGAAGAGTGACTGACAACATAATTCAGATGTGTTGGCGTTTGTGCGATAAAATTATTGTAAAAAAAATTAAAACTCACAATTAAACAAACAGTTTAAACATAAATTACCTACATTTTAATGATGGTGTAATGACAACGATAATAATATTATTTCAGCTCCAAAAAGTGATAGTGTAAATATATTTCATAAAATCATGTCTGGAAAGTAAAGACACCATTCTTTTGAATTAAAAAAGAAATCATTTATGTTGACATAAAACTTCAGCTAATGTTTCATTTAATTCTAATACACCTTTTAGTTTTACTTCATAATACATTAGTGAAATACTGTTCTTCATTAATTACATTTGTTTTAAATGTTGAACACCAATTGCGTACCTCATACAAGTACTTCAGAAAATATTTTCTAAATCTAAAAATCAGCAAATTACAAATAAATCTCATGTGAAACACTCACACAACTTTCTTTTGCCAATGGAAAATGTAACCTATGTTTAATCATTACTAAACAATGTAAAATGAAAAACATTTACCTTATTTTAATCATGAGAGAATGATGCATACGAGGGTGGTTCCAAAAGTACCCGTCCCAACGAAAAATTTTGGGAAAGAATATATTTATTTTTCAATACAATCTCCTTTCAGCTCTATACACTTTTCCCAGCAATGTTCAATAAGTTCGATACCCTTTTTATAATAAGAACTGTCTTGCTGCTCAAAAAAGCCATTAACTGCTGACATTACTTCTTCATCATTAAAAAATGTTTGACCACTGAGCCATTTTTTCAAGTTTGGGAACAGAAAATAATCGGAGGGGGCTAAATCTGGCAAATAGGGTGCATGAGGTAGCAATTCAAACTTTAATTCATTAATTTTGGTCATTGCAATAACGGATTTGTGAGCTGGTGCATTGTCTTGATGAATCAACACTTTTTTCTAAGCCAAATGCGGCAGTTTTTGCTTGATTTCTTCGCTCAAATGTTACAATAAGTTTGCATAATACTCCCTGTTGATAGTTTTTCCTTTTTCAAGATAGTCAATGAAAATTATCCCACGCACATCCCAAGAAAACTGATGCCATGACCTTGCCAGCAGATGGAATGGTCTTCGCCTGCTTTGGAGACGTTCTCCCTTTTTAGTCCATTGTTTTGATTGTTCTTTTGTCTTTTGTGTGAAGTGATGGACCCATGTTTCATCCATGGTTATGAAACAGTACAAAAATTCTGCTTTGTTGCAGTGAAACTTCACTAAACACTCAATTGAAACATCTTCACGCACTGTTTTTGCTCAAGTGTACGCAAACGCAGCACCCATCTTGCACACAGCTTTCTCATGTCCAAATTTTCAGATAATATGTGATTTACCGCAATTTTTGAAATACCTATTATGTCTCCTAGCTCACACACTTTCAGTTGACGATCATCCAGTACCGCTTTGTGGATTTTCTTCACCATTTCTGGAGTCGTCACCTCATTTGGTCAACCACCGCCATGCTCGTCTTAGCAGCTCATACGGCCTCATTTAAACTCTGCTACCCAATATTTTACTGTTGTAAACAAAGTAGCAGACTCACCCAGAGTAGAATCTAGTTCAGCTTTTTACATTGGTTGGGCTCAGGCCTTTAAAATTAAAGTATAGTATCACATAACGATGACCAATTTTCTCTATTTTCACAAATTCACTGAAAACGTTCACTATTGACGGCTGCCAAATAAATAATAAACAATATGGCGTCTTCAAACTTGAAACATATGCTTTTTAGATTTTGTACTTTCTAATACAATGATATTTTTCAAACAACTACCGCCATCTCTAGGTCAGGCTGAGTACTTATGGGACCACCCTCGTAAATAAAATCAACCTCTGTAGAACTTAAAAATAAGGAAAATCCCTAATTGGCGCTAAATTAAGCTCTGTAGAGAAAAAAGGCTAAAAACACAAGATGTAGGTTTTAAAATTTGCTATAACTTTTTTTTATCAGCACTTTAGCCCTAAAATGCATGTTAAGGCAAATCTTAAAAAACCATTCTTTATAACAATAGCACAGCCGCTTCAAGAATTTCAGCGGACATGGCGCTTACCCAATCTCATAGAGAATAAAAAATGTAGTAAATGGGATGATTTAAAAACATTGTGCAATTCATTTTTGAGAAAATTGCAAAAAAATGAAAAATTGCACGAATAAACTATTACTTCCAGTTGACCAACTATGATAAAAATTTTTGAGTTGGGTCCCCTAGTGGTAGGTACCTACTGTGTGGCAAAGATTTGATTGCCTCTTGCAGAGAGGAGCAGAATCTGCCTGCTATTAGCCTTCTCAATATAAAATGATTTCCCTTTCATCCTATTGTCAGGTATCACAGCATTCCAGACACATCAAACATGTGACATGTATTGTATTAACAACAATTCTATTTTCAAGCAAGACAGAAAACAGTTTTACCTGTAGTTTTTCATTAATTATATAATTTTGTAATTATTAAAAATTAATTGATTAGTTCATAATTTGTTACAAGGACTGTAATAAAACTTATTTATTTTTGTAAAATGTACAGATAAAGAGAATTTTTAACTGCTTCCATATACTTAAATTTTCAAGTACTGGTTTTACCATAAACAACTGCATGAATGACACATATAAAAACGTTTCACATAGATAAATAAAGAAAAATCCACATCTTTGTTATTAACGATTAATTTAGGTTATGAAACATTGGGTTTTGGCATATAATAATTTCTAGACCCAAGCTGGGAATCAAACCAAGGATTTTCCACTTTGTAGGCTAGCACACTAACCACTATGCCATAGACGTGGCCAAAAAATACATTAATTTGATTAAGAAAACTTGAATTTGTTGAAATTCACCTTAATCTGTACTAAGATGAGATTTTGGTCTAGTCTGCTTTTTTTACATTTGTCCAGAAAAAAAGTTACATAGAAACTCTCAATACAGTAGGTGTATATATTCTGAATTAATAAGGTATTACACATTTAAACAAAAAAATAAATATATTAACTCCAATCTGAACTTAAGATGGCTTAATTTAAAACACAATTTTTTTACTCCATTTAATTACTAAAACATTAACAAAAGTTTTGTTTAATTTGAATGAATAAACACCAATTCATGATAAAACCAGTAAGTTATTTAATACAGATTAATAAAGAAATATCAGATTTAAAAATGAGTTTTTAGAAAAGTTTAGATTACAGAGGAAAGATTAGGTATTAATAAAAAGTAGAGTTAAAAAATATTATTCTTTTAGAACTGTAAAAAGCAACTTCATAATAAAATCATCATTCGATGTTTTGTAATGAATCCTTTTTGTAACCAAATCAATGAGGACTTACTTGTTTATATTTTGATATAAATCAGCAAACAAATGACGTATAAACACAGAAGTGCAGATGCAGTGTTCAGAGCAAGCACGGAGAAACATATCGTCGGCGTTTACGCAATTTTCCAAGATGCAGGGAACGAACATTCAGCCACAACATTGTCCTAAAAGTAACAGTCGAAAACTTACAGGTCCCAGTGCTTTGATCAAGATATCTCGAACATCTAGCCATCCCTTGAATGAGAGTACCTCAAATAGTGCTAACATGGCGTACCCGATATTGTCAAAATTAAACCGCCTTGGATTTGCCCTAAATAACAAAAGGAACACGTATTAATCAGTGAGCGAAAAACAAGATGTCTACAACATTTTGGATATAAAAAAAATCTGGTGTGAAACACTCACACAACTTTCTCTTGCCAGTACAAATAATTAACAATAAAACTAACATTAGTAATAAAACATTAGAAATAAATAAAAAACTAACCTCAATAAACATAACCTAATTTTAATCATATAAGAAAGACGCAAAATGAAAATCGATCTCAGTTTGCCTTAAAAATACAGAAAATCACTCTTTCACGCTAAACTAGACTCTGTAGAGAAAAATGCTTTAAATAAAAGTTGTAGATCTTTTAAATTACTATAAATTTGAATATATACACTTTTGTCGAAAAATGCATACTAAGGCGGAAACTTAAAAAAATCAATTTTTCACAAGTTTTTGTGAGAAAAAAAACAGAAAATCGCTAATTACCGCTAAACTAAGAGTTATACAAAAAAATGTTTCAAATAAAAGTTGTAGGATTTTAAATTCTCTACATTTTTTATTATATAAATTTTTGCGCTATAATACATATTAAAGCCATAATCTTAACTAAAACACTTTTTTTACGTAAAAACAGCCTCACCAAGAATTTCAGCAAACATGGCGCCTACCCTATCTTATAGAGAATAAATAATTGAGTAAACCAAGCGATTTTAAAAAAAATCGTAGGACCAGTTTTTTAGGAAACCGCAAAAAAGTGAAAAATTATACGAATAAACTACTACTTCCGGTTGACCGATTTTGATGAAAATGTTCGTGTCGGGTCCGGTAGTGGTATGTAACTTAAGTTTCAAGTTCGTACGATGTTCCGTTCTTGAGATATTTTGTATACACACACACACACACACACACACACACACACACACACACACACACACACACACACACACACACGCACAGACCAATCGCTAAAAACATGTTTTTTTGGGTTCAGGGCGTCTAAAAACGTGTAGATCCGGTGAAAACTCGATTTCGAAAAATCGACATGAAAACAATACTTTCCTTCCTATATATTCATATAGGCAAGAGAAAGTAAAAATAATTGGGTCAGCCTAGTAACCTCATAAAAAATTATGTCTGTAGATGTAAATTTTCAAGATCTAAACTAAATTCAAATTCTATTATAAAAATATTGTAATTTTTTACTACTCTCTTAAAGTTGCTATATATTTTTTTACCTTGTTATTACAAGGGCGTATTGAAAAGTAATTCTTCCATTGTTATAACTTTATTAGTAATGGATATATTGTTTACGTATAAGTGTGAAATGATAGATTAACCTGTTCCCTACTCACAAATATAATTACTTTTCCAGATAATCGCCGGTGACAGCGAGACATTTACGCCAATAGCTATGTCCACATTCGTTGCGACATCGTAGCTATGTCCTGCATCGAATGCAGTTCGACGCTGCATTCGATGTCGAATGCGCTTAGAGGCATGACATCATCTGTCCACACTCGTTTGAAGGGCCTTATCTCAAAAAAACAAAACAAATATTTTTGAACACTACACTAAATTAAAGCCTGTTCTTTCCTGCGTTGATTGGTTTGACTTATATTATTTTAACTTGAAACTAGTCGGAGATGCAGCAATTTACGCATAAAGAGTACTCTGATTTTAGCCGGTTTTCCATTAATGTGGTTTTTGAACATCCGTTACTCCATCCAGGCTTTTCATAAAAGAACGGCGTTTAAGTATGTTGAAGATCAGAGTTTCTCTATATGAACATTTTAAAATAGAAGTCTGATGTTCCATTATAAAATGCCAGCCATTTTTTTTAAAGTGTATTTTGGCTTTACGTAAAGAGAGGGAAATGATTTTTGGACTGAACCATGCATTTTTACAGCAGTATTGTGCCATATATCATATTTTGCATTTGTAATTAGAAATAGATAATATCTATTTAACACCACATATTATGTGGTGTTAATAGAAAATTTTATTAGTCACTAAACTTTTTAAGAGGAAACTGAGCTCTATAGTGATATCCGCTCCGAGTATAGTCGTTTAGAAAAACAAACTCTGTGTTTTCCTGCTGCAGCTCATTCTGAATAATTTAGTTCATTTTGAATAATTTAATGAAGTTTTTAATTAAATTAAATAAACACTTTGCTTGACATATTACCGTTGTGAAAATGTATGGTTCAGTCCAAAATCATTTCCCTACCCTTACGTGGAGCCAAAAAGCACTTTTTAAATAAATGGCCGGCATATTAAAACGGAACATGAGATTTAACTTTCTCATATTTTATATATTTATAATTATCATATTTTATAATATGAAAATATTCATATTATAAAAAAAAACTGATCTTCAACGTACTTAAACGCAGATTTTTATGAATCGCACGTCGAATTGAAAGTCGAATGAGTGTGGACATACCTAATGTACTACGATTTGGGAAAGTACGTCATGGAAGAAGTCTGAATTTTTCATACGATACCATTTCCTTACCTCCACTGTCACCTCTGCATCCGAAAAGAAACACCCTTGAGATATTTCTTAAGCTTCGAAAAGAGGAAGAAATGTCACAGTGCGCAAGATCTGGGCTATAAGGTGGATGAGGTAAAACGTCTTGAAACCCAAGTTCCTCTAAAGTTGTATGCATTTTCAGACTTGGGTGAGGACAAGCATTGTCATGATGAATTGGTTCTTTGTCAGGACGAACCCTACGCAGCCGTTGCTACAGATTTGATAGAGTAGCAACATATTGTTCGGAGTTGACAGTACAGCCACATTCCAAAAACTCCATATGAACAATAACATAACAATCCCAGAAAACGTTAATCATGACTTTCCCAGCAGAGCCATTGTTTTAAATCTTTTCGGTTGCAGCTGTGAATTTCTGCTACGCTGACTTGTTTACAAACAGTTCCAGTACATGAATAACCACTTTTGAGGCTGTCTGGCCCATCATTATAATAGATAGTAACGGAGGTATTACTTTTCAATATGCCTATATATATTATGAGATCTTTTATTAAAATGTTTCAATGGATCCACATCAGAGTAAATTGAAACTAAATAAATTAAAAAATTTAGAAGATGTTATATCTTCAGTCATTTGTTTAATTGGTGTAAGTCTATGTATCAGAAGTACTAACAAACTTCAATAACTTTATTTGTTTTAACACAGAGATTACAGAAATATTAACTACATACATATGTTAATGCCCATAACAGACAGGTGGAGTGTCAAATTATTTACACTCAATCTGTTAGTTGCAGGGCTAAAATAAATAGTTCTGTTTCTTATCACATGGTCAGCCAATTAAATGACTGAATCATTTAAGAACAGAAGAGGTAGAGGTGTAAAAGACACTAATCAGAGTTATCTCGTCTGAAAGTAATGGATTTCATTATACAGCCAGACCCTGTGGTGAATGAAGTGAAAGTGTCATTTGCAGAGTGGAAAATATATGCTTTTCAGAGGACCAGGCAGGCTGATAAGTGTACTTTTCCGCTCAGTGAGGAAGGCGTAAGTAAATCACCTCACTCCTCGATTTACTTAGTAAAACCTCTACAGGTTCAAACCAGTCTTTTGGCTGATGACCTAAACAACATATGTTAATTGATTGTATTCATAATCTAGACAGTAATAAATAGTGTAGTGTAAAATTTTATCTCAGTATGAAGGAACTAGGATTCGTTGAATTTTATTAAAAAACTGGAATACCTCCGAGAAAGTAATTTTAATTTTACATTATTTAGTTATGAAACACTGTATAACATAAAAGAGATTATGTTTCTGAAAGACAAGAATAATCAATTTTTTTTTTTTATTGAGTGATGATGCCTACATAAGCCTTGGGCTTGTGCGTAGGTAATGATATGTGGTGATTTACAGATGAAAAAAATGCCAGACCTGACCGGGAATCGAACCCGGGACCCCGGCTTAGTAGCCAGTTGCGCTAACCACTACACCACGGGCCAGCCCAATAAATTAATTATATACAAACCAAACCCAATAAATTAATTATATACAAACCAAACTCTAGGAACCAGCATTGATGGGTAGGTTTCATTGGCACCAGGTGTTAACTTCATTTTAGTAACAAATACTCTCCGAACAAACACTCCAACACAATCTTCTCGGCGTATTATTGTAGGGTCATTACAACGGGCCAAACGGCCACCAAAAAGCTGAACACCATAACTTGCAAATACAAACATCAGAACAATTAAAAGTATCGATACCTGTAAAACATACAAACACTTGTTAAATAAAACATGAAAAATATATTTACTTAAAATTAGCAATTACTAAAATTTAATTAATTGTGTCATATTTCTAACTGATATGCAACTGGATCTGGAGCATTTGATACAATAATTACTCTGAATTACTCAAAACATTTAAAAGCTACTTGTATCTAATGGGTGTTTCAAAAAGGACGCACTTCGAAGTTTAAGGGTTAATATTTTCTGCATAGGGAATATTTTTTTCCCCCCAAATAACAGTTGGCACTACCGTACTCATTGTTGACCCATTGTGTATTACTGACATGTACTAGAGCTATCCCAGTATTCATTTGTGTCTGTATAAGTTCAAACATGGTTTTTTCAAAGGATGAACATGTTTTTATTATTGAAAGTTATTGCGCATATAAATCTTACGAACGAGTGAAAGACGAGTTCCAGTTAAAATTTCCCAATTCTGAAGTACCTAATAAAACCCCCACATATCGCGTCTGATTAATAAATTTTGTGAGACTGGCAGTATACAGGATCGGAAAAGCACAGGTCGACCATCAGTGTTAACAGAACAAGTTTTGGACGATGTGAAACAACGTTTGACTACCTCACCCGGCAAATCACTTAGAAAGTTATCTTCACAGGCTTATCACTATCTTCTGCTTTAAGGGCTACAAAAAAATTAAATCTGCATCCTTACCGCATCGGTGTCGTTCATGAACTGAAAGAAGTTGACCATGGGAAACGTATTGTCGTTGAATACGTTCTCTTGTTAATGACAACGGTGTTGAAATATTGGATTGTGTTTATTTCAGTGACAAAGCATGGTTCCACTTGGATGGTTACATCAACAGCCAAAACTGCCGAATATGGAGCACTCATAATCCTCACACATTTCATGAACGTCCACTACACACACGTAAAATTGGTGTTTGGTGTGCGATCTCCCGGCGTCGTATTGTTGGGCCTTTATTTTTTGACACATCTGTAGATGGTGTGGTGTATCACAACTTAATTGAACAATTTATAGCGTTGTTAGAATTACACGATCGGATTGTTGGTTTCAGCAGGATAGCCCAACGTGCCATACTTCTACTGAAACGCTGAATATGTTACGAGAATTTTTTGGCCATTGTGTGATATCAAAAGGATTGTGGCCACCAAGATCCCCAGATCTTACTCCTGCGAATTTTTATCTTTGGGGGAATTTAAAGAGTAAGGTTTTTAAAAACAATCCTCATACAATTGAAGAATTGAAGGCTAATATTGAAAGTGAGATTACAAACATTAATAAGAAAACACTACGAAAAGTGGCTGCAAATGTTATGAAACGTGTCCGAACTTGCATTACAAGTGGAGGAAGTCATTTTGAACATTTATTGTGAAGTTTTAAAGGTAATCTGAATGTTATAAAGGTAATAATTTCATACCATATAATTTGTATAATTTGTAATTACTTTATGTAATAAATTAGCATTCTCAACCTTCAAAGTGCGTCCTTTTTGAAACACCCGTTATCAACTAGTTTTTCTCACAGCTTCAATGAAATCAGATTTTCCGTTTATCCAATAAACCAGGCAGACACACAGCCAGGATTCTGGTTCAGGGGAGGCTAAATCTGGAGAATTTTCTTTTGGTTTTATGTCAGACTGACATAAGTCCAATAAATAAAGCAAGAAAATTACTAAAACGTTGAATTTTTTAACAGAAAGAATCAGCACACAACCTTTTCAAATGGTTAACGACACACATGTAGGCTTACACGTAGGCATGTAGGCATGTAGGCTTACATCAACCTTTCTCACACTGGGTAATTTTGCTCCCTTGTGGGTATAGGAGAACATCAAGGGGGTAAAGGGCCTTTAGAAAATTGGGAGCAATCAGGCGGACTAGGAAGGCAATGAATGATTAAAAATAAAAGTATTTCTGATATTTCAAATTAAAATTAAATACCTACTCTACAATGTAGCAGTGATACAAAATAACAATAATAAAACCAATATATAATAAATAAATATAATTTCATTTCCATTTTAATACAAATACTCATACGTCCCCGAATATAATTAAATATGCATTTTTAATACTCTCATTTAAAATGTCAGTTTCAACTTAGAAATAGGATAAGCCTCGGTTAAAAACAATAATTGCAATTGCTGTTTTAAGGGCGCATCTTATTATAAAAGATGGAAAGTTCAAGAATTTTGACGGTTCTAGAAAATTATTGATTCTCAATATGGGTGGTAGACAAATAGTTTGAAATCGATGGCTTACAACTTAAGTTAACAAATACAGATTCAAAACATATTAGACTTTTGGAGCTCAAAATGTGACCATGGGGGTTTTCTGGGTCGCTGATTACAAATATCAGATATGTAACATTAGGGAAATTATCACGGTCAATGGAAAATTCGGCCACTTTGTACCAATAAACGAACATTTATGTCACTCGCCTGGACATGAGTGTGATTCATCATTTTAGAGGTTTTTACACTTGCTAATTGGAAAATTGAAATTCAAAAACATAATTTTTTGAAAAACTGGTGGAAAATATGCAGAGTTTTCTCTCGTTGAATTACCAAATATAAGGTTTATGAAGTCAGTGGTAAAAGAATTCTAGAACGTCTGGAATAAACCAGAAAATTTGAAAACTCAAGAAAAGTTAATTTTAGCCGCTGTCTCAGGTATTTCAAAGTGAAATAATTTTAAATTTTATAAAAAAGTTTAGTAGTCACCGAATGTGAGAGTGCATTCTGTTCAATTAATAAAAATAAGAAACCTCATGACCCAATGAGATGAGGATGAAATGGAAATGAGTTGCACCCTTGTACAAGCTCAGACCAATCATTTCTGAGAGATTATGGTTAATTGAACCCCAAACATCAAACTACTCCGGTAACCAATGTCTATTATTCAAATCCAAGTAAAAGCTATAGTAATTACGACTATTAAAACGAAATATTTTGTACAAAATACAAATAAAACTTATAAAGTTTTAATTTTCTGGTATATTCAAAGCACACCTTACCAAAAGTATTTCTTTAAATCCTCTGCAGAGTTCATCAACAACTTTTCGCATATGTGGAACTAGAGTGAATATACGCAAAGGACGGACACAACGTAATATCATGAGCAATTGGGCGCCTGAATTAGGTGGAACACTCTCTGGCATCCAGCAAAGGAATATTAAACTGGTCTGAAATTCAGAAAATCAATATTGGAAAAACTTAAAAACTAACACTGGAAAACAACGATTAAAAAAATATACATATTTTTTTCGGCTTATTAAAATATTGAGAAAAATTATACAAGATCACACAAATGTTGGTTTCTAACCAATCCTAGAACAAAATGGAATGTTTTCCTTCCGCAATAAAATTTTACCATTTCATAAAATAGAGAAAGTTGAAAATAGGCAAACTTTTGAATTAGAAGTAAAATATTATGTAACACTTACAACATAAATGAATACATCAAGTATAGAAGCAACATCTTTCATATATGCTTTTGGAGTAAAAAACACACCGTCGGCAAGTATTTTTAAGGCAAGCTCCAAGCTCATAAATATAACAAATCCATATTCAGCGATTTGAAGAACAGGTGTTGACATCACTCTATAATCTGGTGTTTCAAACATCATAGAGATACAGGAAAGTGTTGTCACACAAATCATTACCCAGTCTAAATATGTGACCAGACTAAGAAAATTACTGAAACAGAAATTTAACAACATAAAGTATTACAAATATATTTCTAAATTAAGAGATCAACAAAACTGCTTAAACAATTAACACTTAATAAATTAGAACAAACATATTTTTAAAATCATCAAAAATGTACTTTAATCATTTGTTTTAAGTTAAGGAAGTGTACATCTTACATACGAGGGCAGTCCAGAAAGTCTGTCACGTTTTGATATAAAAAAAACTAAGTTAAAGAAAAAAATTTTATTATATACATTTGAAAGTGCAACTAAAATGCTATTTTTCTACATAATCACCAAACAAATTAAGACACTTATCATAGCGATGAACTAATTTTGAAATGCCGGCGTCATAAAAGTCTACCGCCTGTGATTTTAACCACTTAGTCACACCCTCCTGCAGCTCCGCGTCGTCGTCAAATCGCTGCGTCGCAAGCCATGTCTTCATTGTCGGGAACAAGTGATAATCGCTGGGCGCAAGGTCCGGACTATATGGCGGATGTGGGAAAACCTCCCATTTGAAAGCATCCAGGACTTCTCGTGTTCGATTTGCCGTGTGCGGTCGGGCGTTGTCATGCAAAAAGAGAATTTTTCCAGTCAACTTTCTTCTGCGCTTGTTTTGGATCGCTCTTCTTAATTTTTCAAGTGTTTCACAATACCTCGCAGAGGTTATTGTTGTGCCACATTCCAAGAAATCTATAGTCAACAAAAACCGTATTACCGACCGTACTTCACAACTGGCGGGATTTTGAATTGCGGCACACATTTTAAATTGTTGTTGAAAAACAACGAAGAGCGACACAGACCTCTCGCTAGCACGGCTGGATAGCTACTGAACGGAGAAACGCCGCGGCACCAAAATGGCCATGATAGCTCCGCCCTAGCGGCTACAACGCAAAACGTGACATACTTTCTGGACTGCCCTCGTATAATTTTATCACAGCGAAATTAAAACTACACATGGTAAATATTCTCCACAATGTTTTTTTAATTCTCATCATTAGACAAATGATGAAAAAAGAAATATATTGAATATATAAAAAAATATGAAAAGATGATACCGGTAAAAATTGATATCAATATGAACAAAAATAAAATAATTCAACTCCAGAGTTGTTTTTAACGATTCCATAAAAACCAGTATAATTAAGTTAATGTTCTGAATACAATAAATACATTAGTTACAGAAAGATATTAGTTACAATAACTTACTGAAGACGTTTGTATTTTACTTTTCTTTCTTTTCCTGTTAAAGGATCTCTTAATCTTGCATCGTACCTTGCGTACACAATTAGCTGACACGCTTTTCGAAATTTACTTTCACGAGGCACAAGAAAAAGTGGTGTATCAAATAGTGGATGATTTTCCCTTAAATCTTCCTCTCGTTGGTTTCTGTAACAAAAATTAAGACTATTACTTCCACCTGCCACCTTCAGAATTGAAGTTTTTCCATTCAAGACAAAAAAAATGCCTGTACGTTAAAAAAAACCTTCAGTACTACTATACTATTTTTCAAAGCTAATGAGCTCTGAATCTACGCACTGCACCCTATCCACTTCGTAGGTAGCCAATGACTTGCCAACAATTGCTCTCGTATGTATCGCACATAATTAGCCATTAATTATGTTTCATCATAGTTTGAGAAAGCAAGGCAGAAGACACTTAACTGCCTTGAGCATATATTTCTCTAAACTCAACTCTGATCCTTTGTCAATTCATAAAAATAAAATTGAACATAAATTCTATTAGACTATAAACAAATATACAAAAAATAAATTCTCTTAAGACACTTTTCACATTAATATAAGATGAAATCATATCTGAATATAAACTAATTACCTTCTCATTTCAGCTTGTTGACGTTTAGCTTGTAACAGTTTAATATCTAAATCATGTGGACGACTTCTTGATGAACTCACCCGATTCATCGCCCCAATATCACCATTTTCCATTAAATGCTCGTACGTCTGTTTCAGTTTTATTGAACCACTTCTAACACTACGTCGTATTGATCTAAAACAATAATCATTTAAGCAATAAAACAAATTTAATACCCCGAGACAAATATTTTAAGCAATCTACTCGGGTTAAAAAAATAATTAATTTTGTCTATATTATCATATTTTGAAGTACATAAGGTACATAAATATGTAAATAAAATATTATTACTTCCGTAACATATAATAAAATGTTGAACAAAAAGTCTCTTAACCAAGAATCATATTTTCAATCATATTTTGAACTACATAAGGTACACAAATATGTAAATAAAATATTATTACTTCCGTAACATATATTAAAATGTTGAAACAAAAAGTTCCTCATCCAAGAATTGCATTAAGCAGTTTCCTTTGCATTATAATTGTTTTGTGTTTAGTTTTCTTAAAGGCGTGTCAACAAATTTGTCATTAGTCATTGTTGTGAGATACAGAACAATATCAGCAATTTTTAAAGTACAAATTTTTTTCAGACTTTGCGAGAAATAGAACCCACAACCATCAGATAGCTTGAGCATATATTTCTCCAAACAATTTTCAGTTTTTTTGAACCACCAAACTCATCTTTTTTTTTGATTTTGGCAACGACTTTACCTCTAATCTAATTGTGTAGAAAAACTTGTATACAAAAACTATTTTTAGTATAAGTCTTTCATTGATTAAATTGAATATTTCACTGCAATAACACACCTACGGAATGTATATTAGTTCTCAATCCTTACATTCCCATTTTTTTAATTTTTTTCTTTCAGTGTTGTTTTTTCGTATAAATCTGTTGCTTTAAATTCTACATAAGTTCACATTTTACAGAAGTTCATTTGTGAACATCTTTTTTTTTACTTCTGTTAAGAAGTTTTACTTCAGTATAGATTCACAGGTAAAAGATAACTACAAAAGTAAAAGATTCACAGTGAAAAATACCAGAGAAGGCCAAATTAATGATAAATATGTTGTATTATACACCAGCAGTGCTGTATGGAGCGGAAACGTAGAAGATGAATGAGAGGAATTTGAGTAGGTTACAGGCAGGGAAATGAAGTTCTTAAGAGCAATAAAGGGTAGGACAAGGAGAGATAGAATAAAGAATACAGAGATTAGAGCGGAGCTAAATGTGGAATGTATGAGGGAAATGGTGGAGAAAATAAGAATAGATGGTACGGTCATATGAAGAAAATGGGGGAGGAAAGGTTATCTAGAAGAATGGAAGAAGGAAGGGTGAAAGGAACAAGATCAAGAGGACAACCAAGAAAAAGATGGAAGGGTGAAATTAAGATGAATGTGGAGGGATGGGTATACAACTGGGAACGAATAGAGGAGAAGAAATGGTGGATGGACAGAAGAAGATGGAGAGGCTTGGTGAACACCCAGACCCAGTGATAGCTGGAATGGGCACTGGATATGTATGTGTGTAGATTTACAGGTGAAGTCTTTTGATGTCTTCTGCCTCGCTGAAACTCATGTAGAAATAGATAAAACAGAGGAATATTCACAAATTTTCCATGATTTCAATTTGTACTGGCAGCCGGCAACAAAACAAGCGCATTTCGGCAGAGCGATGGGGGGTGTAGTTATTGGGTGCAAAAAGAGTCTCTCTGGGTGTATTCGTGTTGAAAAGCGGGCAGGGTTGGACGTGTTGCACTTGTTGATTAGGGGTAGGGATTATGTTGTGGTACCGGTTTATCTAAGTGGTGGGAATGACAATAGTTGGCAAGCAGATTTTAGGAAGCTAGATTTGCTTTTTTATAATCACTTACGGGAGACAAATACTATTACTCTCGGGGATTTTAATGGGCGTATTGGGAGGGAACAATCTATATTGCAGGAGGAACTGCTTCCGCAGAGCTGGGTATATGGTATCAGAAAATCGAAAGATGTAGTTTTGAACCAAAAGGGTAAAACTTTGTTAGATTTTTTTGAAAATAATAATTTGTTAGTTTTAAATGGGCGGGTAAATGGTGATTTTGAGGGGGATTTTACCTACATTGGGCCGAATGGGTCTTCTGTTATTGATCTGTGTGCTGTCTCTTTAAGTGATTTGGATGTCATAAGGCACTTCAAGGTTGGCCATGAGTTCTTTTCGGACCATATGCCTTTAGAGATGGAGTTGGTTGGGGTATTGGCTGAGCAAAGGGCAGAAGGGGTCCTTCCTTTGTTGCCAAAGTTATTGTGGCGGGGCTCTTCTGAAGAAAAATATAAACAGAGGTTAGCAGTGGAGTGTTATGAAGAATTTGATGGGGTACTAGATGTGAGTGAAACAGTTAATCGTTTATTAGAATTGATATATAATGCTGCAGGCCCAAGGTCGGGGGCTGGTAAGGGGTTTAATGGGAATAAGCAGGAGTGGTTTGACGGGCAATGCGCTAGGAAGAGAGATCTAGTTTTTAGGTTGTTAAACCTTTATAGGAAAATTGGTTCAGGGGAGCTAAAGCAAAAATACTTAAACGTTCGTGATAGTTATAAGACACTTTGTAGAGAGAAAAGGGCAAAATATATTTCGAAAGTAATTGAAAAATTTAGTGGTATAAGGGACAGTAAAGCCTTTTGGGAAAGTATTAGGTATTTTAAGAAGAAAAACTTTAAATGTGACCCTCAAATAAAACCAAGTGATTGGGTAAATTATTTTAAATCTCTCTTTGAGGGTCAATTGATGGCTAACCCTGTCCTGTACGCTGCTCCAAGGTATGTCGATCCATATATGGATCAAGAAATCTCTTTTTTAGAGCTGAAGGAGGTGCTAAAAAGTGTCAAAAACAACAAGGCCCCTGGCAGAGACAGAATACCTTACGAATTTTATAAATTTGCCCCGGATGTTTTTTTAAATCGCTTGTTAAAGTTGTACAACGACATTTTACGTAGAGAAGAGGTACCAGCGGCTTTTACAAGATCAATTATTTTCCCGCTGCACAAAAAGGGGGACGTATCGCGCCCAGGTAATTACAGGGGAATATCCTTTATTGACTCAATAGCCAAGTTATTCACTGGAATATTGCTTAACAGGCTGCAACATTGGGTCAGTTGTAATGATATATTAATTGAGTATCAAGCAGGATTCAGAAAGGGATATTCCACTGTGGATAACGTTTTTAACCTACTTTCTTTAATTAACTTAACTGTTACTGGTAAAGGCAAGAAATTATATGCTTTTTTCGTTGATTTTAAAGGAGCTTTCGACCACATAAACAGAGGGGCTCTCTTTTATAAGTTGTATTGTGCTGGTGTTTCGAATAAATTTATTAATGTATTGAAGGGTTTGTACGAGGGAACAATGGCCCAGGTGTGGTGTCAGGGGGGTCTTAGTGAAGGGTTTGAGACGCCACTTGGGGTAAAGCAGGGCTGCCTTCTGTCCCCCCTACTTTTTTCTTTGTTTGTAAATGATCTGCACGACGAGGTAGGTGGGGGTGTGAATATTAACCGGTTAAATATTAGAATTCTTTTGTACGCGGATGATATTGTACTGTTGGCGCCAAACCCCAAAATTCTTCAGAACATGATTAACAAATTGGCAGATTATTGTACAAAGTGGAACCTTATAGTCAATCTAGATAAGTCAAAAATTATGATATTTAGAAGAGGGGGTAAATTAGGCCAGTCTGACCGCTGGAGTTTTCATGGAAATAATATAGAAGTAGTAAATAGATATAAGTATTTGGGAATAATACTTACGCCTTTGTTGTCTTTTGAGCCCCATTTTCGGGATCGAATTACAACTGCCAAATTTTCAATTCATAATGTTTGGAGTAACTTTTATAAAAAGGTTGATATACCTCTATCGGCTAGGTGGGAGGTGTTCAATTCAGTCAGTCGGGCGGTGGTGACTTATGGCGCTCAAGTATGGGGTTATTTTGGAGTGGAAGATCTTGAGAAATTCCAGCGCTTTGTGATAAAGAAAATATTTGGCCTTCCTAATCATACACCAAACTACGCTATCTACTTGGAAACTGGGGTTGACCTTATGAGACAATACGTGTTGCGTCTCCATTTCAAGTATATTCTTAAAGTGCTCGGTAAGATGCCGGAGAGCAGGCTTCCAAATAAATTGGCCAAAATTGTCGTGGGGCAAAAGGTGGGGTGGTTTAAGGCTTGGTTGGCTATTGCACGAGAATGTAATTGTACTCTTCAGGAGAGTGTGCTTGATATAGGAAGCTGGCCAAGGCAACTGGAACATATTTGCATTACGATGAGAGAGCTATCTAGAGGGAAATGGATAGAAAGGGCGAGACGAGCTAATTACGGCAAACTAGACTGGGATCTGGGAGAAAACACGTATATATCGGATGCGCATGATAGTCGGTTTATCAGTACAATATTCAGGTGTAGAACTGGCTTGTTAGGCCTAAACGATAGTCCGCTCCGGGAGGAGGATAGAAGATTATGTTCCTTGTGTAACCTGCGGGAGACAGAGGACATCTTCCATTTTTTGGGACGCTGCCCAATTCTAAGTGCGTTTAGAGCCTCTTGGTTTAATAAATCAAGTCTAGGGGAAGAGGAAGTAGTAAGCTATTTAAATGGAAAAAACTGGTTTATTTTAGTAAATTATGTAAGAAACGCCTTGAAATATAGAAAAGCTTGGGTTGATGAGTTCAATTTTTAGTTTAGAAATTATAATTTCATAAGATTTTATTTGTTTTTCCTTTTTGCCAACCTGGCAGACGACCTCAGGTCATGCCTTTTGAGTGAATGAGTGAATGAGTGTTTTCTTTACAAGAGTTTTCTTTTCTTTTTTTAAGTTTTATGTAAGACATTCATATTTGTAGTTAATGGATAGTGTATCTTAATTTTTTTGGTATTCTTGTACTTATTTTTTTGCTTTGTTAAATAAAGTTCACTTTATTATTATTATTATTATTATATTATTAGATTTACAGGTAAGAAAAGCACTTAGGATTTCTAATTTCGATTATTATAGAAAACCATAACATAATTTATTTTATACTGACTGTTAACCGTTCAGTATTAAAATTTAATATACCAAAATAAACCAGCAACAGAAAATAATGCCAGTATGCTGGAACCTGTATGTACAACAATCCTCCTAACAGCTAGTTAACATAGATTGAGAACCCAAGATAGCATACCTTTTTGTCTCCAACTACATCTACGAGAAACCAAATAAACTAACACAACAAGAGAAATGTACTATAAAATTTGAGAAAATTATTATTACATTAAACAAAATTAATGACCTTAAATTTTTTCCAAATTAGTTAAACTTAATTTATAAGGAATATACTTACTTCTTTTGATCAATCCGTAACTGTTTAGCACTACTAATTGTTCCTTGTGGATTTAGTGCTTTCCCAGGTATTGGTATAACAGCAGAATCCCCTAATAATAGTCTTTGATTATTTGAATCACTAAAACAACATAATTTGAATACCTTTTACCAATCTTTACCAACATCACTATTAATTTAAAGTTTAATAAACATTATAAAATAGATATTCTTAATTTTACTCAATTAATTAACTTTCATTAATACCAAACTCTACTTCTTAACAGGTAAAAATTTAAGAGTTCAAGTAAGTTATTTGTTTTACATCCAACTCACATGCGTATTAACCCTTAACCGATGAATTGCCAATATATTTTTGTTAGATAATGAGTGTGTAAGTACAGTTTGTGTAATAGTGAAGGTCAAATGAACAAGCTCAGCAGTGAAAATTATAATTCAAATAGTAGCTAAATGTATGAGGAACAAAGTAAGCTATGTAGTAACTAACTATACAGTTAGTGGGAATTTTCCTATTGATTTTTGAATATGTTGGTGCAACTGAATGGTGAGACTTTTGAAAAAACCATGTAAGGGCTGTAGCTCATCTAAAAGTAGAGTTAAAACTGCGTTTGAAAGCTTGAATGGCAGGGGTAGGCATTTTGTTTAATAATGTTTCTTTTATCAACGCCGGTTGAGTTGAAAATCACCTGAAAAAAGTATAAATCGTCTCCAATTCATAGAATAGGCAATTTTTAGGCACTTGTTCCCATTACAATTACAATGTCCGACGTTATCTTTTCTTATTTTTTTATATGCACAAAATTCTGTGCTTTCATAATAATAACATGGCATATAAATAACTGTAGAAATGGGTCAATGAAATCAGCTCAAAGAGAGCAGATTTTCTGCCTTCCTTTTACCACAGGCAATAGCTGTATAGTGTGGTAAGCGACTACCTCATTTTTATTTTAAATACAATATCTAAAGGCCTTTGATATATCAAATTTTTCGCCAGACATTTTTCTGTACTACCAGACTAAAAATAATTTACTGCCAAATTTTGACAAAAACGGCCAGACTTTACATAAATTACAACAGATTTTTCATAAATTCACTGTAACTGGTGTAAAAAAAACAGACTTTTATGTTTTTTTAAAAAAAAAACATTTCTCAAAGTTTCTTAACATCTCATAAAATTTTTGGATTTTTTGGATAAAAGATGGATAAAAAAAAGTCTATCAGTGCGATCTCATGATTAGTGTTATTATGATTAGCACAAGGGTTAAAGCTAATGCAGACATGTAGGGCTATATATTTTTTTTGTAGGGTTATAGATGAAAAAGATGGTGAAAACATCAGAGCTGGCCACTACACCAATGGCTATTTGAAATTAGTATACAGTTAATGATTATTTTCAAAAAAAAAAACATTAAAGGTTATAATTTATTTAAACTACAAAGCAAAATCTCACAAATTTGACCTAATAAACTGTCCGAAAGAATCACTTGTTATTACTTTGTAGTAAAAAGAAAAATAAATGAAGTAAGAAAAGAACTTACTTAATAATATAAATAATACTTGATTTCCTTAACTCTGTAGTAACATGTCTAATTTTAGGAATACTATTTAATAATTTTATTGATCGTTGTTTATGGTACACAACTTTTGAATCGAACACATCACACATTTTTTTGCTTTCATTCTCGTCGTCTTCCATTTCATAAACGAACTGCCTCATGAAGCTTTCACGAACCTGAGAACATTCAAATCATGAAACTTTTTATTACTTCACTTTTTTCATCTTAGTTTATTACATAATTCAACACAGAATAAAGTCTATGCGGATAAAATAAAATTAAGTTGACGAATACAGTCACCTCAAGAAGTAATTTATGTTTTAGGTAAATTTAAACTATAAATTGATAAATTTTCTATCAACATATAATATTTAAGGAGAAAATTTTAATTAAACACATATTTTATAATTGATATTGATTCAAGTATGAAGAGTCTGTTTATCTGACTTCATAATCAGATTTGAAGAGCATTGTAACAGTATCCTAAAAAGTAAATCAAATAAAACAAATCTGGTGTGAAACACACAAATTTCTCTTACCAATGCAAATAATGACCAATATAACCTAACATTAGTAATACAACATTAAAAATAAACCAAAAAACTAACCTCAAAAACATAACCTTATTTTAATCATGAGTGAAACACTCAAAATGAAAATCAACCTCAGTTTGGCTTTAAAATATGGAAAATCACTCTTTCACGCTAAACTAGGCTCTGTAGAGGAAAATGCTCTAAATAAAAGTCATAGATCTTTTAATTTCCTATAAATTTGATTACATACATTTTTGTCGTAAAATGCATACTAATGCTGAATTCTTAAAAAAATCGATTTTTCACACGTTTTTGTTGGAAAAACAGAAAATCGCTAATTACTGCTAAACTAAGCATTAAACAAAAAAAAATTTGTGTTTAAAATAAAAGTTGTAGGATTTTAAATTCCTACATTTTTAATTATAAAAAATTTTGCGCTAAAATGCATATTAAAGCCGTAATCTTAAAAAAAAACAATTTTTTTACGTGAAAACAGCCTCACCAAGAATTTCAGCAAACATGTCGCCTACCCTATCATGTAGAGCATAAAAAATTAGGTAAATGAGGCGATTTTTAAAAAAATCGTAGGACCAGTTTTTGAGAAAATCGTAAAAAAGTGAAAAATTACACGAATAAACTACTACTTCCGGTTGACCAACTTTGATGAAAATGTTCGTGTTGGGTCCGGTATTGGTATGTAACTTAAGTTTCAAGTTTCAAGTTCGTACAATGTTCCGTTCTTAAGATATTCTGTTCACATACACACACACACACACACACACACACACACTCACAGACCAATCGCTATAAACATGTTTTTTGGGTCAGAGGGTCTGGAAACGTGTAGATCAGGTGAAAAATTGATTTTGAAAAATCGACATGAAAACAATACTTTCCTTCCTATATATTCATATAGGCAAGAGAAAGTAATTAGTTAATCATTCAGGTATACACATCCACCCACATAAAAAAGTAACAAATAATTAACAAAAAAATTCTCTACTGAGCATATGACTAACAGTTGTACAAAATTCTTCACATACCTTTGGTAGTAAAAAGTCAGATGAGACTTTATGAAGACATGTCATTTTTGGGCTGTCAGGAAATTTTTCAAAAACTCTAAGGCGAAATGGTAATGTTTCTTTAATTTCAGCACTCTGCTCTCGAAATTTCAATTGTTTCAACTTTTTAATATCCTCGTCCAATTCTAAATTATCCAAAATAACAGCTACAAACAAACTGAGCACAATCTGAAAACGAAATACATAAAACAAAAGGTAGTTTAGTGATGTGTTTAAAAACTCAGTACTAGATTACAATCTACTTGAGAGATTTATTTAAAACCTTTATAAAACAAATACTACTTAAAGCTTGTAAAAGTTCATTAAAATTGACAAATGAACAAAGTATAAAAACAAGAGATGTAAGCCGGTGTTTGCAACAAATAAACAACCCAAAAGAATAATAATTTGGATAATTATTCATTAAGAAAAAAAATTACGACAAATTTTGCATTAATTCTCTCCTCAAAAGAAGGCAAAAACAATTTTTTTAAAAGAGTTCACACTTCTCATATTGGTATAAGATTTACTGATAATTAAGCTCTTTGTCTCCATACCCAACTTTCTCCTTCAAAAAATTCTTTATTAGAGGAACATTTTTCTTCTTATATAGAAATTGTTTTTCAAACACCAGCTCTTTATCTTACACCATAAAGATTTTTTTTTTTAGCTTTTGTTACCGGGAACTGTACTTTGTTGACAACTACCCAATTTGATCGCTACTTTTTGCTGTATTTCTTTTTGACGTAGATTAGACATCAGTTTGAACAGGGACCCCCCAGTAGAGTTTGTTCATGGATGGCTATCAACTGGTCACCATACAAAGTCGCTTGCCCAACCGGTGTTACTTAACAAATAATAGCGACTTTCTACCAGCTGACTGACTGGGCTGGGCCAAAGACCAACATAAAGATACAGTAATTGTTTTGCTTAGTTATTAAACAATCTGTTAACAATTTTATGAATAAAATAAATGCTTACCAAAGTAACAAATAGATGATACAAAATGAAGTACACAGCCACAAGTGGGGTTAAAGTTTGACGAGTACGTAGCATTGTCTCGTCCATAACTTCAACCCATGCTTCTTGTGTAAGGATTTGAAACATAGACATGAAAGCCTGAGAAAAGATGATACAATTACATAACTGCATATCTGAGTAGTATAAAACACAAAATACACTAAGATAATAAAAACTAAAAAATAATCAAGAGTTTCTTTCTGTTCTCACCAACTAAAATTGTGTTAATAATAAGGTAATGTTGTGTTAAATATAAGGTAATTTTCTGTACATATCACACCATCCTATAATTTTAGTTTGACTGGGAGATTGCAAGACATTCACCAAGCCAAGATATTGTGTTTTTTTGCCAAGCGCTGAATTGTACAGAGCGACCACACGCTTTATTAGCTCACAACCTCCCATAGTATTGCTGTCATTTATCATGAAGGGCTTTGCTAGGGTGAACTAAGTTTTCCCTACCACCTTGTAGAACTCTAATTGTTCAAAATCTAATGGCTGTACAACCTCAGCACTGGCAATTTTTTTATTTGTTGGACAAACCCAAAAAATCGTAGCTAACACAAACCCCATGTGATTTTACGATCTGATAATTAATGATTTAATGAAAAAAAATGTAAAGTTTATAGTGCAGGCCTGACATTGGGAGTAGAGTTAGTAGGATTCTGTCAAAGATCAGATTCAGTCACAGTGGTAAGAAATTGTGTTCCTCCAACACCTCTTAAGTAACTTATAACTTATATTCTTAGTTACTTTAAATGTAATCGTACAACATTTGCCTCCATGACACAAACCCATCAATTTGTTTCTTGTTGTTCTGGCTTTATGATATCATCCTGATCCTTTTTATTTTTACCTTGATTAGAGTAAAATTAACCAACACAAAATATAAATACAAACAAAATCAACTCTCTGTCTCAGAAAGAGAAAACAAAGAGGTATTCATTCGACATTCTGTTAGCAAGAGAGTACGTTTGGTTTGTTTCTAAACTACAACATTTATTGAATTATTTCTTTGTTAAGGGATATTTTCAGATCATGATGAATTAGTTGACTGAGACTTTCCAATATTAATTCAAATTCTTCAAAAATGAATAAACTTTTTAGAAATTCTTATGGTTTCAAACTAGGTTTTAATTACGTGAATTATAAAGTAAACAGAACAGGGAAAGAAAATTCGAGCAGGTTCTTGGTTGTTGGATTCATACATTTTTTGTTTCACATTTTACTGTTTTACTCACTAAATAATTCTAAGAATCGTAAAATATATTGCACAGATACTTACTTCAGGAAAGCTTTCAAATTTATTAAAATCACACAAAAAACAAAACAACTGCATTGAAATGCTTGACGAAATTATTAATAGGCACATGGTGAAAATAATTAAACTTCCTAACTTTTTTCCTGGCCCAAAGATTTTGTAGACAAAATCTTCCAACATTGGTGAAGCTTTAATAAGGCGTACAACTCGTAAAACCTGAAAACAATAAATCAAAAACGTTACAACCAACAAATATTTTCGTAATAAAAGTAACATCATTAAGATGACCAAACTACATTTACAAACAGAAATGTTTTAAAATGTTTCAAATAGTAAATAAGCCAAAACCATTCAAAATTCTAAATATACTACAAAAAGAGAATCAATTACCTGAAAATATGTAAGGCCAGACAGGTAGAGCGTTGGTATAATATGGAGCGTTGTACCTATAGTAAGTAGCAATTCAAATTTATGGTAAGAGTGTTTGAAATAACCTCGAAATCCAAGGCACCAAATTTTAAACAATGCTTCGAGATCCAAAAATATTGTGAATACTACCTACAAATTGATCAGATATCATTAGTGAATAACATGAACACAACAAATTTAACTAAATCACTAAAATTAAGGCCTTTATTAGACGATGTGGTCAGGCGACATCGCCAGCGACGCAGCTGGCTGCTCAGCTCTCCATCGGGCATTGATTGATATGGAGGTTATTACATTAGGGTAGCCAGCGATGTGGCCAGACTTTGGCGACCAGTTGGCTACCAAGCCCTGAAGCCACTGGCTACCCAGACTGGCGACACTGTGTTGTAACATATGATGCTTATTACACTGAGTCGCCAGTCACCCGTCGCCACTCGGTTTGTGTGCAACATTCCAGATATATCATCCTTTATCAGCCCTAGTAAAACAAAAAAATCTGGTGTGAAACACTCACACAACTTTCTCTTGCCAATGCAAATAATTAACAATAAACCTAATATCAATAATAAAACATTAGAAATAAACAAAAAACTAACCTCAATAAACATAACCTGATTTTAATCATGAGTGAGAGACGCAAAATGAAAATCAACCTCAGTTTGGCTAAACTACTCTCTGTAGAGAAAAATGCTCTAAATAAAAGTTGTAGATCTTTTAATTTTCTATAAATTTTATTATATACACTTTTGTCATAAAATGCGTACTAAGGCCGAAATCTTTAAAAAATTGACTATTCACACGTTTTCGTGAGAAAAAACCGAAAATCGCTAATTACCGCTAAACTAAGCATTATACAAAAAAATGTTTGAAATAAAAGTTGTAGAATTTTTAATTCTCTACATTTTTTATTATATAAAATTTTGCGCTAAAGTGCATATTAAAGCCGTAATCTTAAAAAAAAACAATTTTTTTACGTGAAAACAGCCTCGCCAAGAATTTCAGCGAACATGGCACCTACCCTATCTTGTAAAGCATAAAAAATTTAGTTAATGAGGCGATTTTAAAAAAATTGTAGGACCAGTTTTTGAGAAAATTGCAAAAAATTGAAAAATTACACGAATAAACTACTACTTCCGGTTGACCGATTTTGATGAAAATGTTCATGTCGGGTCCGGTATTGGTAAGTAACTTAAGTTTCAAGTTTCAAGTTCGTACGATGTTCCTTTCTTGAGATATTTTGTATGCGCACACACACACACACACACCCACACACAGACCAATCGCTAAAAACATGTTTCATTCATATAGGCAAGAGAAAGTAATAGCAACCTCTGCATGGGATACCCCACAACTCCTCAAACTTAGCAGATGAACTTTGTAAAATACGTATCAAAATTAATTTTTCTAACAAATATTTACAATTTAACACCTAAAATTTACCTCAATGTAATAATATTTTTCATAAAACACATGGCGAGGTCGTTCATCATGCTTGAAATACATAGTTGCTGTAACCAAACCATTTGCTAGTATCACACCCATCATTAGCAACCTGAATGAAGCGGATCTTAAGATTTTCTGACAAATTGGAGGTGCCAATCCACTGTGCTTGTTCTCATCCAATGTCACCAATTTCCACCCCATATCATTTCCAGTCAATGTCTGTTAAAGAAAAAGATAAACTTGAATGCTACAAATAAAATTTTTCAACAATAACCCTAAAAAATATTAATTCATTAAACATTTGAGCAGAATGGTTTTTCTACAACAATCTCAATCACAAACAACTTAAATCACTTATAGTAATATTAATTAATTTAATTATTTAAATAATCACCTATATTTTCTTTATAAATGTTTCAACCGTATTAATATTCTGATGTAATATCTGACCTAAATTTTTATGAATTAAAATTTATTGCAACCACTTATTTAAAATTGACAAACAATTCTTCTTTTGCAATACTGTCCCCCCTCTTCATAATTATGTAATCACCTATTGTCATTGGCACTTATTTTATGCCGGTCGCATTTTGGTAACTTGCTCGCCTCTCATCTTGCAGTCTTGGGTTCGAATCCCATTCAGGCATGGCATATTTTCATGTGTTACAAAAAAATCATTTCATCCTTCACCGTCTGCATTAGCAGTAATTGCAGAACAGTCGGACGTTAAACCAAAAAAATAAACTTTATGATTTCACTTACAGTGTTTTAGCAACACATTTATAACTTCAGTCAAACTTAATACATATTGACACTTAAACTTTACTACATTATTACGACTTAAAACATAATAATAATTTAATGACTTAAATCCTATTATAACTTATATCTTATAATTTTTTTTTATTTTAGTCTTTCTATTAATACAGCGGTTCCCAACCCGGGGTACGCGACGAACCAGTTAGGGGTATGCTGAAAATAAAGGGCAATGGCGGACGTTGTTTTTCTGAATAACTTAGTGGGGTTATTGTACTGACAAGCTTAATGCAAGCCCAGATCTAAGGCTTTATTTGTCTACATTTGAACCTGATTTCAAACAATTACGTGTAACAAAACAGCCTCAAGGGTCACACTAAAAAAGAGTTCTGAAGAGACGTTTCCTGAACTAATAATTTAGTTTCAATACATCACAATTTTCATGTTAGATTTTGTATTTACAAATTTTAAAAGCATTTTGTATTCGATGTGAGTTTTTTTCAAAGTTTAAAACTAATCTGTCTTGTCTTAGATTAGAAATACTATAATTATTATAACTCTGTCATTAATATTTTGATGTAAAATTAAGACCATACAAGAAATGTTCAGTTTTCAATAAAATATCTATTTTAAATGCTTGTGTTAAGTTTCATTTTCCTTGGTTTAAATTTATATCTTCATTTGAACACATAATAAAACGTACAGTGTAAGTTATATTTTGCAGTATTTAAAAACTAACCAACGTATACTCACAGAAAAATACCATTATGATTATAAAAAAATAAATTTACATTATGCAAAATATTTGGAAATAAATAAAAAACATATGAAAATATGCAAATTGATTAAAAATTAGCTAGTGATGAAATAGCCCCTACTTAGTGAAGTATTGTAGTTACAGTGATGTTACATTTTTGGGGGTACAATTTTAGTTAAAGATTCACAAAGGGGTAAGGGAGACACCAAGGGGTACGGGAGAAAAAAAAAGATTGGGAACCGCTGTATTAATAGAATAAATCAACTGGCTGTCTTTTTCGGTCTGCTAACTATTACTCTGGCATCCAACAGTTGAAGTAATTCAATGTAGACATGATTATGAAGACAATCTTTATGCTACAATTTAATATAAATGCGTTACATACGAGGTGCTACCCAAAAGTTTGAGTAATTTACATGTCGCATGCGAACCATAGTGGTACGCTGCTGCTAGATGTACCTAACTATACTCTTCCTTCCAACAGCTGTGATTGTGTAAGCATAGTTGTAACCCCTGCATTGTTGAGCTTCATGAGGTTGTGTAACGTTGTGTTTTAGTGTTTCATCAATTTTCTAAATGGCAGATTTTAAAAAGCAAAGACCCTACATCAAATTTTGCTTCAAGCTTATAAAAAAACTGTAGAAACTTATCGCATGCTTGGGGAATTATTTGGCGAGAGTGCTGTGTCAAAGTAAAACTTTTTTGTGGTACAAACGATTCAAAGATGGACAAACAACAGTTGATGGCGAAGAGCATTCAGCTTGACCGTCAACAAATACAGCACCAGAAACCATTGCATAAGTGCGAGAGGCTACTGTTGCAGATCATAGACGAAAAATCTATCATGTTCGTGCAATTATAAAAATGTCATACAGGTCCATGCAATGCATCTTGTCAGATAATTTGAACTTGAGACGCATTGCTGCAAAATTTGTACAGAGATTGTTCAACAGCGACCAGAAAGAAAATCGCATAGCTGTCTGCAGTGAATTGAAAAATGCAACAAGAGATGAATTTTGTAATTGATGATGAAACATGGGTGTACGATTACGACCCTGAAACTAAGCAGCAGTCGTTGCAGTGAGAGGAATTACACACAACTGAGGAGATCCGGGAAGAAACACAGAATGTGCTTCGAACACTTATACCTTGCAAACTACCAGGAATGCATGGAATAACGCTGGGATTGCTGTACCAATGCCCAAGGGGACTATTTTGAAGGAGATAATGGAAATTAGAAGTTATGGTAAGCTATTTTATTTTTATGATAAAATTCTCTGAACTTTTGGGTAGCACCTCGTATACTGTTTGAAGAAAAGCACTAATGTAAGCTTCAACCAATTGGCTCATTACAACTTATAAATGCATGTTTTTCATTTAAAAATGTAGTACATAACATCAAGATGGATTTATAAATAAAAGTTCATAGTCAATTGGTGTTTCATCAATTATGTCAGTATTCACTGTCAAAAAATTAATTTTTAGCAAAGAATAACAGAGATGCCAGCAGCAAAATAAAGTTAGAAATTTATCAAGAATTCTGAAATTACCAGTACCAGATTTTGTTAAAAATAAATAAAAAACAATAAGGACAGCATCAATTTTAATAAAAGTAACCACTTTATTCACAAAAATTGGCTGGATATGATTACACAAACCTTTTAAAAGTCTTCTTACCTTACACTAGTTTCATAACGCTGCCACGAAATCGCCGCGATATCGTGACAGCGGTTTCGCTGTTGTTTCGCAGTGAAATGACTTTCACACTGGCATGAAAATTTCAAAGCAGTACCGCGTGATTCCTGGCACATTTGTATTAATGGTCGATTAGCTTTGGTAGTGTTTATACAAAATGTCAAGTATTTCTTCTTCAGAAGAAGAGGAAATATGACTCATGAAATATATTTTAGGTCGTTGCTGACTGACTGAATCAATAATTGTCGATTTTACATATGCTGGTGTTGGTTTTACATTTTAATATATCATAATAATTAGAAATTAATGATTCATCTTTCAAAATTCTTTTTATCTCCTTTCAAAATATAAAAACCCATTTACTTTAAAACAAAGAAATGAGTTAAAAACTAGATTTCGTTTTTAAGTAAAGTGTAAATATTGCACTATTCTTTAATGATCTTAATTTTATTCATCAAATTTTAATAATTCAATTAAATTCATTTTATTTAATTCATAATTATTAATAAATGTTGAAATATCTATGCCACTAATTATGGCAAACTTACTGGTAACATTCATCATATTATTGTAAATGGTAAAGCCATACCAACAAAACTAGTAAGAATAGCAATTAAACCATAAATGGCAAGGAAACCTAGGGCAGATGTGTTATCCATGGTAATAGTAAATTGCAAAATACTTGCAAAACATAACAGAATGCAATATTCTGAAATGTTTTGCGGGCGAAAATCTGTCGACTCCGACAGATTCTGTGCGATACTGAAGCAATACTGTGGTGAACTGGCAAAACTACGGTGGTAGTGTGAAAGGATTTCGCTGCTCTCGCTGTCTCAACTGATATCTCCGAAAGAGGGCAACATTTGTTTCACTTGATTATTGCGTATTCAGATTGACAACTTGCCACGGAACAAAATCGAAACCGCTGTTATGGTTTCACAGCGTCTGTGTGAAAATGGCGATACTGTATAAAATAAATTACCAACTAACTGACCTGTGAAGCAGATTTATTAGTCATGTGCCCACGGATGCCCCACATCTGTTGGAACTGCACCCTAATTTCATTAAACGTTTCAGTTATTACAGCAATAAATACATTCTTGACAAGCCAGGCCAAGAAGAATATCATTGTACTAAAATAAAATACCGCTCGCCACCCGGGCAAACTGTCTATAGCACGATACATGATAAACACCCAACCTTCTTGAGATGCAGCCTGGTATACAGTAAATATACTGGTTGCTAAAATCAAACAGAAATAAAATAAATTATTGAATAATATACTAATAATTTACTGAATAACATAGTTATTTAATAATAATACAACCAGAATTTAATATTAAATTCTAACAAAAGAATTTATAAGTCATCTAACACCGGATGGCCACAATAATGGCCACATGGTAAACCTTAAATCTTTGATAGCCCTGAGAAGAACCGTTTATGTGTGTTCCTTCCGGGGTGGACAGAGTAGGGTGATGGCCCTGAAAAGGGCCAATGAAAACCTCTGAGTTGGTCTTGAAAGAGAATGCTGTAGGAAGTGTGTAGCTGCAACAACAGCTGTTGTGAGAGCCGATTAAAATATTAGTGAGTTGGTCCTGAGAAGGACAGTTGGGTTGGCTGAGACCAATGAAGACAGCGCATGATTGCAGCTGCTTCATAAACCGAGTGCTGCAGCAACTCAGATGCTTGCTTCTGTGTCAAGTCCCAAAATATTTTCCTTCTTTCTCTCATGGATCCAGTTGGTCAATCTTGGTCAGAGTTGTAGACCGCAATGACAATCGGTTGAATGCAGTGCTCTTATATAATAACTGAAAGTGCTGTGGTAGGGGCAGTTACTAGCCCTCTACATTGGTGACAGAAGGTCTGTTGGCATATTGGTGGGGGGGGAGTATTGTTGGTCGGCAACACAGTAACAAATCAGAGGGAATGGCGATGACATTCATTTAATACTTCTTGTGGAGGATTCACTTTTCAAAAACGAATGCCTTGATTACAAGAGATAATCTATAATAAATTTAAAAAAACTTAACACTAAACAAGATTAACTAGTCTAACAAAAACAATTGTTGAGTTAATTTGCATAACACATTACTTGAATTAAAATAATTAAGGTAAAAAAAGTGTTATATGAAACTAATAATCAACCCTTAGTAGTCTTATACCAAACTTATTCATGAACAATTTTCTATCATTGTCATTCCGCTAAATTATACAAATTTTGTTACAGTAACAGAATTAATTTACAATAATCAATTATTCTCACAAAAAAGTCTAATACTCATGCACACAGTATTTGACATCAAACATGGCCCTTAATATATTTAATATATTAAGTGTGCTCTTACATAGTGCAAATAAATATATGTATTAATTATAAAGCGGACGCCAAACAGCTTGCCGGTTTTCTGTAGTGCGCAGAAGGGGTATTTTGGTAATGGCGTGCTCGGTTGCCTCAGCGAGTGGTGGGGGTCAGTGCTATACTAGCTGTGATCAGAATCACGTCACTCTCGCAACGTTAAATATCAGCTGATCTGAAAACATTAGTCTGTAATATGTTGTACGTGTTAATTGTTGTATACAATGTTTACAATTGAATGTTTTTAACGTCGCTAATAGATGATAATTTACATTGTTTAGAACATGTGATTTAATAGGCAGTTCGGTACCAGACACGAAATCTACTGATTGAATTCAAACTGTTCGCGCAACAACACTGGCAAGCTTATTTGGCATCCACTATATTATAATACAGGGTGGGGCAGCATAAATACCTTTTTTAAATGGGCGCCATTCAATTAGTTGATGTCATAGCGAAGCACTAGCGGTCTTGTTCGAGAGGCGGGGCTATAAAGTTTTGTTCTGGCACAGTTCAGTCGCCATCATGCGTTGGAACAGTGAGGAGCGTGTGTCTGCCATTGAGGCCTACTTTTCAAGTGGATGTTCAGTGATCGCAACCCAGCCCGCCTTTCGGAATTGCTTTAATTTAGCCCCATTGGTCCCTGTTCCAGACCCGAAATCAATTGTTATGTGGGTCACTACGTTTAGACAAACTGCAAGTGCGACAAAATGAAGAACTTGAGTTCAATGGCCCATTAGATCACCTGAGAACATTGAGTTAGTGAGAGCTTCAGTGTTTCAATCACCACGGCATACAGCGCGCAAACATGCATCTGCTCTTGGACTTCAATCGTTCTGTTAGGAGAATTCACCATGAAGGCCTACATTACCATCCATACAAGATGGCGATTGTGCAGGAGCTGTCAGAGGGCAGCTCTGACAGAGTGCAGGGCAGAGCTTAATCAGGGGCGATTTGCAATGGCCAGCTCGATCTCCCGATTTGTCCCCTTGTGATTTTTTTCTATGGGGTTTTTTGAAATCCTGTGTTTATTTGAACTGTCCAAGGACCATTCAAGATTTAAAAAAACAACATCCAGGAAGAAATTGCCAACATAACGCCTGCTATGTTTGAAAGGGTAATGACAAGCACCAGAAATCAATATACTCAATGTATCAGGAATGGGGGACGTCACCTACATGATTTACTCTTCAAAACTACGTAAAACAAAACTTTATGTATGTACCTACATTGTAAAAACCAAATAAAATTTCTCTGACTCATACAATGCGTTTTATTAAGTTTAGAAAAAAGGTTGTTATGCTGCCCCACCCTGTATATTAATTATAATATAGGTATGTTCTTATATTGTAATATATATTAAATACATTAAGGGCCATGTTAAATTATTTGCACTCATCTACTAGTTCCAGGGCTACAAAAATAGTCTTCTTCTCACAATCAAGGATTAGGTTTCCGCCTGTTCTGACTCACAACAGCGGAACAAAAATAGTTCTGTTTCTTATCACATGGTCAGCCAATTATATGAATGAAGCATTTAAGAACAGAAGAGATAGAGGTATAAAAGACACTAGTCAGAGTTATCTTTTCTGAGACTAATGAATTGCATTACACAGCCGAACCCTGTGGTAAATGCAGTGAAGGTGTCATTTGCAGCAAGGAAAGTGGATGCTTTTCGGAGGGCCTGGAATGCTGATAAGCATATGTTTCTACTCAGTGAGTAAGGTCATTGTAAAACTCACTCCTCATATCATTTAGTAAAGGATCTGGAGGTTAAAACCAACCTTTCGGCTGATGACCTAAACAACAACACCTACTGAGGATTAATTTTTACACACAATTTTTTTTATATATTCCTATATGTGTACGTTGCAATCTGTTCAATTCAGAACAATAAGCAACCCCATGACCCAATGAGATGAGGATGATACGTATGACGTTTAAATGAGGTGTAGTCTTGTACAGACTCAGGCCGACCATTCCTGAGAGAGTATGGTTAATTGAAACCCAACCCAAAGTACACTGGTAACCACTGTCTAGTATTCAAATCCATATAAAAGTAACTACGTTTACTAGGATTTGAACCAGGAACATTCGTCTCCGAAAATCAGCTGTTAAACAGCTGACTAGCGACGACGACGTTACCCCTAGACCAACCTGGTGGGTTAAACACAATGAGAGATTATATTCATGGTTTAAGAATTATGATGTGTGATCTGAAAAAAAAATTAATTAATGGTTCTAACAGGTGGCGCACATAAAAGTAGCCCTGTAAATAAAGTGCAACACAATTGAAATGAAATCTGTTTATTTACAAATACCAATAATTTTTTTTATAATTTTATTCAATAGTCTAATATTGTTACGTTATTACACGATATGTTGAAAGTGATCACCATCAGTTTGTACAGATAAGATAGCGCGGCGTAGCATTCTGAAATACAGACTGGAGTTCAGGAGCTGTATAGTGCGTATGACGTTCGTGATCGAGATCTTTAGGTTTTCAATAGATTTTGGATTTCTGGCATATACTTTATTCTTTAAATTTCCCTATAAGTAATTCACAAGGAGACAAATCCGGTGATCGCGGTAGCCATAAGCCTAAAGAGATAGTCCTCTCATCGGTAAAAACACTACGCACACGAGCCAGAGATCTGCGAGACGTGTGACAAAGTCACCCTGTCTTGTTGGGAAAAAAATATGTTATTTCGTGTGGTGCTAATTGATTAATAAATTAATCAAAAATCTGGTTAAACATGCAGGTTGTACACAGGAAGGGGAAAATGGGGGAATTTTCCTTGACTCGGAATAAACATTATACAATCTCGGCTAAGTTATGGGGCTACTTTTATGTGCGCCACCCATTATATACTAATTACAAAACTTTTTGTAAACAAAAACATTTTAAAACTACCCTAAAGTACACTCACCAAATTCATCGAAACCATTAAACCCCATTATATAGCGAGATAATTCTAACTTCATACATTTCATTCCATCAGGACACTGATAACCTGAGTCTGGCTCAGTTGAACAAAATGTGTCTGGTATTGCTAAACTGTTTATTGTCACATAACTGTAAACAAAATACATAACTTCATAAAACAATTGTCCCTTTTATAACAGATAATTACTAACTATATAATAAAAATACTTTACTGTACCTTTTTTTTACAACAAAAAAAATCTGGTGTGAAACACTCACATTTTCTCTTGCCAATGCAAATAATTAACAATAAACCTAACATTAGTAATAAACAAAAATCTAATCTCAATAAACATAACCTAATTTTCACATGAGTGAAAGACACAAAATGAAAATCAACCTCAGTTATGCTTAAAAATACGGAAAATCACTCTTCACACTAAACTAGGCTCTGTAGAGAAAAACGATTTAAATAAAAGTTGTACATCTTTTAATTTCCTATGAATTTGATTACACCTTTTTGTCTTAAAATGCATAATAAGGCTGAAATCTTTAAAAATCGATTTTTTACAAGTTTTTCGTGAGAAAAAAACCGAAAATCGTTAATTACCGCAACAATAAGCATTATACAAAAAACATGTTTGAAATAAAAGTTGTAGGATTTAAATTCTCTATACCTTTGATTATATACATTTTTGCACTAAAATGCAAAGTCGCAATCTTAAAAAAACAATATTTTTACATGAAAACAGCCTCCCCAAGAATTTCAGCAGACATGGCGCCTACCCTATCTTGTAGAGCATAACAAATTCAGTAAATGAGGTGATTTTTAAAAGAATCGTAGGAGTTGTTTTTGAGAAAATCGCAAAATAGTGAAAAATGACACAAATAAACTACTTCCGGTTAACCGATTTTGATGAAAATGTTTGTGTCCGGTCCTCTAGTGAACTGTGGTTTTACAATTAAATTGTGGTTTTACAATTCTGACTTGTACAGGTCATTTGTTCTAGCTAGAAGCTCTCCCACCAACGCTCTGTGCTGCTGAGCTGTACTGTTTAGTGGTGGGGGAAGCACCTCGAAGGGAAGTGGTCAGTCTCTCCATAGTGCTAGCAGCGTTAAGAGCCTAAGTGTACTATAAATCCTAAAAACATTGACTGTATGTTGTAATTTTATATTTTTGTTATTCTATTTTGTTCACAAGTCTTCACCTTGTGCATTCGGTAGTAGGCCTACTGTTTTATGTACCTATTGTTTTTATGGAAAAGGCAGGTAATACGGGGGCAGGCTAGGGAGTATATAGTCAGTGTATACAATTTTATGAAAAAAGAAGCTGAACAAAACGGACCAATTTTACTGACCGATGCGCAAAATTGTGTAGCCAGAGCTATGGGGATTTTGCGTAGTAGCCTACAGTTCAAAGAATTTTGAAAGAAAAAAGAAAAAACCTTGATATGCTAATCAGAACACCAAATAAGAAAAGAATGAGAAGGAAAAGGAAGAGTGAAGTGGACGATTTTGATAAGTGTGTTGTGAGAAGAACAATATACGATTTTCATAAAACAAATGCTGAATGCCCAACTTTGAATTCGTTACTTCCCATTTTGCGGGAGAATATTAATTTCAAAGGAAGTAAATGGTTGCTGTGGAAAATTATTAAAGATATGGGATTCAGATGGAGAAAGGTACAAGACAACAGAAAATATAAAGTTTTTAACTAGTTTTTAGTCTAGCGTAGTAGTTGTAACAGAGTAGTATACAGTTAGAAAGATAGGGAATGATCGTTAAGTGAGAAGGAGACAACACTTGCCCTGTTGAAACTATCCCTACTCTACCTACTCGCCCTCCCCTTACAAGCTTCTTCCAAAAACAAATGTACTATACTTAACCGACTGTGCAACACTGGTACTAAAGATAGTTTTCATTCTTTAGCATGAAAATCCTCATTTAGACCTAAAGAGTTTTATCAAGCCTAGTTATGACAATCTGTGATCTGTTTCAATAACTATACAACTGGTATCAAGTCAATTTCAATTCTTAATTGTGAATAACACCAGAAAAATATGTAGACAAAATTATAACAAGATGCCAGACACAGAACTGGTAGTCTTAGGCTACCATTATCAGACGAAAAAATAATATTGACATTCAAAATTTTTAAGAATCTTCAAAAAATTGTTATCAATACCACAAAGATCCAGTCACATTTTACAGGTAGTACACAGTTAATTATTTTTTAAACTGATATCCAAATACACTTACTTTTGATCAGTAGTGTTCACAACACAATGATTCTTTAATTCACCGAAAAACTGAACTCCAAGTAAACCATACAACGACATAAAAAATAGAAAAAATAACGTTACATTATATATCTGTTGGCTGGACCGCCTGGAAAAAAGAAACAAAATGCAATTATGACTGAACTGTATAACAGAAGAATAACAAGAAGACGGTTAATCTATACTAATATAATAAAGAAGAAACATCTGTTTGTTTATATGAGGTAATCTCAGAAACTACTGAACTGATTTTTAAAAAATCTTTCATTGTTGCATAGCTTAGAGCTTCCTGATCAATATAGGCTATTTTCCAACTTTAAGTAACTTTAACCCACCGGGTTGGTCTAGAGGTAAAGTCGTCGCCAAAATCAGCTGTTTAACAGCTGATTTTCGGAGACGAAGGTTCCTGGTTCAAATCCTAGTAAAGGTTACTTTTATACGGATTTGAATACTAGACAGTGGTTACCAGTGTATTTTGATGGTTGGGGTTTAATTAACCATACTCTCTCAGGAATGGTCGGCCTGGGTCTGTACAAGACTACACCTCATTTACACGTCATACACATCATCCTCATCTCACTGGGTCATGGGGTTGCTTATTGTTCTAAATTGAACAGATTGCAACGTACACAAATTAGGAATAAAAAAAAACTTTAATTAAGTGAGTTAAGCAACTTAAACTGTGACGATGTCACATGTTTTAGTTTATCGGGTGCATAGCACTTTTATTTTACATTGTTACATACACACCCTCTGGATGGTGTATTCTTTTGCTGCGACAGGGCAACAAAAACACAAATATTGAATATAGAGAGGTTTTAAAATAATTTAATGAGGCCTACATTAGCTGCTGTGAAGCGAAGCGAGCGGGGGTTGCTAGTTAATATTATAACATTTACAAACCACTTATCTCATCTTATGAAACCTTTCACAACAAATAAAATAAAATTTATTTATTTTATTTTTTTTAATTCATTTATTTCATCAACTACAACGATCATTAGCAACGATGTTGGGGTGTAACTATTGTACAATAGAGGATGAAATGATTTTTTGTAACGTATGAAAATATGACGTGCCTAAGTGGGATTCGAACCCAGGACCGCATGATGAAAGGCGAGCACGTTACCAACTGCGCCAATGCGGCCGGCAAAATTTTATTTTTATTTACACAAAATCAATAACTAAGTGTAAAAAAGAAAGACAAGTCCTACTGAATTGTAATTGAAATGAACTATTCTAGCATTCCACCTAGACGGACCAAGGAAAATAATGGTAAAAATTTAGCCAGAACAGCAAACAATAGTACTTGAAAGTACTTCTTAAAATTCATTATAGATCATAACAATGTTTATTTATTTATTTACTACAGTAATCCCTCGTTATCCGTGGGGGTTACGTTCCGGAGCGTTACTGCGGTTAGTAAAACCGCGGTTAATGATACCTTAAATAAACGAAAAGATGGGGTTTAGGTTCTGAAGGTAAAGTCTTGTAGTCGTTTTAAGTGTTTAATAGTTTTAGGAACATTTTACCATTATTATGATCCATGAATATTTAATAAATACAGTAATGTATGTATAAAAAATTTAAGTTGTGGACTTCTTCATATGTTACCATCAGCTTCTGAGTCCTCTTTTGAATTGAAGGGCCCTTTCCATGACTGGATCCGTCTACAACACGTGGTCAGCCAATGCGTTGCCATGCTGAGGATCTCGTTGATAGTTTGTGAAGAAATGCTTGGCTTTGTTTCAGGATCGTTGAACACACAAAGAACTGTACATACGTACGAAAAAGTTAGACTGACACATGGAGGAAAATGTACGGAGAAATTACAGTATGGTGCCTGGGCGTACATATGGTGGTGAGGGTGGGGTGTTACTGGTGGGGCCCGGTACCCGGTGACTGGCTCACTACGTACAGTACGTGGAAATCTAGCTTAGCTCATGGCGGCTGTCGCCATACTAGTGTGTGACTCAACATAATATGGATGCCAAAACATTTATTCAAGCGCATGCTTTCAGAATTGTATGACTTCCCAACCAAGTACGGTGTACACAAGGTGAGAAAACGTACGTATTTTAAGGTTTTAGGCCCACGGACAAAGTCCACAGATAACTGAAACCCGCGGATACCAAGGGATTACTCTATTGCTAAAAACAAGTACAATGAATCTTATTTTATCTTATTTCCTAATACCCGCATAGGTCTAGCCTGTGCGCGGGTATGAGTTGATTTATTTAGTTATTTATTCTATTATAATAATAGCTTTTTATATCTACAATAAATTTACATAAAAGAAAAGAAACAAAAATTTACAAAAAAATAAACATACAACAAAATTTCCTAACGTAAATATACAAAACAATAATAGTATAAAAAATAAATTAAATTAAAAAATAAAAATAAAATGTCATATAGTGGCAAAGGATGAAGCAGACTTTCGATGACAATGTTAACAAAAAATCTTTAGCTAAAACAAAAGGAAGGGGCAATTAGTTTGAATATATAGAACTAATTAAATGCTCAGACTGCCCTCTCCCTAAATTAATCAGCCAGTTGGTTACTTTTCTTTTGTATATTTGAGGAGTTACATCAGTATTTCGGATAGCCTCTGGTATGTGATTGAGGCTATATAATGTGCTGCAGTTCTGTTAATGGTTTTATGCAATCTAGGGGCTTGATATCCAATACAGGTTACCGCTCTGGTATGATAATTATAAGTTATTTTCAGTAGTACAGAAAGCTTATTAGATCTTATGTACAGTAATAAGTTCCTTATGTAAAGTTGCCGAATGTCAAGTACCCGAAATCTACCGTATAATAAATCAGAAGGGAATTGTCTGTCACAATTTAAAGCGCTTTTGATCACAGCTTTCTAAGCTGTTACGAAAGGTTCCAATATATGTTTCAGTTCATTTAGACAGCTACTGTTTATGTTTTAGTTCCTGAAAACCGTATAAAGAACATAACTCCTTTATACATACACCCATTTTAAAATAAATTTAATATTTCTATGTCAATGTAAATATTGAAAACTATTGATATCATTTTTTTTCTTTCAATATATTACGTGCTTACAAGTTTCATTAATAAGAAAAATAAATAAATAAAGTATAATTATAATTCTCTCTTGAAAACCTATTTTCAACGGGAGAAACGTTTCCAAACAATTAAAAGTGTCATCAAGTCAAAGAAAAACTTTGCTTCTCTGTTTTTTTACACATAATTTTTTTTATTCATAATTCTACCTAGTCTATCTTGTAATGAGTAAACTTTGTAAATATCTTGACATGTCACTGAAGAAAAATTATTGACAAAATTATGTAAACATTGGTTATTACAATACATACTCTGATTTGTTATTGTAAAAGCTACATGGCAATAACTGAAATACGGTATAGAATTTATAAAACATAAATCAGACAAACTTTTGTTTTTTTATTGTACTCAAACAGTTAAGTAGTTATTCTTAGGTCGAAATGTCATATAATTACTAGAAGACTAACCAACTTCCTTCTCATGTATTGGTCTTACATCACGTACACATTTACTTAAATTGTAAAAATTAATTTCATAAGTCAATAATACTACAATACTTACTTAAAAATCTGATTAATACGAGATTTTGGCATTGAAAACTTAAGGAAGACCCTGATGAAACGTATCATAATTAAAGGTCGAGGTGCTCTAAGAATTGACAAATAACTGAATCTTGGAACAATACCCAACATTTCAAACATTTGTAAAATAACAGACACCCACAAAAAGAACACCATACTAGCATCAAATTGACACCAATGATCCTTTAAGTATGGGACCTCACCCTGTAACAAAACATATTCAATTCTTTTAATAAGTAACTGTACTTTTAAACAGTAGTTGGTTTAAAAAAATTTGATCACATAACATATCTAACTTAGTGATGAAATCACCAAACAAATAGTCCACATTCAATAAAACACTATTTACAAACCACGTGACATGATTTCATGAATGATATATCCATATTCATTAATTTAACACAATAAAGAATTTTCATTACCAACTGTTATTGATCAAAATCAACTATTTAGAATAAAAAAAAACTAGAAATTTCTTTAGCCCTTAACTACGGACACGGAGTCTAGCAGACTCCGCGACATATGCATTCTATTACCATCCCCACAAATTTTTTTTAGATGCTGTAGCCTTGAGTACCTTCACAGCCAGTGGCGAACTAATGCTAGATCGAGTTGTTTCATTGTGCGGCTAAAGTTATTCAATTTATGAGCAATCTGAGTCTCGTAGACTCCGTGTCCGTGTTACAAAAGTTGTTTTTTTATAAAAACAACTTTTGTAATATATAACTTTATAACTTTTATAATAATATACTTTTTTTTACTATACTTCTACTTCTTATACTTCTTATACTATACTTCTTATACTTATACTTCTTATACTTTTTTTTTATAATATATAACTTTTTGTAATATATGGCTTATTCATCAAATTACACGACTATTACTGATCCAAACCATGATGAAACAGTCAATCGTTGGTTGGACGAAGTGGACAGTGACAATAGTGATATAGAAGCTGATGAAACCGAATTTATAGCCTTAGCCAAGATGAGTGATTGTGGTAATTTTTCACTCTATGCAGATTTTTTTTATTATAACTTCAGGAATAAAACTTCAGTTTATTTATATTTTTTATACCTGTAGAATAGCATTATACATTAAAAATAATATTGTGTTCAGTAAAAATTAAAATAAGAACTTATTTCCGAGTACAAATATTAACCATGAAGTTATATTTTACTTTCTTTGTAATGAATATTTTTTGTTCTATTGTGCGATTTCGTAATTTTCACTAATAAAAGGTCTAAATATACTTTACTTATTGTCTCTATACTTTTATAAATAAAAACCAGTTTCAAAATAAGTATATTTTTACGGGGAGTCTGGGAGACTCCATGTCAGTGTTAGTGTCATAAAACTGGGTGTCCGTAGTTAAGGGTTAAAAAAGAATCAGAAACAGCAATAATAAGGTACCCCTTGGTAACTGACAATTGCTATACCAAACAGGGAATCTCAATATTAGAACCATCTAAAATGCTGCTTCTTAATACTGAAATCCACAAAAGCTTTCAATACAGATCAAGTTTCTATCCACTTCTTTCTGTACTAGACACAAAGATGTACCTATATCTATACACATAAACTCAATAGATACCAAATACATAAAAAATAATGAAATCTCAGCTGAATTATGGCAGAAAATACTTTCACCTGGTAAGAAATGTAAAATAAACTTTCTGGCTCCCTAATAATAAACTTTGAGCTTGAAATAGAGACTTTGGCACTCCCTAAACACAAATACATTTTTTATTAATACATTATACTTAACAAACCAAAATTAATTTAGTTGAACATAAATCGAGGATTGAAACAAAAAGTAAATCTTTGTAATTCATCCTGTATTTTTAAATTAATTCTATTTTAATTAATACACTCAATAAATCTCTGATAACCACTCAAAAACATATACGACAAGAAATGTCTGTCAACCAAAACTAAACTAAGACACTACCAAACAGTGGTTCTCCCAGAAATCCACTATTCCAGGGAAACATTATTCGAGCCATATCACTTAGGAGACACTGATAGAATTGAGAAAATAGAAAGAAAAATACTTAGGAAGTGCATGAACAAAAGGCAAATGGTGGAAAGACAGTGGCAGTTAATCCCAACAAAGAAATCTATAAACTAATCCCCCCACTAACAAATAACTTTAGAAAGAAAAGAATATCATCCCTAGGACACATACTCAAAGCCAAAAAGTCCAGACTTGAGAACCAGCTGATCAACCATTTTTGGAATAAGGTGTCAAGACCTATGTGGCAGAAGGATGTACAGCGGGATGTGGAGGAACTTGGAATCACTAAACAAGACCTGCTAACAAAATCAGCTAAGTACAACCAACTAGTCAAGTCTAATATGGTAACATTCGAACCAAAAACCAGAAGAGTGTACAACAGGGTATTTACGACAAAGATCGGAACGTTTTAAGAAAATGTGGGCCAAACGAAAGGAAGCCACGCTTAGGAGAGCGTGCTTTTCAAAGAAACCCAACACAGACCTGGAACAGACCTAAACTAAACTTGAACTAAAGTGATCCTATGAGGTCTCAAAAGTAAAAAAAAAAATTTCACTAACCTTTTTCAACTGCCTTTATCCTTCTATTAATACGTGTTTCGATCGATCCACCATTGAGTAAATAAAATATAATTTTGAAACTTTAAATGTTTATTTAACCCTTTATAGGGCAGTACTTCTGCCCATAACAGACAGGTGGAGTGTAAAATTATTTACACTCAATCTGTTTGTTGCAGGGCTAAAATAAATAGTTCTGTTTCTTATCACATGGTCAGCCAATTAAATGACTGAATCATTTAAGAACATAAGAGGTAGAGGTGTAAAAGACACTAGTCAGAGTTATCTTCTCAAAGTAATGAATTTCACTATACAGCCAGACCCTGTGGTGAATGAAGTGAAGGTGTCATTTGCAGAGTGGAAAATATGTGCTTTTCAGAGGGCCCGGCATGCTGTTAAGCGTACTTTTCCACTCAGTGAGGAAGGCAATGGTAAACCACCTCACTCCTCGTTTTACTTAGTAAAACCTCTACAGGTTCAAACCAGCCTTTCGGCTGTTGACCTAAACAACAACAGGGCAGTACTACAGGGAAAAATATACATGTTGTAAAAATGTTAAATTGTTTTATGTGGACTTGAATAATATGTTTCTAGTGCCAGAACAGTAAGATATTTCTTTTTTTTATGTTAAGCCCTGGTAAGTAAACTTACCAAGGAACGTTTATTGAAATGGGAATCACAAATAATGTTTAGTGGTATGAATGCTTATTAAAACAACTTGTAGTACTATTTGACAAAAAAATGTGTAGAATAACTTATCTCAACTTTATATTAGTGTGAATGCTTGCTTTCCCAAAAAAACTTGAACTTACTAAGCACTGTACAAATGTAACAACAAAACAACACGGTTGCGTACGCTGGTATGAATCCTTACCACATTCGTGTAACTCATGAATTAAATGGTCGCTGCGCACTAATTTCAAAATGTGGACAGCCTACTTACCAGATAACATCTATAAAACCATAAAATGCCAATAGGGTTCAACTGCATAGCTTATTATTTTAAAAAATCTGGTGTGAAACACTCACACAACTTTCTCTTGCCAATGCAAATAATTAATAATAAACCTAACATTATTAATGAAATATTAGAAATAAACAAAAACTAACCTCAAAAACATAACCTAATTTTAATCATGAGTGAATGACGCAAAATGACAATCGAACTCAGTTTGGCTTAAAAATACGGAAAATCACGCTTTCACGCTAAACTAGGCTCTGTAGAGACAAATTCTTTAAACAAAAGTTGTAGATCTTTTAATTTTCTATAAATTTAATTATATACACTTTTGTCGTAAAATGCATACTAAGACCGAAATGTTAAAAAAATCGATTTTTCTCACGTTTTCGTGAGAAAAAAAACAGAAAATCGCAAATTACCGCTAAACTAAGCGTTATACAAAAAAATGTTTGAAATAAAAGTTGTAGAATTTTACATTCTCTACAACTTTTATTATATAACGTTTTGCGCTAAAATGCATATTAAAGCCGCAATCTTAAAAAGAAAATGTTTTTACGTAAAAACAGCCTCAAGCAGAATTTCAGCAAACATAGCGCCTACCCTATATTGTAGAGCATAGAAAATGTAAAAAACTAGTTGATTTTAAAAAAAATCGTAGGACTAGTTTTTGAGAAAATCGTAAAAAAGTGAAAAATTATACCAATAAACTACTACTTCCGGTTGACCGATTTTGATGAAAATGTTCGTGTCGGGTCCGGTAGTGATATGTAACTTAAGTTTCAAGTTTCAAGTTCGTACGATGTTCCGTTCTTGAGATATTCTGTTCACACACACACACACACGCACGCACGCACGCACGCACGCACGCGCACGCGCGCACACACACACACACAGACCAATCGCTAAAAACAAGTTTTTTGGGTTCAGAGGGTCTGAAAACGTATAGATCCGGTGAAAACTCGATTTCGAAAAATCGACATGAAAACAATACTTTCCTTCCTACATATTCATATAGGCAAGAGAAAGTAAAAATCAACCTTATTACCAGTGGAAAGTATGCTTACCAAAGCCATATAAAGGGTTAAAACCTGTATCAGTCATCAAGTCATTTCACCTGAAATTTATCTTTTGACTGAAGATGCAATATCTTTTATAGGTTTTAAATAAAAATTTTAAAGTTTCAAATGATACTTTTTATGTACTCTGATAATGGTGGATCCACCAAAGCATCTATAGGTAGACAGTTAGGTTAGTGGCAGCTGAAAAGGTTAGTTAAAATTCAAGTTGTAAAATAGAAACAATATGTATTGTTTCTTTATGGCATTAAAAAACAACGTTAAAAATGAAATGATCATTAAAGCCTAAGAAAAATATAAAATACATTAATACAGACCTTAAGAATACCTCTAATGTGCATCTTAGCAATCATTTCTGCAGTAAACAGAAATGTTATAATAAGATCACAACAGAAGGTTATATACTGTAAAGGTGGAAGACGTTCAAATGTTTTAGGTGTATTCAAACTGACCGATACAAGACTGATAAGGGCACACGCCCTGATTGCGAATCTTACCCATGACTGTAACAAAAAGTTAAACATCCATTAATAAAACTTTCATTTATACGCATAATGATATTAATGTCTAATAATTTAGCAAAGCATTTTCAGAAAATTTAATTATTTGAACTTATTTCACAAATTTTTAAAAATTTTTTTTTTTTATTAAAAAAAGCTGGCTAAAGGATGTCACAGTAATATTATTTCAATTTCAATTAAGTTATTTTGTTATTTTAAATTTAAATAAATATATTGGAAATAAGTAAATAAATAAATTTATTAAAATTATTCATAAAACTACATTTGTTTTTTATGAAAATATAAAAATTGATTTTAATATTCCTGGGTGAAATTAATTTTAATTTTAATATAAAATCACTTGAAGTAAGTCTTTTTTCGAATATTGTGAAGTTATAAAAAATTGGTATAGTATTATTTTTTAGAAATATGGTGAGTGTTGTATAATATTTTATTATTTTGTAAAATTTTATTGTATTATATTTTAATATTATTTTAAATTAAACTGTTATTAATACTAATATTTGTAAATGAAATTATGTACAGAAATAAAGAATTATTAAAAAAAAATTTAATTGCAGCTGTAATAACGGGTAACAGTAAACACTTTCAATTGTTAACAAGCTTTGCAACACCCTATAAAAACAATAAAATAAACAAGCTAACACCTTGCTTCCCATCTAATAAATCACAAAGTAATTAATTTTACAAATTTTAATTGCAGCTGTAATAACGAATAACAGTAAACACCTTGCTGCCCATCTAATAAATTTAATAACAGTAATAAAATACGGTTCTAACTGTAAGGTGAGAAGATGAAAAGGAGAGCTTTTAGCTCAAGAATAAAAAGGTATTTTCTGTTTGACAATAATACAGTTTAATGTTACCTTAAACAAAATCACTAACCTAATTAAATTTTTAAAAAACCATCACTTTATAACAATAGTATATCTCACAGAACCAAGCAACAAATATAAACAGACTATGGGTTAAAAGTCAGTAAAAAGGATGTGTAATCACGTTTCACTCTTACCAGCACCTTCAGTCAAAACAACCAGTGACAGATGGGATGTTTTATAATAGGCCGACTGAATAATTCTTCCCACTGGTACTTCAGTATTACTCATTTTGGTTTAGTCTACATCAGCGGTTTTCAAAGTGTGGTATGCATACCCCTGGTGGTACGCAGGATCATGGCAGGTGGTACGCGAGTTTGCGTTTGATTTCGTTTTTTATCTTTCTGATCATTTATTTTCGAGAAAAGGAGAATGCAAAATTTGTGCTTGTGTGTGAGATTTACACGTCACACAGCCTGTATGAAATCATTCCTGCATCATTCTTTCAAGGGCAAAAGAAAAAGAAAATTAAACCATTAAATTAGTGAACACCATTAAATCAGTGTGGTTTTGAGCCGTAAATTTCCGAGCAGCAACGTCCTGTTGTAATGTTTCATTTTCATGTATGAGTTTTAAATATAATTTTGTTTGAACGGGTTTTTTGTAAAGTACTTCTATTTTTGTTTGATTTTACCATAATGAATTAGGTTTTGTTTGAAGTGTTTTAAGCCAGTTCAAAAAATTAATTTGATTAGACATTAATTTGAATAAATAAAAAGTGGTCACCGACTAATCAGTGTATTATTTATTTATAGTAGTGTTAAAAGTGTATGATACGCGCGCACCTCCCCTTCTTCTGTGCCCTTGACCACATTTGAATCGGTCATTTCAGAAAGCCCATAAGTCAATATTTTCCATTTTTCTTTAATCCATTTAAGAACTAACTGAATGTAAACACACCATCCCTACAAAAATCACATATGTCCGGCTTTCCTTATATGTAACACTAAGAAAACACTTATCCTTAAGGATATAAAGTATTTTCTTCTAATTAAAAAATGAAAGTGTATGTTCTTTTGAAGCTTAAACTCTACTTTCTAGTGGAAAAGGCCACACAAAGAATCTGTGCAAAAATCTTTTTAAGGTGTATAACTACTGTTAATGACAATGATGAAGAACGTGAATAGCCCAGAAAATCAACATTTTTCTTTCTTTCTTCAAGTTAAGAACTTCAATTTGTATTACTGCAGAAAGCTATTTTAAGTCATAATTAAACTACTAAAATAAATGAATACTAAATACTATTGTACAGCCCAATTTTCATCGGGTTTAACAATGTATTTTACAGAAAACAACATAAGTTTATTTACATTTTACTCCAATTTATTTCAGAAACACTTTAAGTCTAAAGTTTTAATTTTTTTTAAATAAATGGCTTGTCTTTAAAACGACAAAAGTTATAGAGGACAGCCTTCTGAACAATTTATATTATTTAATATTTTTTTAATTGAAACGTAATGAATTACAAGTTTTTTAATTTTTCCAAAAGTTAGTTTTTTTGACTTACGTGCTTTCTGAAATGATCGATTCATTTATACATTATTATTTTGAGATAGAACCACTGGTGGTAAAAGAACATGTCAAGACATATTAAGTGGTATGCTACCAAAATAGTTTGAGAACCGCTGGTCTACATTATAGCGTTACAGAGTATGGTACGATTTTATATCTTTGATTGTTATAATAGTTTAATCATTTTTTGTAACTCGAATGGATTGTGTTAAGTTAAATCACAATTTTAATACGTTTATGTTTTGACGCACTGTATGGTTCCATGAGATATAGTATACTATAGTACCTATGTGATGATTCAGTAACATAACCAAGATCCAAAAATTGTTTTCTCCAATACTAACCTATTAAAAAAATTAACTCTACAAAATATCTAAAAACAAACATTATTTACAGTAAATACTTTCTCTCAACTATTACCCGGATTCATTGTTAACCAATAAAATTCTTTTTTAACAGATTAACTTTAAACCATCAACTAGTCAACGAACTGTAATCAGCAACGGTAGGCTGCTGCAAAATAAATTATGTAGAACGTACACCAATATAATAGGTGCAGATAAATAAAAAATACAATAGTTTTAATAAAAAAAATATAATTTAAAATAGTTTATTTACAGATTTAAGAAAAAAATTTTGCATACTTTATTAACCCATTCTATGTCTGCACTCTCGTTCAGCGATTCCTCGGGTCCATAGTCGGCCAAAACTTGATCACCTTTTAAACTCTGCTTCCTTCCCAGCATCATGACAAGTATTCACAATGAAAGTTTAATAGATTTATTTCTACAGACATTGTAATGTTATACTTTCATCTGTAAATGTAATAAACAATACAAACACACATATCTGTGCCTACAAATTGAAAATTGTTTATGTCTGATCTGTCAAATGTTAAACTATCGAAAAAACATCGACACCTAATTCACAATCGATTGTTGAAATAGCAAGGACTACAGAATCGAGTTTGTCATCTGCTGTTAGATTTTATCTCGACCGAAATGGAGTTAGGCCTACTGTATTACAGGGACAATCCTTTACATTTTTGATTTGACGTAATCTGATCCTGTACTATCTGAAGTTACCGAGGCAAGTAAAATTGAAAAAAAAATTCAGAACAGCATCCAAATGTTTAAAAGGATAACTGTTTGTTGGTCGATTTCAGTCTCAAATCCCACTGGACTGATTCTGATCACCCTTTTATACTTTTTCTTGCCCTATTATATGAATATAGGTACTATAGGGAAACATTTTTCATATCATTTTTTTTTAATCGAGTTTTCACCGGATATCACGTTTTTAGACCCCCTATACTCCAAAAACCATTGTTAGCGATTGATCTGTGTGTGTGAACAAAATATCTCAAAAACGGAATAGCGTACGAAGTTGAAACTAAAGTAAATTTTTGTTTTCATTGATAATTTCTGAGCCATATGTTAAAACTCTTTATCACTTTAAGTTATCACTATAAGTTGAGATTAATCATTATAAAATATATTCTACATTTATCACACCACTACTGACGGTTTAATAATTAGACTATAGAAGAAAGCCGACAGTTGTTTAGGCCTATGTCGGATTCGTAATGTAGGGAAAATGGGGAGTTGGAAGCCCAAACGTAAGCTTATCCGTCTAATCATCCATTTATCCAAATGTATTTTCCGCCTCCAGCGGTTGACAAATGTAAAGCTGAACTGGTGCGAGAAAATAATGTTTGGCCCCTTCTTTGTGTCAATTTTGTAAGTTGAAGGTTAAATTACATAAAAATGAGGATTTTTAATAGGCTCAAGTCGTGTTCGGTTATGCGAAGAAGTGCTGAGTATTTCAAGTTTCGCAAAAGAATTGGGAATGGTTGGCTTTATGAAGATTGTCTCTTATCGGATTCAAGATTTATAAATTCCATAAAACTTCAAACCGACAAATTTGGTTCGAGGCTAATTTGTACCAAGAGTTTACCTCCTGTAAGCAACATTAAGTGTAGAAGATGCTCTGGTACAAGCGAGTCCCTGTCTCATGTGTTGTGTACCTGTGTTTCCAAAAAAGGTAAGATCATCTGCTGTCACAACAAGAATAAGAACTTGTTCGTTGGTGAGTTATTATCGCAAAATTATGAAGTTGCAGTAGAGCAAACATTCTCTACTAGCGAGTCTATGCACTTAGTCCTGCTGATATTGTCGTTTCCAAAAGAACATCTAATATGGATTGGTCCAGTAGTAAGATATCCACTCATAGCTCCCCCGGCAGGCTTAGCAAGTTAACCTAAGTCACTGCTGGGGTTAGAGATATCCTTAGGGATGGCTCTTTTCATGCAATGGAGCCTCCAACTGGAAATCGGGCGTTTTGTTGCATTATAGATGTAACGGTGCGATATGAACAAGAAAAAGCATTGGAAACAGCAGCAGAGGAGAAAATTAAGAAATATGATTCCATCTTGAGTGAAATGTACTAGGTAGGCCTACTCAACTGTATACGTACACTATGTAGTGCATGCCCCTCGTGTTCGGTTCTAGAGGAGCCATTCCCATATTTTATGGAACATCTCCGTGCACTAGGAATTCATTCCGAAGGGTTAGTAAAGACTTTATCAATGATATGCCTTCGATCGTCTCTGAATAATTATAGTCGTGAGCCATACATACCAATTTATAGTTCAGGTCATTTTACGCTTTTGTTAAATTTTAGATTAACTTTGTTTTTCTAAATTTAAATTTCGTATTAATGTACAAATAAAAAAAATTGGTGTGAAACACCCACAAACTTTCTCTTGCCAATGTAGAAAATGACCAATATAAACTGTGTTTAATCATGAGTAAACAATGTAAAATGAAAACCATAAGTTAATTTTAATCAAGAATAGATGACGCAAATTGAATAATATCAACCTTGTAGACTTAAAACGGAAAATCAGTTGCCTCTAAACTGGGGTCTGTGGAAAAGAAATGCTTGAAATAAAAGTTGTAGGTTTTTTACTTTCTCTTGCCTGTATGAATCTATAGGAAGGAAAGTATTGTTTTCGTGTCGATTTTTTGAAATGGAGTTTCACCGGATCTACACTTTTCAAACCCCCTGAACCCAAAAATCATGTTTTTAGCGATTGGTCTGTGTGTGAACAGAATATCTCAAGAACGGAACATCGTACGATCTTGATACTTAAGTTATATATCACTAGATTTTCTCAAAAACTGGTCCTACGATTTTTTTAAAATCACCTCATTTTCTACATTTTTTATGCTCTACAAGATAGGGTAGGCACCATGTCTGCTGAAATTCTTGGGGAGGCTGTTTTTGCGTAACAAAATTGTTTTTTAAAGATTGCGGCTTTAATATGCATTTAACCACAAAAATGTATAATAAAACTTGTAGAGAATTTAAAATCCGACATTTTTTATTTTATTATTTTTATAACGCTTAATTTAGCGGTAAATAGGGATTTTGATTTTTTTCTCACGAAAACATGTAAAAAAATCGAGTTTTTTAAGATTTTGTTCTTAGCATGCATTTTACGACAAAAGTGTATAATCAAATTTACAGGAAATTAAAAGATCTACAACTTTTATTTATAGAATTTTTCTCTACAAAGCCTAGTTTAGCGTGAACGAGTGAATTTCTGTATTTTTAAGCCAAACTGATGTTGATTTTCATGTTTGTGTCTTTCACTCATGATTAAAATTACGGTATGATTATTGAGCTTAGTTTTTTGTTTATTTCTAAGTTTTATTACTAATGTTAGGTTATATTGTTCATTATTTTCATTGGCAAGAGAAAGTCATATGAATGTTTCACACCAGATTTTTAATTTCCTATAACTTTGTGCATATACATTTTTGTCGTAAAATGCATAAGGTCACAATCTTAAACACAAGAAAGTAAATATTTCACACCCGATGTCAACAGAATGTATGAAAGCAACTTCCATAGGTCAGTCAGACTATTTTGTATTCTCAGAGCAGTTGTTTGCTTTATTCTCTCCCTAACTACTTCATACTATCCTGGTATCAAACACTACTTTTGTGAAGAAACATTGTCCTGACCAAAAAATATAAATACGGAAATTTGGTAATTGCCTCTAAACTAGGCTCTGGAGAGACAAATGCTTTGAATAACAGTTGTACAAATTTCCTATAACTTTGATTACATACACTTTTTTCGTAAAATGCATACTTAAAATGCTGCTATCTTAAAAAATCCCATTTTGTCACTGATTTTTATGACAAAAAAAACAACATAAAATCACTAAATACTGCTAAACTATGCGTTGTAAAGAAGAAATGTTTGAAAAAAAATTGGACGTTTTTAAATATTCTACAACTTTGATTGGACATACTTTTGCCCTAAAATTGATAGCGAGGCCACAATCTTAAAAAATAACCTTTTTTTCTACGAGAGCATATCCCCCCCCCCCGCCAAAAGAACCGTAAGAACTTTTTTTTAAATGAAAACATTAAAAAATGCACATTATTTTTAGATTTTTCTTTTGTTCGTCCAACTGCCACACCCATATGTCAGAAACTACAAGAGATAGCAACAAATAGTTTTTAGATTCGTAATCTACACAAAAAGTTAGTGGGCCTAAATTGGATTTGAAGTTCTGGTTTTGACCAGAAGTGGCCCAAAACCGGAGTCAAAAAATCAAAGTCGGCACTTGCAAACAAAGTGTCATTCGATTCCTCTTAAAGAGTAGATACAGAAATCACTAATGGTTTTACCCATAAGTCAAAGCACGCCATTTTTAAAATTGCCACTAACCATGAGATGCACCATCTCATGAAAGGGTTTTTACTTTCTCTTGCCTATATGAATATATAGGAAAGAAAGTATTGTTTTCATGTCGATTTTTCGAAATCGAGTTTTCACCGGATCTATACGTTTTCAGACCCCCTGAACCCAAAAAAACATGTTTTTAGCGATTGGTCTGTGTGTGTGTGTGTGTGTGAACAGAATATCTTAAGAACGGAACAACGTACGAACTTCAAACTTGAAACTTAAGTTACATACCACTACCGGACCAGACACGAACATTTTCATCAAAATCGGTCAATCGGAAGTAGTAGTTTATTCGTGTAATTTTTCACTTTTTCTGCGATTTTCTCAAAAACAGGTCCTACGATTTTTTTAAAAATCGCCTGGTTTACTCAATTTTTTATTCTCTACAATATAGGGTAGGCGTCATGTTTGCTGAAATTCTTCGTGAGGCTGTTTTCACGTAAAAACAAAGTTTTTTTAAGATTACGGCTTTAATATGCAATTTAGCGAAAAAAATTATACATTAAAAGTTGTAGAGAATTTAAAGTCCTACAAGTTTTATTTCAAACATTGTTTTGTATAATGCTTAGTTTAGCAGTAATTAGCAATTTTCTGTTTTTTTTCTCACGAAAACGTGTGAAAAATCGATTTTTTTAAGATTTCGGCCTTAGTATGCATTTTATAATAAAAGTGTATATAATCGAATTTATAGAAAATTAAAAGATCTGCAACTTTTATTTAGAACATTTTTCTCTACAGAACCTAGTTTAGCGTGAAAGAGTGATTTTCCGTATTTCTAAGCCAAACCGAGTTCGATTTTCATTTTGCGTCTTTCACTCATGATTAAAATAAGGTTATGTTTATTGAGGTTAGTTTTGTTGTTTATTTCTAATGTTTTATTACTAATATTAGGTTTATTGTTAATTATTTATATTGGCAAGAGAAAGTTGTGTGTTTCACACCAGATTTTTTCTTACAAAACACATTATAATTTTCTGGCTAAAAGTGAATTAGATCCAAAATATCTTCCTCAATATTTGTTAAAATAAAATCTCTGAGCTTAAGAGTCAAAAATTAAATTCTGGTAATAATAAACAGAAAAATCTGGTGTGAAACACCCACACAACTTTCTCTTGCCAATGCAAATAATGACCAATAGGTCGTCGTCTTCCTTCAAGGATTAGGCACATTGCCTGTTCCGACTGCAAACTCCTTTATTAATCAATTCCATCTCTTACGAGGCCTGCCCACACTTCTCTTTCCTACTGGCTGATAGGAGATGACTGCCCTGGGAATTCTTCCATCCTCCATGCGCTCCACATGATCCCTCCAGTTTTGTTTGGTTTCCTCGATTTTCTGCCATATGGAGGGTAAGTTGAGCTCTTTTCTGATCTCAGTATTATGGATTCTGTCTTCCCTAGTACAACCCCTCACTGCTCTTAGGAATCGCATTTCAGCAGCCTGTAACCTGCTCCATTCCTTCTTTTTATGTACCCAGGTTTCAGAACCATATAAAAGAGTGGGGATAGCCATAACTTTATAGAATTTCATTTTCATTTCCCTTCTGGCTTTGTTCCTCAAGGTCCTGTTGATTGTTCCACAGATACCTCTATTTATTTTCATGCTCAAGTCCTGATCCATTTCATATGTGATATCACACCCCAAATACTTGAAATGTGATACTTGTTCCAGGACTTTGTTATTAAGAACTATCTTAGACCGAATTGGATCTTTTCCCACAAAAGCCATCACCTTCGTTTTACTGAATGAGATCTTCATGTTATATTCAGCACTGAGAAGATTCAATTGGTGTAATGCTTTCTGGAGATTATCTTCTGTTTCCTGCAGTATCACCTGATCGTCAGCAAACCACAACGAGCTGATGGAGACTTCCGGGGCTATCCAAATGCCTGAGTGGACTTTTTGCTTCCATCTTCTACAGAGATCATCAGCATAAATGTTAAATAAAGTTGGTGAGAGCGCGCAGCCCTGTCTCAAACCAACATTTGTACGAACCTCCTCTGTGAGAGAGCCTGAACAGTTCAAGATGACAGCTGTTCCATGATACAAACTCTCTATAACTTCCACCAAGTGTATTGGAAAGCCTCTTTTGACCAATCTATCAAACAGGATATGTCTATCAACTTTATCAAACGCTTTTTCGTAGTCTACAAATGCAAGGTGTGTCTCCAAATTGAATTCAACTCGTTTTGAAATTATCTGCTTTAAAGAAAAAACATCATCAATGCAAGACCTGCCCTTTCTAAAGCCGGCTTGTTCTTCTAATAATAACACATCCGAGATTTTTCTGAGTCTATTGTTCAGGATTTTACTGTATAATTTATATACATTACTCAACAAACTAATTCCTCTGTAATTATTTGTATCTTTTCTGTTACCCTTCTTAAACAGCGAGATTACTATGGCTTTTTTCCAAGCTTTAGGAATGTATCGCGAAGTCCAACACATGTTCATCAAGTGTAGCAGGCGAATTTTGAGTAGTGTACCACCATATTTCAATAGTTCTGAATTTATATGATCTAATCCTGTTGCCTTCCTATTTTTTGTTTGTTTTAATGCCTCTTCCAATTCCTCAATAGCTATTTGATCAATACCATGTTTTGCTTCTGAATGATGAGCTTCTTCCATGAATGGTAAATCGCTTTTGTACCACAATCTTTTATAGTGCTCAATCCATTCTTGTTTTTCTATATTGTCTATTTTAGCCATCTCCTTCTCATCATTATTGAGGTGTTTCATCAACTTATAGGCAACTTCTTGCCTTCCATGTAGATCATCTTCAATTCCTGCAATGAACCTATCCCATGCATCCTCAAAAGCTTTCCTAACAATGGCTCTAGCTACATTACGTTTTCTTCTGTAACTTTCCTTTGCCTGATCTGTAGGTGATTTCAATAATTGTTTGTAGGCAATCTTCTTATCCTTAATAGCTTCAGCAATATCTTCATTCCAAATTTTCAAACCTTTATGTTTTGTTACAAGTTTTTTCGTCCCCAGCGTTTCATAGGCTACTTCTCTTAAAGTATCTTTTAAGTTGACCCACTCTTCCTCCACTGTCGGTGCTGTGGGCCTCATAGAAAGTTTCTGTGTTAATCTTGTCTGATATAGGGTCCTGACACTCTCAGTCTGCAGGAGGTAGACTTTATAAACTTCACTTCCTTCATTTCTTGTGACTTTTTTATTCTTTCTCCATTTGGTCCATAACTGTATTTTTGAAACAACTAGGTAGTGATCACTTGAAATATCGCTTCCTCTATATACTCTGGTATCTGGTACTCTGGTAGATGCTCTTGAAGTAAATACACATGTTAACATAAAGTCCGTAGTACAGTTCTTGAATCAAATGTTATTAACAGTTAATGGGAAAAAGTGTCAGTACTTGCAGTTTAATAATAAACATAACGTTAAAGAAAGTAGAGAAGTGGATGTATTTATTCATAATAATAGTTTAGAGCATGTAGAAACAGTGAAGTTCCTGGGCCTATCTCTAGATAGATCTTTGTCTTGGGACTTCTATATCAACAAGTTTGTAGTAAAATATCATCTGGGGTATTTGCACTAAAACAAATTGCCAGATTAAATGATAAAAAATTACTAATGGCAGCTTATCATGGCCTCATTCTGTCTCATATCCGTTATGGTATTTTAGTATGGGGTAATTCTAGCATGGGTAATATAAATACGGTTTTTAAAATTCAAAAGAAAGCTATTAGGTGTATGGTGGGAGCTAACCAGCTAACCTCATGCAGGCCACTATTTAAGGAGCTTAAATTGCTTACAGTTCCCTCCCTCTACATTTTTGAGGTGATTATGTATGTTAGGCAAAATAATTTTATGCAGAATTTCAATGTTCACAGTCATAACATGAGAAACAGGAATAATTATTATGTGGCTAATCACTCCACAAAATTGTTTGAACAAAAACCTACTTATGCAGGGAGAAAATTCATGAATAAATTACCCCAATCTTTAAAGTGTTGTGAGGATTTGAATTCCTTCAAAAAAAATCTGAAAAATTACTTGATCAGTGAAACTTTTTATAGCGTACAAGAATTTCTTTCTTGATAGTAGTGATACATTGTGTGATTCTTATATGTATTTCAGGTGTTATATCTGACGACATGTCCTATACTCCTCCTGGAGTCTCCAGGGCGCAAAAAAAAAAAAAAAAAAAAATCTTGAACTTGGCTTGCAGTTTTCTTATTCACAATAACATAGTCAATTAATGATTTGTATCCTCTTGCTGCCCAAGTGTATTTGTGGATGTCTTTTTTTCTGAAAAAGGTATTTGTGATTTTCAGATCATTGAATGTACAAAAATTACGTAACTGTCTACCATTCTTGTTCAAGTGACATTCTCCATATGCTCCAACCACTTGTGGGATCGGTTGATTACCAACACGTGCATTTAAATCTCCAGAGACAATGACATAATCTGATTTCTTACATGTCAGTTGCTTCTGCAATATCTCATAAAATTCAATAGTCTCTTCTTTTCTCCCTTCTTCTGGAGCATATACACCTATCAGTGTCAGAAAACCTCTATCTAATTTAATCCGAACTGTCAAAACTCTTTCATTAACCCATGTATAGCTTTCTATTTTCTTTCCATACCCGACTGACCAAAACCATCACTCCAGCACATGCTCTTCTGCTCTGTTCTACACCACTCCATAATTCCACATAATCTCCCCAATCCTTGGCGCCCTTCAATTTTTTCTTTGTCTCTGTGATTACTGCTAGGTCTACCTTATTCTGTTTTAGCTCTTGCATCAGTTCCTCCTCCTTCCCCTTCACACCTCTCACATTCCAAGTTGCAAAAATCATCGTATCCATTATTCCAAATCGTTTTTTGTTGGCATTCCTTTTTGTTTTTCCTTTTTTTCCGGTCCTATCCGAGGCTGTTTGCAATTTATCAGTAGTAATTGAATAATCCCTTGGCCGCGTTACGAGCGCTGCGCAAGTTAAGTTTGATGGTGGGGCCGCCACCTTACTGCCTCAAAACTTGCAGGATTTTTATCAGGTTTACTCCCTTAGACTTGTTGCTTCCACTACAGCTGCGAGTCAAGTCTACCCTGGATTTAATTTGGGTTTTCTCCCTAGGCTCATCCGCCCTCTCCGCCATTGGGATTACTCCTCATCCGCCTTCGAGGCCGTTGACCGGTTTTCACCTAGTAACCCTCGGCAGGGGCCCTTACAGGGTGCTACCATCCGGAGCCAGATGAACCCTGGTTTTTTAATGAGGTTGTTACTCCTCCCACTCCTCTTTCCTCATCACTTGCCAGATGAGGCCCCGGGCTTGTGACCGACAATGGCAGAGTTACCAATAGGTATAACCTAATATTAGTAATAAAACATTAGAAATAAACAAAAAACTAACCTCAAAAAAATAACATTATTTTAATCATGAGTGAAAGACGCAAAAGGAAAATCAACATCAGTTTGGCTTAAAAATACAGAAAATCACTCTTGCACGCTAAATTAGGCTCTGTAGAGAAAAATGTTTTAAATAAAGTTGTAGATCTTTCAATTTCCTATAAATTTGATTGTACACTTTTGTCGTAAAATGCATACTAAGCGCGAAATCTTAAAAAAATTGATTTTTCACACGTTTTCGTGAGAAAAAAACAGAAAATTGCTATTTACCGCTAAACTAATCGTTATACAAAAAAATGTTTGAAGTAAAAGTTGTAGGACTTTAAATTCTCTACAACTTTTACTATGTAAATTTTTGCCCTAAAATGCATATTAAAGCCGTAATCTTAAAGAAACAATTTCTTTACGTGAAAACAGCCTCACCGAGAATTTCAGCAAACATGGCACCTACCCTATCTTGTAGAGCATAAAAAAATTAGTAAATCAGGCGATTGAAAAAAAATCGTAGGACCAGTTTTTAAGAAAATTTGCAAAAAAGTGAAAAATAACACGAATAAAATACTACTTCCAGTTGACTGATTTTAATGAAAATGTTCGTGTCGGGTCTGGTAGTGGTATGCACCTTAAGTTTTAAGATTCAAGTTCGTACGATGTTCCGTTCTTGAGATATTCTGTTCACACACACACACACGCACGCACACACACAGACCAATCGCTAAAAACATGTTTTTAGGGTTCAGGGGGTCTGAAAACTTGTAGATCCGGTGAAAACTCGATTTTGAAAAATCGACATGAAAACAATACTTTCCTTCCTATATATTCATATAGGCAAGAGAAAGTAAAAAGGTAACTAAAAAACTGTTTTACAACCAATATATTTTATGTAACTTTATTTTTATAAAAATTATACACAAATTATAGTTCAGTTAATTCAATAAAATTACAGCTTATAATTCTTATGTTTTCCTGTTCGCAATGGCCTCTTTGAAGTGCGTTTTTCATCTTTCTGGTGTTTACTGGCACTGAAATCAGACAAGAAAAATGTTTAGTCTGCCACTCTTGTTTAGAAGACTAATGAAATATGGAAAGCTTTTATGCTTCAGTTGATAATTACACATAAAATAACTACAATCCCGATAATATCAATAGACGGGTGACCATTACAATCTGCTACACATATACGAGGGTTATCCAGAAAGTAACCTCCGTTTTGAAATAAAAAGTAAACGAGTGAAGATACAAAAACTTTATTATATACATATTAAAACTACAGGGTGATTCAATAAGAGCACCGGTTTTTAAACGGCTGGTAAATTTTTGTTTATCGGTTGGCAACATTGTTAGACCTCATTTCTATTTCGGAGAACATTCCGACTGACGATGCAGTTGTAGTTTCTCTTATTCACAGTGTAGTACTCTCGCAGTCTGTGTCTAACCATGGACAAGTTTACTATTGCACAACGAGTGTTAATCGTCAAAACATTTTACCAGAGTGGAGAGAGTTATGCGGCTACTGTCAGGCAACTTCGCGGTACTCTGGGACGTAATGAAGCACCGAATGAATCAACAGTTCGCAGGCTCATGAAAAAGTTTTTTGAGACGGGTTCAACAGTCGACCTTAAAAGTTCTGGACGTCGTCGTTCTGGCCGAACTGAGCAGAACGTTGCGTTGGTTCGTGACAGTGTGGCTGTTAGCCCAGCAAAATCAATACGTCGCCGTTCTCAACAATTGGGTTTACGATGTTCTTCTGTACGGAGAATTCTTCGGTACGATCTCCAATATCACCCGTATAAAATTCAGTTGACGCAACATTTGAAAGTGGCAGACCACCAGAAGAGACGACAGTTTGTTGACTGGGTATTGAGAAAACGGCAGGATGATGACACCTTCGCAAACAAAATCATTTTCAGTGATGAGGCGCACTTCCACTTAAACAGTTTTGTTAATAAACAGAACTGCCGTATGTGGGGTTTAATTCGACGGGTTATCGGGCAAATGGAAGTCGAAACTTGTCGTGCAGTGATATCCAATTTCATGGACAGAGTTGATGCGTGCCAGCGCAGTAGAGGAGGACACATGCATGACATCATTTTTCATACATGAAATCGGAAGGTAAGATGAACTTGTTGATGTATTTATTTTCAGTTTTTCAATAAAATAAATCTCTTAATTTGATATATCAAAACCAGCGCTCTTTTTGAATCACCCTATACATTTTTTCTTTATTTTTCGACATAGTCACCAAACAGATTCAAGTACTTGTCGTACCTTGGAACAGTCTTTGAAATACCCTCTGCATAAAAATCTGCTGCCTGTGAATGTAGCTAACCATTCACGGCGTTTTGAAGCTCTTCGTCATTGGCGAACCGCTGAGATGCAAGTCACCGCTTCATGTTCGGGAACAGGTGAAAGTCACTAGGAGCCAAATCTGGGCTGTATGAGGGGATGATCGAAAACGTCCCATTTAAACTTGGCCAAAAGTTCATTTGTTCTTCGAGCTGTATGAGGGCGAGCGTTGTCATGCACAAACACAACACCACGTGTCAGAAGGCCACGACGCTTGTTTTGGATCGCCCTTCTTAACCTGTTTAAAGTTTCACAGGAGACAGCAGAAGTGTTGGTCGTTCCACGTTCCATAAAATCAACGAGTAAGATGAGTAAGGTGTTGTGTTTGTGCATGACAACGCTCGCCCTCATACAGCTCGAAGAACAAATGAACTTTTGGCCAAGTTTAAATGGGACGTTTTCGATCATCCCCCACACAGCTCGGACTTGGCTTCTAGTGACTTTCACCTGTTCCCGAACATGAAGCCGTGGCTTGCATCTCAGCAGTTCGCCAATGATGAAGAGCTTCAAAACGCCGTGAATGGTTGGCTACATTCACAGGCAGCAGATTTTTATGCAGAGGGTATTTTAAAGACTGTTCCAAGGTACAACAAGTGCTTGAATCTGTTTGGCTACTATGTCGAAAAATAGAGAAAAACTGTAGTTTTAATATGTATATAATAAAGTTTTTGTATCTTCACTCGTTTACTTTTTATTTCAAAACGGAGGTTATTTTCTGGATAACCCTCGTATTTATAGATGAATCCTTGTAATGCATCTTGCAGCCTATTAATCTTATTGTATAAATACTGTAATGTTTAATAGTCTTTTATAGCTGCTGTTTTATGATTTAACTTTTTTTAAACTACACGTTTAAGTGGATCCACCATTATCAGAGTATGTTGTTGTTTAGGTCATCAGCCGAAAGGCTCGTTTGAACCTGTCTAGAGGTTTTACTAAATAAAAGGAGGAATGAGGTGGTTTACCATTGCCTTCCTCACTGAGTGGAAATGTAGGCTATCAGCATGCCAGGCCCTCTAAAAAACACCGTCTTTCCACCCTACAAAAATGACACCTTCATTTCATTCACCACAGGGTTTGGCCATCTAAAGAAATCATTATTCACAGAGGAGATAACTGGGAGTAATATATTTTACATCTCTACCTCTTCTGTTCTTAAATGATTCAGTCATATAATTGGCTGACCACGAGATAAGAAATAGAACTATTTCTTATTCTAACTATTTTGTAGCCCTGGAACTAGCAGATCGAGTGTAAATAATCTAATAAACACTACCTGCCTGTCATGGGCAATATCAGAGTATATACATTATAAAAATTGATTTTTTTATGTTAAAATCTTGGCAGGACATGTATCTTCAGTCACTTATGTAAAAATGTTCAATTAGTTGAATTCATTATTATTCATATTCATGTTGATAATGAATTTATATATTATGATAATGGTGGATCCATTAAAACACATTGGGTTCGAATCCCACTCGGGCATGGCATTTTTTCATACGTTACAAAAATTCATTTCATCTTTCACCGTCTGCATTAGCAGCAATTTGCAAAACAGTCGGACGTTAAACAAAAAAAAAAAAAAAAAAAAAAAAAAAAAAAAAAAAAAATTAAAACACATGTACGTTGAAAAAATGTAAAATCACAGAAAAAATCTGGTGTGAAACACTCACACAACTTTCTCTTGCCAGTGCAAATAATTAACAATAAACCTAACATTAAAAATAAACAAAAAACTAACCTCACTAAACATAACCTAATTTTAATCATATATGAAAGACGCAAAATAAAATCAATCTCAGTTTGCCTTAAAAATACGGAAAATAACTCTTTCACGCTAAACTAGGCTCTGTAGAGAAAAATACTCTCAATAAAAGTTGTAGATTGTTTAATTTCCTATAAATTTTATTATATACACTGTTGTCGTAAAATGCATTCTAAGGCCGAAATCTTTAAAAAATCGATTTTTCACTTGTTTTCGTGAGAAAAAACAGAAAATCGCTAATTACCACTAAACTAAGCGTTATACAAAAAAAGTTTTAAATAAAAGTTGTAGAATTTTAAATTCTCTACATTTTTTATTATATACATTTTTTCATTAAAGCCGCAATCTTAAAAACACAAATTTTTTATGTGAAAACAGCCTGACCAAGAATTTCAGCAAACATGGCGCCTACCCTATCTTGTAGAGCATAAAAAATTAAGTGAAGAAGGCGATTTTAAAAAATATCGTAGGACCAGTTTTTGAGAAAATCGCATAAAAGTGAAAAATTACACGAATAAACTACTACTTTCGGTTGACCAATTTTGATGAAAATGTTTGTGTCGGGTTCGGTAGTGTTCTGTAACTTTTAAATTTCAAGTTCGTACGATGTTCCATTCTTGAGATATTTTGTACACACACACACGCACACACACACAGGTTTTCCCCGGGTACGTTCCGAGGTCAAAAGTCCGAACCACACGTTCCGAGGACATCATTAATTAATCAGTTTTTCTGGAAAATATATGCATCACTGTGTTGTAAAAAATTTTTTATGCGTCCCGAATAGTCAAATTTTGAGCTATCGCAACTTTTTAAGTTTTTTGAAACTACCATACCATCTGAGGACCATAACATTTAATCATCGAAGTGAGGACACACACAAAAAACCGTTAAAAATGATTTTCATTCACTATTTGAGGACCATAGTATTTAGCCATCGAAGTGAGGACACACACCAAAAAACCGTTAAAAATGATTTTCATTCACTATCTGAGGACCATAGTATTTGGCCATCGAAGTGAGGACACACACCAAAAACTGTTAAAAATGATTTTCATTCACTATCTGAGGACCATAGTATTTGGCCATTGAAGTGAGGACACACACCAAAAAACCGTTAAAATGATTTTCATTCACTATTAGAGGACCTTGTACTTCTTCCATCTCACCGAGGACACACACGAATTGCATTCCCGGCTACAAACCGAGGACCATAGTATTTAGCCATCGAAGTGAAGACACACACCGAAAATCTGTTAAAAATAATTTCTATCTACTATTAGAGGACCTTGTATTTCTTCCATCTCACCGAGGACACACGCAAATTGCCATTATAAAATTGCCTCCAGGCTACAAACCGTGGACCATAGTTCTACACCATTGTTTTGAGTAGGCCTACTTTAATTGTAGCAACCCACACATCGGCATTTGGTAGCGATCAGAGAAAGAAGATGACCGTGTAATGACCTTCCCTCGAATTTTAATTGTAATTTTTTAATACAAGCATTCGCGACTGTGTTTCATCCAACGGACATAAGTCTACTACATTCGTGTATAGCCCTCTGATGTTTGCCCTTCGTTACAGAATTTTATTTTTATTTCATGTTACATCTTTTAAAGGACATAAAACTAGGAACCATAAGATTTAAAAGACAAAATCTGTTAAACTCTCTATTAACTTAATTAATGTACTTAAAAGAAAATACATGTATTAAAATAAATTAATTATTTACTTACTGTTTATTTTTATCAAGTAAACATTTTTAACAACTATAAATTTTCATACATCAAAAAAGTAACAGTTGCCATTAAAAATAACCACGTCACAATAGATGTTCAAAATACAAGCATCCAGCCGTTTTCTCATGGACTGGTAAACTCTTTCTAAGATCCCAGGTGTCTCACGTATCCTCTGAATCCCATTAATAATCCTTGTGAGCAACTCTTCTTTGGTATCCACAGGCGAGTCGTAGACAAGCGACTTTAAATGTCTTAATGAGAAAAGTCTAGAGGATTGAGGTCAGGTGACCTTGCAGGCCATGCTACTGGGGCTCCTCGTCCAATCCATCTGTTAGGGTATGCTTCATTTAGAAATTCTGTAACTCGTAATATGTAATGAGCCGGAGCCCCATCCTGCATAAACCTCATTTTGTTGCGGGTGTTTAGAGGCACATCTTCGAGTAACTCGTGCAGATTATTAATCAATAAATGTAAATAATTTTCGCCATTGAGCGTAGCAGGTAAAAAATGGATAAAAATTTTGTCACCCAGAATAGCAGCCCATACGTTTACAGAAAACTGATATTGGTGATGGTTCTCTGAAATAGCACGTGAGTTTTCAATTGGCCACATGTGAGTATTGTGGATGTTAATAATAGCCAATCTTGAAAATTTTGCTTCATCAGTAAAAAAATGTTGCTTAAGAAATTTGGACTGGTGCACCTTTCGATAAGCCATTGGCATAGCTGAACACGGGGAAAGTAATCTTTAGGCGTAAGAGCCTGAACCTTTTGATAGTGACAGGAATGCAACTGCTGCTCATGCAAAACCTTTCAGACAATTGAATGACTAACACCGAAATCCATAGCTAGCTCTCTTACTTCTTCCAGGATGATTCTCTATTTCATCCAATTCGGCTGTACACGTTGTACGTGGCCATCCTGATCTACCAAATTTTTTTGGTTGTAAGGTTCCTGTCTCTCTTAACCTTCTATGAATGGAAGAAAACATTTTGTGAGACGGTAACTGTCTATTAAGAAAATGTTCCTGATAGAGGCGTCTAGCCTCTAGACTGTTGCAACGTGCGGGACCGTACATTAAATGCATATCTGCCATCTCACTTTTAGTGTAAATAATATTCATATTACCCGCCATGGTGAATGAGATGTTTTCTGCATCAAAAATTAACTGCAACAGCACACTAACTTGTATTACTGTACAGATATTTACTTAATGAGGAATGGAAAAATAACTGCTTGTAATATTTATTTAGATTATTTACAACAATGTATTTTTTGTTATATCATATGTTTTATGATTTATTTTCTTAAATCATGTTTTAATACAAGTGTTTTCTTTAAAGTATTACATTAATTTTTTTTTGACTTTAAACTTTATTTTTATTCACACTGTACAGAACTTAACAACTAGTGAATGAGATGAAAGGTTTATGATAGTGAAGCCAATGGCCAATTTCGACAACATTAATTAAGTTAGTAGAGAGTTCAACAGATTTTGTCTATTTATCATGCGTTTTTTTTATTTAATTAAAAAATAATTGTTTTTAAAATAACGTTTGTCTATTATTGACTTATTTACATCATTCTCTTCGGATTTAAATTCTCTACAAGTTTTGTATAAGAATTTCTTGAGTTTATTATCCATTTAACAAAGTTCATCTGCTTCAAACCTAAAAGAAACTTGTTTTTTGGGACCAAGTTTTGCGTATTTCATCAGATATCTTAAAAATTACTGCAGCTACAGGTCTGAAACCTGTTTTGTTCAATTTTTCTGTTCATTTTACATACGATACGGTAAAATTTATGCCTAATTTAACGCCCAACAAATATCTATAGGGCTTCGTTTCAACGGGGTAACTGAAATTCTGACGAAATCTTTCACCCTGTATAACTCGGTAACTGATGATTTTTGGACCTACGTTAATTTGAACTTTTTTTCTTCTTTTGTTGTGGTGAATCACGCCTTGAATTCTTGGACTTTTTCAGAACGCCCTGTATATGTGTGTGTGTACGCGCGCGCGCGCGTTTTTGGAGTATACAGTCGACTAGCAGCTAATTTTTGTTACAATTTGTTATTTACATTATTGCTATTTTATTTACAGTTATATTTTGTTATTGTATATTAGGCCTAAACATGTTTCCCGTGCGAAGCCGCGCGGGGTATGTATGCTAGTTAATAATATTAATATTTAATAATTTGTAGGGTTCTTAATAATAATTTTATTATACCTATTGAACTGGTATAGAAATTATGTAACTTTTACGTTTCACTTCAAAATAAGTCTGTGTACCATAATTCATATTAAACTTTACGTACTATTATTTAGTTTATTTCAATTCACAATAAACTTTGTAGTTTGGCAAAACAGAATGTCTCTAATCATTTAAGTATGTGGGTTGCAGAAGGAAAATAAGCTGATCTTACGCAATGGGACAACTGTAAATATCCGCTAAACTCTAAACGAACCGTATATTTTACTTCCTTTCTGTAGAAGCTAAATTACATTATGTTTTATTAATTATAAATTAAAACCAAATAAGGCAACAATGTTTTAGTAAGTACTAATCAAAGCGATTTAGGGTGCTACAATTAATTAAAGTACTTTAAAATTCGTACTATGTACGCTTTGATTAGTACTTATACGCCGTAGAATAGTTTAATCACAAATTTAGGAATCGTTTGAATCACAAAAAAAACAATAGGTAGAGCAATAAACAATATGGTAAGTTTACAATTATAGTAATACCGATAAAACAAAAGGGAAATGCAAATGCGCCAACAGTTCCCACTATTCTGAATGAAGTGATTTGCAAAGACAGAACATTATGCTTCTCCTGTATACATTACAGACTAACAGTGTTGTACGAAACTTGGCATCAGTGTACTGCTAATACACACAAGGCTACATTGTACGGTTGTAACAGACGGTTCAACTGAGGACTTATTTTGAATTTTTTGTTAACTATGAGAATGGCTCGTGAGTCCTCACTTATACGACTTAAGGCAATACAATGTGTGTATGAAACTTGGCATCAGTGTACTGCTAATACACACAAGGCTACATTGTACGGTTGTAACAGACGGTTCAACTGAGGACTTATTTTGAATTTTTTGTTAACTTTGAGAATGGCTCGAGAGTCCTCGGTTATGCGGTTTAGAACAAGAACTTGTGTGTTTGGTGTGTATGACTCTCAAGTGTCAGCGCTACGTGGGAGACACACTTGGAACTAACTGTCCCTGCACACCATACTAACAGGGGACATTTTTTTTTTCTTAAAAATATATACTTTTCTGAATCGTAGGAGGCCGTAGAAGCCGAATTTCAACGTTTTACGTTCCGAGGACCATGTGTGTGTCCTCAGTCCGTTTTTAGTCCTCAGTACGTCAATGAAAATCAATACCAATGTCCCCCAATAGCCCTATTGCCACACACACACACACACACACACACACACACAGACCAATCGCTAAAAACATGTTTTTTGGGTTCAGGGGGTCTGAAAACATGTAGATCCGGTGAAAACTCAATTTCAAAAAATCGACATGAAAACAATACTTTCCTTCTTATATATTCATATAGGCAAGAGAAAGTAAAAAGTATAGTACATTTGTTTTTGGAAGAAGCTTGCAAGGGGAGGGCGAGTAGGTAGAGTAGGGATAGTTTTAAAGGGGCAAGTGTTGTCTCCTTCTCACTTAATGATCATTCTCTCTCTTTCTAACTGTATACTACTCTGTTACAACTATTACGCTAGACTAAAAACTAGTTAAAAACTTTATATTTTCTGTTGTCTTTTGCCTTTCTCCATCTGAATCCCATATCTTTTTTTAATTTTCCACAGCGACTATTTACTTTCTTTGAAATTAATTTTCTCCCGCAATATGGGGAGTAACAAATTCAAAGTTGGCCATTCAGCGTTTGTTTTATGAAAATCATATATTGTTCTTTTCACAACACACTTTTATCAAAAGCGTCCACTTCACTCTTCACTTTCCTTCTCATTCTTTTCTTATTTGGTGTTCTGATTTGCACATCAGGGTTTTTTCTTTTTTTCTTTCAAAATTCTTTGAACGGTTACACAATTTTGCACATCGGTCAGTAAAATTGGTCCCTTTTGTTCAGCTTCTTTTTTCATAAAATTGTATACACTGACTATATACTCCCTAGCCTGACCGCGTATTACCTGCCTTTTCTGTATTTCACTAGCACTCGTGCTGGAATTTTCGCTACTACAACTAGGTTTCATTTTAATAAATAAATAAAAAATAGAAACGAAACAAAGAATAGATACAAAAAATTAATATAAACAAAATCAAACAGCAAAAGAGTAAAAACAATAGGTACATAAAACAGTAGGCCTACTACCGAATGCACGAGTTGAAGACTTGTGAAGGGAATAGAACAACAAAAATATAAAATTACAACATACAGTCAATGTTTTTAGGATTTATAGTAAACTTAGGCTCTTAACGCTGCTAGCACTATGGAGAGACTGATCACTTCCCTTCGAGGTACTTCCCCCACCACTAAACAGAACATCTCAGCAACACAAAGCGTTGGTGGGAGAGCTTCTAGCTAGAACAAATGACCTGTAGCTGACGAAATATATAACAGAGCTACAAGAGCAAGGTGTTGGCAACATTGCTGACAAGTCATTGGCTAGCTATGAAGAGCTTATCAGCCCTGAAAAATAGTATAGATTAGGAACAACAAGAGATAATGACAGACATTTTGTAAAACATAAATAAGATAATCTAGAATAGATAAATGGCCAGTTCAAAACAGTAGTATATAAGGAAAGATCATTGTAAACAAATGAAACACTTCATTGTTACGTCTGATTTGGACAACATTGATGACTTGATTACTTTATCCGAATCATTTGTCCATTTGACAAATTGTATTATAGAGGCTACACCTGAATAAACCTTCATAAAAAATAGTCCAAGTGATTGTTTTATTTAACTTAAGACATACCTGTATCTAATACGTTTAACTCCTGATTGGCTAACATCAGTCAAATCTTTATCAAATGAAGACTTGTGTTTCTTTTGACCTTGAGAATTTTCGCCATCATAATCAACGACTGCGTTTATTGGCTTCTGCTTACGTTTTCTTTTTGCCATGCGAACCTGTAAAGCAGCGACTTTGCTCAGTTTCCTTTGTACACGCTCTTCATAATCTTCAGATATTGTCTTATTTTTCTGTCCAAATTTATTTTTTTTGCCCTTTAATCGATCACTGCCATTTTCTTTTTTCTTTTTCCCTTTCTTTGGCTCCTTTTCATTCGTTTCTAGTTTCAGGCGATCTGAAATTAATAAAAGTTGTATGTAACAATTATAATACAAGGAACACAGAAAAGAAGTTTCTAAAAATTACGCACCAAATTTTTCTAATAATTCCTAATTTTGTACACACTTGTACAAAAACATCAATACAAGCAAGATTAATTATTTTTATGTAAAAATTAAAGCAGGTGTCTCAGGGATATTCCATTTGTTTCTGTATTCCAAAAATTCTTATCAATCTTTTTGAAAAATATATTTTACAATCAAAAATTAAGAACACAAAAATATTCATCTGGAATGAAAAAAAATTTTTCATAGAGTATCAGTTTTAATTAACCTTATATATTTTAAGTTTGGCATTTTGTCAAAAGTTGGATATAAAAAATTAACAATCTGTTAATCTGTTTTAGACAAATAAGGATTCATTAAAAAAACCCTCAAACAGCTTAACAAAAATTAAGTTTAAGAAGCCTAAAATTACATAACCGGATCAATGATCCTGAAGCATTATCAAAGTAAAATGAAATTAATACAATCTAAAATCAATATTGGATTACTCGTTTAAGGTTACAACAAAAGTTTAGACTAATAAAAATAAAGCAATTTTGGTCAATATTTATTTTTAGCCAGCAAAAGACAGACATAAAATACCTGTTTATTTTCTACTTTTATATAAATACAACCTTACCTTTAAAATCATCATAAAAAATCTGGTGTGAAACACTCACACAACTTTCTCTTGCCAATGCAAACAATAAACAATAATCCTAACATTAGTAATAAAACATTAGAAATAAACAACAAAACTAACCTCAATAAACATAATCTTATTTTAATCATGAGTGAAAGACGCAAAATTAAAATAAACCTCAGTTTGGCTTAAAAATTTGGAATATCACTCTTTCACGCTAAACTAGGCTCTCCGCCGGCCGCATTGGCGAAGTAGGTAACGTGCTCGCCTCTCATCATGCGGTCTTGGGTTCGAATCCCATTCAGGCACAGCATATTTTCATACATTACAAAAAATCATTTCATCATTCACCGTCTGCATTAGCAGTAATTGTAGAACAGTCAGACATTAAACAAAAAAAAAAAAAAAAAACTAGGCTCTGTAGAGAAAAATGCTCTTAATAAAAGTTGTAGATATTTTAATTTCCTATAAATTTGATTATATACTTTTGTCATAAAATGCATACTAGGGCCGAAATCTTAAAAAAATCAATTTTTTACAAGTTTTCGTGAGAAAAAAAACAGAAAATTGCCAATTACCGCTAAACTAAGCGTTAAACAAAAAAAAGTTTGAAATAACAGTTGTAGAATTTTAAATTTTCTACAACTTCAATTATATACATTTTTGCGCTAAAATGCATATTAACGCCACAATCTTAAAAATACAATCAAATTTCTTTACGTGAAAAACGCCTCACCGAGAATATCAAAAAACATGGCGCCTACCCTATCTTGTAGAGCACAAAAAATTTAGTAAACCAGGCGATTTTTAAAAAAATCGTAGGACCAGTTTTTGAGAAAATCGAAAATAAGTGAAAAATTACACGAATAAACCACTACTTCCGGTTGACTGATTTTGATAAAAATGTTCGTGTCGGGTCCAGTAGTGGTATGTAACTTAAGTTTCAAGTTTCAAGTTCATACGATGTGCCGTTCTTGAGATATTTTGTATACAAACACACACACACACATAGACCAATCGCTAAAAACATGTTTTTTGAGTTCAGGGGGTCTGAAAACGTGTAGATCCAGTGAAAACTCGATTTCGAAAAATCTACATGAAAACAATACTTTCCTTCCTATATATTACCTTTTTCAGCCTTGCGCTGTTCATGAGTTTGGAACCAAGTCCTAGGTCTCTCTGGAGTTGTACCATTACTATCTATCATATTTTGCACTTTGTTCATCTGATTTTCTGCACGTTGCAGAGATCGCTCTTCAAACTCTTCTTGCAAAATTGATTTAATCTGATCTTCCAAAGCTGCTACTTTTTTACGATACTTTTGTAAAATTTCTTTAAACAACATTAAAATACAATTAATAAAATGTTTTATAAAAGAAAAGTTGGTTACAAAAATATACAGAATGATGGAATCAACTAAATGAATTTTCAGTCACACAAAATTAAGTTTCTGGTACACTCAAAGTTTGGAATTTTTAACACTTTGAAGCCTAAGCCCGAGTATAGCTCAGGGTGAGCGTAAATCGCGGTTGTCCGAAGCCCGAGTATACCTCGGGCCGCCACATTAAATTCTCTAGTAAGATTCAGACGAGGTTATACCGGGCTTCGGTTACACAGGTTCATTCTATATTTTATTTAGTTTAATTTTCTATGCTTGCTGAAAATCAACCAAATATTTTGTGAACTATGTAGAAAAACATTGAGCCGTGTTTGAGGTTATGTTTTTGTTGATGTACATGTGTACTTTGTCGTGATTTTTCGTAGTTACATGAGGTTTGTAGTTATTCTGTATTTGATATTTGTAAATAATATAGTTATTTCTACTTTGTAATAATTGTTTTCCTTTTGTATTTTGTTGGTAATAGTTTTCGCTCGGTAAATTGTTCGGTTGTATACTGTTTTGTCTTCTAGATCGCTTTGTTTGTGTGGTTATTTGACAGCAATATTTATAATTTCTTTTTCATTTTACGTTTTTCGTGTGTTTCTGTAAAGTTTGCTCCGAAAAGAGCAAAACTGCAACTGAAAAGGCTGGATTGAAAGAAACTACCTGGTACTGCCCTGACTGTAATGTTGCATTGTGCTTAACGGTGTGTTTTATACGAAGGCTAATTATGTGTAAAATATTTTACTACTCTAATATTTTTAATATTTTAGTACTCAAACATGTTTAGTGTGTAGTTTATTTCATTGCCTTTCTGTAGAATTTATATAAACTGTTTTGTTTAGTAGTGTTTAGGATTGTAAAACTCTAAAATTAGGTAGTGTGTAGCACATAACAATTTCGTTTTTCATAATTTTTTGGTGTATATTTAAATAACTCTCATAAAATTAGTAAGTATAATAATTTCAATGTAAATTAATAATAATAAATTTTCTGAATTTTTAATCTATTTGATGCCAAAATCATTAAGATATGATAGAAATTAAATCTTTTAGAATTTGTTGAAGTTTACTCTAAAACCCCCAGGATACTGTGACATACCATGTTCTTACAGCTCAGGCTTCAAAGTGTTAACGAAGTGTTAGGAATTTAGACAGTTGTCTAAATTCCTAACTCAAACGGAACATCTTAAATATACATACCGGTTGTCCCCTGGAATTTGAACCGTAGAGAAATAGCATTGATTTTAATAGCATTGATTTTCATTAGTTTGTTAATGTTTTCTTCCCATGAATAAATGAAACAAAAAAAAAAATTTTTTTTGTAATCTCATATGTGTGTACGTTACTATCTGTTCAATTTAGAACAATAAGCAACTCCATGACCCAATTAGACAAGGATGGTATGAAGTGTAAACAATGTCTAGTACAGGCTCAAGCCAACCTTTTCTGAGAGAGTATGGTTATTAAACCCCAATAATCAAACTAAACCAGTAACCACTGTGTAGTATTCAAATCCTTAAAAAAATAATTAACTTTACTAGGGATTTGAATAATTGTGATTTTTTAAGATTTTCTTTTGGTAATGAAATTTATTAATTTAGTCAGCAATACCATTTTGAACAGTTGAGTTTGCAATGTTTTATCAGAGGTTTTACAGTTTTATTCTTACTGAAGCAGACCCTTGGTAATTCTTCATCAGAAACAATTACAGAAATAAGCCTAACAGATTACTGATCAGAGTACTGTAAAGGACTGTATTTATTCTTTTTGTATAATTTTATTTTGGAATTATGTGTTGCGGCTGGAAAACCATATGACTTTCTTATTCAACATGGGAAGTTGAATAAGTAATCGATAATGACTTTACATATTTCCGATTTTAATCTTTCCAATATTTATTTTATACTAAAATGATTCAATTAAAATTTTATACACAAACTCACCTTTTGGAATAATTCTACTCTTTACAGGATTACGGGCTTTCTTTATGATTTCCTTTACTATTTTCCGTTCAGTGGTAGCGTCACCACAAAGGCTAACAGAAACGCCAGCACGTCCAGCTCTTGCAGTTCTACCAACACGATGAATATAATGTTCTACAGTTGGTGGTAATATGAAATTTATAACCTAAAATTTTTTTAAATACAACATTAATTTTGTCATTTCTCACAGGTATTAAGGCATTAAACTATATCAGATACAATTTTAGTTTTGAACAATTTAGAATTTAATTTAATAATCAATACTTAAAGGCATATTTTTGTCTGCAGATTTCGCCCTCACAACCCATATACAAAACATCAATTTCACATCACATTTTGGAGAACATACCATTATGTGACCCATTCGTAAATTAGCTTCCTTCAATCAAGAAATAAAAAAGTACAAAATAAATTTTTTAAATGTATTGTATACAAATGAACTCATATTACTTTTTGACATAGCCTTCACCAAAACTCACACACTTATCAATCATGAGCTTGTCCATCTCCTCTGCACAGAATATCAAGGTCAAACTGCTAATCCACTCACTGATTCCACCTTTATTTTCAACAATGCTTCAGTCAAGCGCTAAGTATCATGAAAAAAGTAATCGTCTTTACTAGCACCACTTATTTTGTACTGCTCTCATAACAATTTAATACAAAAAGGACCTTAAAATTTCAAAAAAAATTTACTGAGTCCCTTAATTGCGAAGCCATAATTAAGACAAAAACAGCAAGTCCAATTTCTTAAAAAAGTTTATCACTCATAATGGAATAACACCTTTTTCCGTCCTCATTAAGCAGATTAGTTCACCCTTTCCTGAATTTTCTGCAACACTTGCTCAAAAAATCATCACTAACTATAAACTACACTCAGCTAAGAGTAGAACTGAGCAGCAGATGTTCCTTCAGCTTACAAAAAAAATGAATGACACTACCAGTTATACTGCCGCAGTATTTACTCGGTGCTGCAACTGTTACCTCCATTTTCACTCTGTAGTATGTGAGAGGTACAGAACAAAAAAACAACTGATGTTTGTGGAAAGACTGAAGCATAGCTGATGTGTATTTTACATGTCTAAGTTGCAATTGAAACCAGTTTGTTAACACTTTGACTGCTAGGGATAAAAAACGTGGATGTTTATGGAATGCTGGCCATTTTTGTCTATATTTGAAATATTGTAAAAATAACATTATAGGGAGTATTAAGATGGTACTAACATGACTGGAAACATCAAATCTTCTAGTTTTGAAATAAGTATTATAAGTTGTCAAAATGTTTTAATAAAATAATAAAACTATCACTTTTTCATAGCACATTTTTTAGAAGAAACAAAAATTTTTCCACTGCATTTCCCATGTTGTTTAAACAATTTATTTGAACTATTATACAATTTTATACACAAAAATACTATTATACACCTTTATAATACTTTATAAACAAAACTGTGTTATTGAATTTAAAAAAAACAAACTAAACACAAAAATTTCTTTTGTGAAAAACAAAATTCATGTATATAACCTCACTGTTTACTGTTCCAGCTGTTTCGTTATAAGTGAATAAAACACTAACGTACTAGTGCTTCAACTAACTTTTGTACTAAAATGTAAGTAAATTCAGAATAAATGATCGAATTCCGTATAAGAATGTGCTATTTCATAGTATAACCGCGTAAATACGGATTCCGTAAAATTACGTGATCCGCAAGCTGTAAACGTATCACCGTTCCGTATAATTATGTGCTTAGGACGCAAAGTGTTAACAACCTCTATCTGAGATTTATTGACAAATAGCCCTCACAAGAAATAGCAGTTCATCTAACATACCGGGTGTCCCACGAAGAGGTAATTAATATGCCAGATGTGTCGCACACCTTCAAAATGGTGGAAAAAAATTTTATTTGCAAAACCATTTCAAATTGGTGATTTGTTACAATGTTACGTAAGTATGAGTAATCAAATGAAAGAAAAATGAAAGTGATAAATAATGAAAATTTGTTTCATTAACTTTTATTCGAACCTGATCTCCATCAATAGCTGACAATACACACTGACAGCAATGAAACAAAAATGAGTCATAGCGTTTTTTTTTTTAATTGCCAAGGTATCAACAGTACCATTTTTACTTTCTCTTGCTTATATGAATATATAGGAAGGAAAGTATTGTTTTCATGCAGATTTTAAGAAATCGAGTTTTTACCGGATCTACACGTTTTCGGACCCCCTGAACCCAAAAAACATGTTTTTAGCGATTTGTCTGTGTGTGTGTGTGTGTGTCTGTATGTGTGAACAGAATATCTCAAGAATGGAACATCGTACAAACTTAAAACTTAAGTTACATTCCACTACCGGAACCGACACGAACATTTCCATAAAAATCGGTCAACTGGAAGTAATAGTTTATTCGTGTAATTTTTCACTTTTTTGCGATTTTCTTAAAAACTGGTCCTACGATTTTTTTTAAAATCCCTGGTTTAATAAATTTTTTATGCTCTACAAGATAGGGTAGGCGCCATGTTTGCTTAAATTCTTGGTGAGGCTTTTTCACTTAAAACAATTGTTTTTTTAAGATTACGGCTTTAATATGCATTTTAGCGCAAAAATTTATATAATAAAAAATCTGGTGTGAAACACTCACACAACTTTCTCTTGCCAATGCAAATAATTAATAATAAACCTAACATTATTAATAAAATATTAGAAATAAACAAAAACTAACCTCAAAAACATGACCTTATTTTAATCATGAGTGAATGACGCAAAATGAAAATCGAACTCAATTTAGCTTAAAAAATAAACGGAAAATCACACTTTCACGCTAAACTAGGCTTTGTAGAGAAAAATTCTCTAAATAAAAGTTGTAGATCTCTTAATTTTCTATAAATTTTGTTATAACACTTTTGTCGTAAAGTGAGTACTAAGGCCGAAATCTTAAAAAAATAGATTTTTCACACATTTTCGTGAGAAAAAACAGAAAATCGCTAATTACCGCTAAACTAAGCGTTATACAAAAAATGCTTGAAATAAAAGTTGTAGGTTTTCAAATTCTCTACAACTTTTATTATATACATTTTTGCTCTAAAATTAATAATTAAGCCGTAATCTTAAAAAAACACTTTTTTATGTAAAAACACCCTCACCAAGAATTTCAGCAAACATGGTGCCTACCCTATCTTTTAGAGAATAAAAAATTTAGTAAATGAGGCGATTTTTAAAAAAATCGTAGGACCAGAGAAAATCGCAAAAAAGTGAAAAATTATACGAATAAACCACTACTTCCGGTGGACCGATTTTGATGAATGTTCGTGTCAGGTCCGGTAGTGGTATGTAACTTAAGTTTCAAGTTTCAAGTTCGTACGATGTTCCATTCTTGAGATATTCTGTTCACACACACACACACACAGACCAATCGCTAAAAACATGTTTTTTGGGTTCAGGGGGTCTGAAAACGTGTAGATCCGGTGAAAACTCAATTTCGAAAAATCGACATGAAAACAATACTTTCCTTCCTATATATTCATATAGGCAAGAGAAAGTAAAAATGTAGAGAATTTAACGTCCTACAACTTTTATTTCAACCATTTTTTTGTATTACGCTTAGTTTAGTGGTAATTAGTGATTTTCTGTTTTTTTCTCACAAAAACGTGTAAAAAATCTATTTTCTTAAGATTTCGGCCTTAGTATGCATTTTACGACAAAAGTGAATATAATCAAATTCATAGGAAATTAAAAGATCTACAACTTTTATCTTTAGCAAATTCTCTTCAGAGCCCTAGTTTAGCGTGAAAGAGTGTTTTCCGAATTTATAAGCCAAACTGAGGTAAATTTTAATTTTGCGTCTTTCACTAATGTTTTTTGAGGTTAGTTTTTTGTTTATTTCTAATGTTAGGTTTATTGTTAATTATTTGCATATGGCAAGAGAAAGTTGTGTGAGTGTTTCACACCAGATTTTTTATCGATCTATTTATTATAACTGTAAAGTTTCCAGTCTGTAGGAGTGTGATACACCCGACATATTAATTTAAAAATAGCAACCTCTTTGTGGGACATTCGGTACATGATCTTACATGTTCTTACTTAATAGGCAAGTTAGTTTCAACTGATATATATGGAAATATTGAAACTTAGCTGATGTCTATTTCACATGTCTAGGTTGCAATTGAAACCAGTTTGTTAACCTTTATCGGGATTTTATTAACTACCCCTCACAAGAAACAGCAATTCATCTAATTTATATTATCTTACATGTTCTTACTTAATATGAGGGCAGTCCAGAAAGTCTGTCACGTTTAGCGTTGTAGCCACTAGGGGCGGAGCTATCGCGGCCATTTGGGTGCTGCGGCGTTTCTCTGTTCAGTGGCTATCCAGCCGTGCTAGCGAGAGGTCTGTGTCACTCTTCGTTGTTTTTCAACAACAATTAAAAATGTGTGCTGCAATTCAAAATTCCACCAGTTGTGAAGTACGGTCAGTAATACGGTTTTTGTTGGCTAAAAGCAATAAACCAATTGAGATTTACCGCCAAATCTGTGAAGTTTATGGGAATGATGTTTACACTGAAAAAGGAGTATGGCATTAGTGCATTCAGTTCAAAAATGGCCGAACTAATGTTCACGAGGAAGAATGAAGTGGACGGCCAAGCCTCGTGACTGATGACATTGTGAATAAAGTCAATGAGAAGATTAGAGAAGACCGTCGATTCACTATAAGAGGTACTGTCAAACACTTGAAAAGTTAAGAAGAGCGATCCAAAACAAGCGCAGAGGAAAGTTGACTGGAAAAATTCTCTTTTTGCATGACAACGCCCGACCACACACGGCAAATTGAACACGAGAAGTCTTGGATGCTTTCAAATGGGAGGTTTTCCCACATCCGCCATGCAGTCCAAACCTTGCGCCCAGCGATTATCACTTGTTCCTGACAATGAAGACATGGCTTGCAACGCAGCGCTTTGACGACGACGCGGAGCTGCAGGAGAGTGTGACTAACTGGTTAAAATCACAGGCAGTAGACTTTTATGACGCCGGCATTTCAAAATTAGTTCACCGCTATGATAAGTGTCTTAATTTGTTTGGTGATTATGTAGAAAAATAGCATTTTAGTTACACTTTCAAATGTATATAATAAAATTTATTTCTTGTACTTAGTTTTTTTTTTTATATCAAAACGTGACAGACTTTCTGGACTGCCCTCGTACATTAGTTAGTTTCTTTAAGTTTAGTGAGAAAGTAATTTGTCATATATTCACAAAAATCGAAAATGTTAAACTATCATTAATAAAAAAATCTTACAGTTTTCACTCCTCGTATATCAAGACCACGTGCTGCTACATCAGTTGCCACTAATATATCTGCTTCTTCATCTCTAAATGTCCTCAATGCTTCCAGACGCTGCGGTTGAGTCATGTTACCATGTAATTCACAAACCTGTAAATGAACATAACGCAATTACAATAATATAGTAAAAGTCTACCGTAAAAACGACCATCAATGGGTTTAAAGACAGGCTATTATAAAAATCTTTCTAAAAAGTAACAACCTTTATCTTCATTGTAGATATTTCGAAACAAAAAATCAGTTTTTATAAAACAAATATGAATATTACATACTTGTGATTACATAATAGACACAAAGGTTCTAAATTTTTTTAAATTTTGAACTAAGATTAACACTTTCGAGACGACAACCGTACGCGATACGGTCGTGATGATATACACCGAGTGACGGCAAACATATGTTATACGGGCATGGCAATATACATCCCTAGATGGCAAACGTATCTCATACGTTTGCTACTTTCACATTGTTATAAATGTGGCTACCCGTACGCTATCCGTTTCCTGTTTTCACGGTTATTTAGTTCACTTTGTTCTCCGTTTACCTACAGCTATAGTTGACCGAATCGATTAGTATTTTCTGATATATCGATTTCTGATATATTGACTTAAACTAAATATATGGTTAAAAAGAGCAAATTTCAAACTTTATTTTCATATAATACCCTTGTTGATAAGAAGAACTTTAGTGACTGCACACTGATTTTTTGAAAAAGTTGAAAAAACATCAGTCTACAGTGCAAGATACGTTAAATTTACTTTAGTCTGTAGTGCATAGTCGTGAAAAAAATGGTAGACTGGAAAGTGTTAAGAAATATTCAAGCAATTCAGTAGAAGAAACACAATTTTGCATTTCAAAATTTAGGATTCAGAAGTATTGAAAATTAATTTATTACAATTTTTTTTTTACAATTCACATGGACATCTTGTCCATGAAGTTACTATTAGAAAATGAAGTAATCTATGCTTCTGTTCATGCAGCGGTAAATATGAAAAGTACTGTGTTTGCATCATGGTATAAAATGCTTGATAATGGAAGATTTACTGGTGATAAATAACATTATTTAATCACTCCTGTCCAAATTGGAAACAATAGCTAGTTCTTGCTCTGCAGCACTTCACTCTTCATACGAATTACATTTCACAAGTCTTACGATGCAAGGAATTAAACAATATGACCGATTCATAAATTTTATAAAAATTCTGTAGCTTTTACCTTTTAAGAATATTTTCCAACATAAATACTCCAATCACTAACATCACAATTGAGAACTCTTTCATGCACAAAAATTGCACAAATTACAAGTAACTAACAGCCACACTTTTTCTAAAGCATACATGGCCATATGTTGTAGCACCCCCACAAAATAAATCCGTTGCGTTTGAAGATCTCTATTTCAAAAGCTACAAAATGGAAAAATTTGAAGACTACACCAAAGTAAAGCTTGATTTTCCTGTGTTGATTCTGTCACCACCACCCCTTCTAATTAATCATTTACTGTGTTGCCGGTCTTCAATTCTTCTCTCGGCCCTTGTCGGGGCAGTAGGCCCTTTGGCGATGTACCGTCAAACCTTTCAGCTGTGTACCGACAGAGGTCTTTGTTGCTGAGGCCGAGTGAGTAACCGCCCCCTACCACAGCGCTCTCAGTAGCTATATAAGCGCATAGCACTGAGCCGCTCGTCATTACACTCTACATATTTGATGAAGATCGACCGACTACATTCAAGAGATAAAGAAGGAAGATGCTCTGGGACTTGCAGCAGCCAGCAACGCAGCAGCTGTCGCCGCAGCCACGCACTGCCTACACCGGTCTCCTTCGAGACCAGCACAATGGTCCTTCTCAGGACCAATTTATTAAGGTTTTAACCGAACCTTTTCAGGGCCATCAACCTGAGCCACGGCTCTGGTCACAGCCACGCGCTGCCTACACTGGTGTCCTTTGAGGCAGGCACAACGGTTCTTCTCAGGACCAACTCATTAAGGTTTACACCGGCCCTTTTCAGGGCCATCAACCACCTCTGTCCGCCCCGGCGAACACACACATAAACGGCCCTTTTCAGGCCCACCAAACAGATAAGGTTTGCTACTTAATGTCGCCATTAAGTAACAATTCATTCAACTTAAATTTTTTATTCAAAAATTTATCAGAGATACAGCAATTGATGCATAAAAAGTACCCAGTTTTTGGTTAATGAGCTTTTAAAATCCCAGTTACTTCGTCCAGACTTTACACACAAACTACTAGCAGGTAGTGGTAACTAACCTCCACCTCAGTCTCTGTGTTATACCATCTACCCTTTTACACTGTAAATTGCCTATCAGTCGGGAACTGAAACATGCACAATTGAAACAATAAATTTTAGTTTTGCCTACAACAATAATATATATTATTATAATAAATGAAATTGGATAATAATTGGAAGAGAAATAGGCTCCATTCCCCTCCTGGCAGAAATCAGCATGGTTTTTAAAAACTGTGTAGTACAAGAACATAATTAAAAACTTAAGAATGGTAAAGCTGTCTAAGTTATAACAGGTCATCTATTTAGTTTAACTATTTTTCAGGAGTTTGAGAAATCATATTTATGAGTAAAAACAGAATGTAAATGCATGTGTACATGTGAAGCATTGCGGACCAGAAGGGCAAACTCAACAAAGGGTAGTTTTTAGAAAAACGCAAATTAAACTTTTTGATCCAAGGGCAAACTCAACAAAAATTGCAGAGTGTATGATGCACAGCGATAGGAAGGGGAAAGGGTAGAAGTAGGGTGGGATCAGTAGCGTAGAGGTGACAAGACTCACATCTTCCTGTTGAGTTCGCCCTTCTGGTCCGCGCAACTATCGTTCAAAGTAAACTCCCTGATTTTTTCTACTTCTCTTTTCATATAATTTAAAAGGCGAACTCAACAAAATATACCTATAACATTGAAGATTGTAACCCAAAGATGCCAAATAAAACAAAAAAAAAAAAGAAGACCCTATGTTGAGTTCGCCCTTTTGGTCCGGAATGCCTCATATAATGCATACATTAAACCATTACCTTTACACCCAGCAGTCCAAGCAAAATGTGAACTCGATGTGCCTCTTTCTTGGTAGCAACAAACACCATTGCATGATCATGGAATGTCCGACATATTAATGCAGCTAGAATAGCTTCTCGATCACCTTCATTCTGCTTTCTAAGTCTAAAAGATGAGAAATGTTCAACTTATGAAGAGCATCATTACAAAGAAAACTTAACCAAATATAATTGTAGTATATAATCTTTAGCACTAGAATAACCTTCAATTCAGTAAATTTCTGTTGATGTGGTCCAAAAATGTAGTAACATAACTATATCATTCAAAAATAAATCTTTATAATCCATCCTGCAGTTTGAAATTATTCTATTTCATATAACGAATTTATATAATAATTTCACCAACCTTCTTTTTAAACTGTGTCACCTTTATTTTTATTCTTAATTACACGTGTTTCGGTGGATAAATGACAACAGTTTTATACAAATGACTGAAGATGATGTATCATCTTCTGTAAATTTTAAATAAGTGAGATAAAAAAATTTTTAGTTTCAATTTTTTTATTTACTCTGATGATGGTGGATCCACCGAAACACGTGTAAGTCTTCTTCTTCTTATTTCTCTCTCCCCATGTGCCTTACAGCGTCGGGGTAGTCTCGGTCAACCTCCTCCATTGTACTCTATCCGCCGCCAATCGTCTCATTTGCCCTAGGGCCATGCCTCTTTCCTCTCCCAATCTTCGTATGTGCTCATCATACGAGTATCGTTCCTGAATATCTGAGCACATATCCATCATCCAATTGTCTCTCTCCACATCCTCTTTTCCGAATCTCACTCCTAGAACACTCATTTTATACCTTTTCAACTCCTCTACTATTTTCTTTTCCTTTCCAGTCAAAGTGCGTACATTCCAATTTCCAAATCGTAAATTAGGTTTGTCCAGTCTTTTATTCCGAAAATTCCTGTCCTGTCCGAGGCTATTTATGTGACTTTGAATCCGCTTTTTCAACGTGTGGGTGATTGGCCCAACGACGTCGTTTTTGGAGTACTTCTTTGTCTGGCTCCTACCCTTTGACCTGTCCGGCTTGGGAGGCCCTGCTGGTAGTTACACTACCGCCGGCATAGCTCTCCGGGTCTTGGGAGCACGCAAGCCCCTCCACCATCTACAAGGTCCTGTACTCCCTAGGAGGGGACACGTGTAAGTAAGAATAAAAATAAAGGTGATGCAGTTTAAAAAGAAGGTTGGTGAAATTATTATATAAATTCATTATATGAAATAGAAATAACTATATCACTACATCTTTTTGAAGCACCATTAACATTTATTATGGAGTTTAGTTGTATATTTTTTTAAATATTTAAAATTGGGTTAAATTAACAATTTCACAAAGTAAAAATTGATTATTAATGTTTTTCTTAATATAAAAAAAACCTGAAATGGTTTTTCTAATGGTATAGCAAGCACATCTATAATTATATCTTCATTCAAAAATAAATCTTTATAATGCATCCTGCAGTTTGAAATATTTCTATTTCATATAATGAATTAATATAATAATTTCACTAACCTTCTTTTTAAACTGCGTCACCTTTATTTTATTCCTACTTACACGTGTTTCGGTGGATCCACCATCATCAGAGTAAATGAAAAATTGAAACTAAAATTTTTTTTCATTTATTTAAAATTTACAGAAGATGATACATCTTTAGTCACTTGTATAAAACTGATTTAAAATTAATTTATTTTAATTTATCCCTTCTCATATTTACTGTAGATAGCAGCAGCAGTCAATATCACTTCATCATTCCTAAATTTTATCTGTTCATTCAAAATGTCCTGCTTTTGCTCTTTTAAATATTTATAAATGTGGAACATCTCATATTTTTCAATTTTATTTTTATTTTCTATATTACATTGTTCTATTATATTGAAATGTTCATCTATTTTACCAAATTTATGTTTTTCTTCTTTTATATGATTGGTATAGTTAGATATAATGTAGTCACATTTCAGGGCTTTTTTATGTTCATTATACCTCACTTGAAAATTACGACTAGTCATACCAATGTAAAATTTTTTACAATCCTCATTACCACAATCTATTTTATACACACCCTTTTTATTGCTTAGTGTTTCATTTATATTATTTTTAATTATATTTGTGGACAGTAGTTTTTTATTATTACATGTGTATGCGATTTTATAAAATTTATTTAATTTTCTGTATAATTTATTGTTAATAGTTTTATTGTATTTTAATGCAATAAATGGTTTATGTTTTATTTTATTATCTAATATAAGGGTGGTTCTCAAGTTATTTTTAAAATGTAGTTTGTTTTTAATTTTATTTATTACTTTATTTATTTCTTTTTCATGATACCCATTCTTTTGTGCTATGAATTTTATTGTTCTTAATTCATCTTCTAGTAGTTTTTACAGTAGTTTTTTACAGTAAATATGAGAAGGGATAAATTAAAATAAATTAATTTTAAATCAGTTTTATACAAGTGACTGAAGATGTATCATCTTCTGTAAATTTTAAATAAATGAAAAAAATTTTTAGTTTCAATTTTTCATTTACTCTGATGATGGTGGATCCACCGAACACGTGTAAGTAGGAATAAAATAAAGGTGACGCAGTTTAAAAAGAAGGTTAGTGAAATTACTATAATTATATGTTCCAAAATCACAATAAACATTGATGCTGAGGCCGTCTTTATAGCATAGTGGCACCCCACTAGCCTACAACATGGAGGTCCCAGGTTCGATGACCGGCTAGGGTCTAAAAATTATTACAAGTCAAACCCCACAGTTCCAGTTAGATAATCCATGGTGGTCGCTAATAACCAAGCTATTGATGCAACTTAAATAAACTAAATAAACTTTAAATAAACTTTAAATAAACTAAAAAAAAGATGCAGAATGACTGCTGCTACAGAAATTTATTTAAAATTTACTAAGCGTAAAAAAACTTCTTCTTCTTCACTTCACGGAGTGACGTTTGTTGCTTGGTCCTTATATTTTTTGCGGGTTGCGTGCGTTTCGTTGTTGCTCATGCATGTGGTTCGTTATCGCGCAACGGGGTTTTTATATATCTCATTGTTTCGTTTTTGCGAGCTTTTCGTGCAGTCCTGCAATATCCGTGGTGGTGAGCGGGTGTCAATTTGGTAGTAGTTGTGGTGGTTGAATTGACTTGTATTTGATCTACGAGGGTTATCCAGAAAATAACCTCCGTTTTGAAATAAAAAGTAAACGAGTGAAGATATAAAAACTTTATTATATACATATTAACACTACAGTTTTTCTCTACTTTTCGACATAGTCGCCAAACAGATTCAAGCACTTGTCGTACCTTGGAACAGTCTTTGAAATACCCTCTGCATAAAAATCTGCCGCCTGTGAATGTAGCCAACCATTCACGGCATTTTGAAGCTCTTCGTCATTGGCGAACCGCTGAGATGCAAGCCACCGCTTCATGTTCGGGAACAGGTGAAAGTACAAGGAGCCAAGTCCGGGCTGTATGGAGGATGATCGAAAACGTCCCATTTAAACTTGGCCAAAAGTTCATTTGTTCTTCGAGCTGTATGAGGGCGAGAAAACAAAAGAACTTTTGGCCAAGTTTAAATGGGACGTTTTCGATCATCCCCCATACAGCCCGGACTTGGCTCCTAGTGACTTTCACCTGTTCCCGAACATGAAGAAGTGGTGGCTTGCATCTCAGCGGTTCGCAAATGACGAAGAGATTCAAAACGCTGAGAATGGTTGGCTACATTCACAGGCGGCAGATTTTTATGCAGAGGGTATTTTAAAGACTGTTCCAAGGTACGACAAGTGCTTGAATCTGTTTTGCGACTATATCGAAAAGTAGAGAAAAGCTGCAGTGTTAATGTGTATATAATAAAGTTTTTATATCTTCACTCGTTTACTTTTTATATCAAAACAGAAGTTATTTTCTGGATAACCCTCGTAAATCGCCTGGTGGTAACTGAACAATGTAAAACATGGTATAATTAGTTTGGATATAAAAGTAATAATGGTGCAAGGACTTGTTTTCAATGTTTTTAACAAATTTCATGGTAGAATTATCTAGTTATCATGAAGTTTCTTTTTTTTATAAAATGTATTGTTTTATTGTAATATATTATTTTTCTTTTATTGTAATTATTCCAATGTAAAGTTTTCATTGTTTTCTTTTCATTTTGGTTAAGGGGGACATACCCTTGAAAAAATGTTTCCCCCCCTTTAATGTTACATGATTGTGCATTTGCAAATTTGTTCTTCAAGTCATTACTTATCTCTGTTCATAAAATGAGTTGAATATTTTCTCAACAACCCTTATAATTAGGGTTGGGGATGAAAAAACGCTATTTTTTTGCTAAGTAATTTCTTGAGTATCGTTTACTGTATTTGCTTGCAAGTAGGCTCAAATTAATGGAAAATTTATTGTCTATGAATTGTGGTATTCATTTTCAATTATTTTACCTAGTTAAATTTTTAGACAATTATTTGTAAAAAAATGTGGTAAATCCACCCTGTAGCAACTTTAAAACAGTTTTAAAATTGTAGGAATGAATATTTTGTATTGTCCATACCACATTGCATAGAGCATAAAAATCCCATCATTTAAAAAAAAATTATCTCTCTAGGTGGTGTAGAACCTAAAATATGATTTAACAAAGATTCTGAAACACGTGAAAAAAACGTTGCGGGAAACGCAAAAACAAAATTTTTTTTAGTATATATGTATTTGTTCTTACTTACATTAGTTGCATGGAACTACTAAACATGAAACAACACACTACTTGTGGTTCACTCTTTCGGTGTGTAGTTGAACTAATAGAGAATGAAACTTAGTTCAAATCTGTGAAAAAATCATCAATTTCCGACTATCTGTTTTCAAGTTATTTTAACTTGAAATTTGATGTTTTTACACGAAAAACTGCTTGAAACATGATACGAAAAAATTTTTTTATATAATTTTAAAAACCTTTTTCTAAAAAGTAAATATATTGGTATATACAGAAAATATCAGAGAATCAAAAAAGCAAATAAAATTTTAAAAAAAATTTTTACAATTTTTCAGGGTATGTCCCCCCTTAATTTTGTTTGTTATTTTTGTTTATTTCATATATTATTTTATATTTTATTTTTATTTTATTCAATATATAAATTTACTTTTATTATTTTATTAAACATCCTATGTAGGATTTTTAAACAGCCGTATTATTTAAAATTGAAATATATATTTTCTAACCACCAGAATACGGTAACATAAAACACTTACCAATGTTTATAGCGCTTTTGTGTATCTTGTACACATCTTCAGTAAATTAAAATTTATTACAAGTCAAAATTTAAAACTTCCTGCTCCTACCATGGTAGATAAGGAATCACCAATCATCCAAGTAGGAGCAGGAAGTTTTAAATTTTGACTTGTAATAAATTTTAATTTACTGAAGATGTGTACAAGATACACGAAAGTGCTATAAACATTGGTAAGTGTTTTATGTTACCGTATTCTGGTGGTTAGAAAATATATATTTCAATTTCAAATTTACTTTTATGTATATAAAGTGTTTATGTCTTTTTTATCTAGAAACACCTGTTTCCTTAAAATTTATCATCGCTCATTGAGTCAATTCCGAATCAAACATTTTATTTCAATTAATTTTTATTTCTTTAATTTTGTTTTAAAACTCGTAATAAACACTCGTCAAAGATCAAACGAATATTAACTCTCCGACAGCACCCGAGGCTCCCTTTTTATAGGTAGATTAAAGAGTTTTCTCAAAAGACACAGAGATTCGACGCAAATAATAAAAATCCTTTTTTTATTTGTTCTCGAAAAATCATAACTAATTTAAACAAGCCATAATTGAATAAAAGGTGTTACAAGGTAACCAACCGACTCTTTCACAAATAGTTGTACAACAAAGACCCTACCTTATATCCTTTTATAGCTAACCCTATTGTTACTTTTTCACTCTATTATTTGCTATTTCACATTTTATGAATAGAAACCTATTTAGGAATTTCTTGAACCATATTCGTCTTCGATATTGTCACATTGCCCCATTCTTAAGGCTGCTCGTCCCGAGTAGCTCCTAAGTATGGTGCCAATCGATCAAGATGAACTACCATCTTCTTGGTCCCTGGGCGTTGCTGTACTCAGTAGACCACGTCGCTGATGCAATCGAGGACAGCATACAGGCCTTCCCATTTCTGTGCAAGTCACAATGGATTTGGCAATACTCCCTGTTCCAGAAACCACCTTCCTCTTTGGATAACCAACACCCTTCAACCACTTGGCTTATAATGCATTGCCAATCTAGGCAAACTTATGGATTCTCTAGATGATTCTGTACTCATTAATCTTCTTCTCCAGGCTAAATATTGGCAACTCTTGCCTTACAATGTCACTTCTGATCTTGCCCTCAAGAATGCAGCCTTTCATTGCCCGAAGAAATTTCATTTCCGCAGCTCTGACTTGGTTTAGTTGTCTTGTTTGAAAGCCCCCATGCCTCGCTGCCATACATTCAAAACACAAGAGATAAATTTTTTCTCATATTACATGAGCAACACAAGCAAGAACTACTAGTTTATAATAAAAAGATCAGAGCTACAGGAAATGGCGAATAGAAAATCTAGAATACATGTCATGTATAAGGAATTTTTTTTTTTGGTTTTAACATCCGACTGTTCTGTAATTACTGCTAATGCAGACAGTGAAGGATGAAATGATTTTTGTAACATATGAAAATATGCCGTGCCTGAATGGCATTCGAACCCGAGACCGCATAAGGAAATGTATAAGGAAGGAAATGGTATGGAGTATATACGAATACAACAGATCAAACAGAAACTAACTTACATCTGAACTCTAAATCAAATAGAAAAGAAGAAACAAAATTTCATTTAACTTACTTAACAAATTCTTGTCGTAAATTGAAAGCAACATCTCGATTGTTGTCAACAAAAATCTTAACAGGTTTGTCTAAAGATACGGCAGCTAGATCAGACACAGCATCTGTCATAGTAGCTGAAAATAATAGGGTCTGTCTTGTTCTTGAACACTGTTTTATAATTTCTGTCATTTGCTCTTGGAAATGTTCATCCAGCATCCTGTGAAAACAATCAAATAATACTTTAAATAAATTACAATACGCCAAATCCAAATTAAAAATTTGGGTTATAGATCCTAAGAAATTTTGAAGTGCATAATGCATAATAAAAAATCTGGTGTGGAACATTCACATAACTTTCTTTTGCCAATGCAAATAATTAACAATAAACCTAACATTAGTAATAAATGATTAGAAATAAATAAAAAACTAACCTCAATAAACATTATCTAATTTTTAATCATGTGTGAAAGGCGCAAAATGAAAATTAACCTCAGTTTGGCTTAAATTTATGGAAAATCACTCTTTCACGCTAAACTAGGCTCTGTAGAGAAAAATGCTCTAAATAAAAGTTGTAGATCTTTGAATTTCCTATAAATTTGAGCGATTTTCTGTATTTTTAAGCCAAACAGGTTGATTTTTATTTTGCGTGTTTAACTCATGATTAAAATTAGTTTATGTTTATTGAGGTTAATTTTTTTGCTTATTTCTAAGTTTTATTACTAATGTTAGGTTATATTCTTCATTATTAGCATTGGCAAAAGAAAGTCAGGTGAATGTTTCACACCAGATTTTTTAAAAAACTATAAACGTGTACTGTATTAGAATTGCTAAACCAAAGATTTAAAAAGATCTATATTTAAAGATTGCTACATAAAATAAAACGATAATACGTAACAGTAGCAACTACTTTTTAAGCTACACCAAATAAAACTCATAGGCTTAACTAAAATAGAAAATTCGGGCTAATGCAGTTTTACGATGCACATCGGTCCTGGTCAGAGTCACTATCAGTTAAAGAATTTGAGATGTTTTTAAACAATAAATCATTTTCACCTCAATTCAAAGTAGCTGATGGCACAATTCTTCAAAAAATTCACAACTATTTTGAAGTGAACATTGTTACACAAAGTTTTGACCCAATCACAGACCTGAGTAATATTTAATTTTCCTCCTGGTATCATCATTCATTTTATTCCATACATGAAAAGGGCAACAGTTAGTACTTACCACAGACGCAGGAAGTGAATGCAATTTCCATTAAATAACATGTTAAAGTAAATGACTAACCAGTAGGCGATGAGACAATCAGTTCGGATACTGTACTTGATGGTTTACTAATTGTCAACAGACAAAACAATGTCCTCTGACAATGGATTAAGATAATCTAGGAAACAATTTTATAAAGGAAACAATTTTTCCGAATAAGGTTATGCAATTGAACAGCATTATGATGGAAATGAAGTACAGTAGGCTATAGTATTTTAATTTCGTAATGCTATAAGTAGCAAACATTAAAACGGATACAGAAAATTCCCATCAGTTATGTAAGATGCACCCTGTTTTTACTTTCTCTTGCCTATATGAATATATAGGAAGGAAGGTATTGTTTTCATGTCGATTTTCCGAAATCGAGTTTTCACCGGATCTACACGTTTTCAGACCCCCTGAACCCAAAAAACATGTTTTTAGCGATTAGTCTGTGTGTGAACAGAATATCTCAAGAAAGAACATTGTACAAACTTGAAACTTCAAACTTAAGTTACATACCACTACCGGACCCGACACGAACATTTTCATCAAAATCGGTCAAACAGAAGTAGTAGTTTATTCGTGTAATTTTTCACTTGCGATTTTCTCAAAAACTGGTCTGACGATTTTTTTTTTAAATCGCCTGAATTGTTAAATTTTTTAATGCTCTACAAGATAGGGTAGGCGCCATGTTTGCTGAAATTCTTGGTGAGGCTGTTTTCACATAAACAAATTGTTTTTCTAAGATTACAGCTTTAATGTGCATTTTAGCGCAAAGATTTTTGTAATAAAAGTTGTAGAGAATTTAAAATCCTACAACTTTTATTGCAAACATTTTTTTGTATAATGCTTAGTTTAGCGGTAATTAGCAATTTTCTGTTTTTTTCTCACGGAAACGTGAGAAAAATCTATTTTTTTAGATTTCAGCCTTAGTATGCATTTTACGACAAAAGTGTACATAATCAAATTTATAGGAAATTAAAAGATCTACAACCTTTATTTAAAGCATTTTTCTCTACAGAGCCTAGTGTAGCGTGAAAGAGTGATTTTCCGTATTTTTAAGCCTAACTGAGGTTAATTTTCATTTTGCGTCTTTCACTCATGATTAAAATTTGGTTACGTTCACTGAGGTTAGTTTATTGTTAATTATTTGCATTGGCAAGAGAAAGTTGTGTGAGTGTTTCACACAAGAGTTTTCTATAGATATTAAATACCATATATGATGAATGGCCAGTCATCAATCATCATTGAGGTCCAGCCTTAATTTCCAGTAGTCTGCAAATTTTAGTAAAGTTTGGAAAAGAATGAATTTTTAAATGAACTCATAAAATTTCTCATGAGTCTGTTTATTACCATACCTGTCTGCTTCATCCAGAATTAAAACTTCAACGGTGCTGAGGTTAAATGTTGGTGTATTTTTCAAATGATCAATTAGTCGACCAGGAGTAGCAATAACAATATCAGGTAATTTTCTCAATGCAGCTTCCTAGAGAAAAATAAATTAAAATTAACATGGTTGTTAACGCCACTTGCACCCGAGAAAAGTATTTATTTTCCTCCCTGTCTTCTACGTTTGTATCCCGCGCCCTATCTTGCAGGATTCAATTCAATTAACCACTAAATTCAGTATTGTGCCACCCACCAGCTTCCCCTTCCTACACTTTCCCGCTTCAATCCCTTACGCTGTTGGCTTTAGTAGTGTACGCACTACTTTAGTAGTGTCGCTTCCGCGTCACTATGACAATATGTCACTATCGATCACATCACTATCCAGCAAACAGTGTCTAGATATACTTAGCTTTTTTAACCCTTTGAGAGCTAGAACGTTTATATACCTCATGGTAGTCAGAGGTAGTTATATGTTAAGAAATTTTTGAAAAATTACATATTTTTTTTATTGCATAAAAGTGATAAAAATGTTATTAAAAGTTATACTAAATAGATAAGATATAAAAAATATTTTGAATAAAGTCAATACTTACAGTTACAGTGTAGCAAATGCGCACTAACCTAACATGTAGTTCTTATTGTATATTAGTGTATTTAGTTTGAAGAACAAATTAATTTACTTATTTTTTAGTTATAACACTATTTTATGTACACTTATAAAATGTTTCACATCACAGCACTACAAAAAGATATACATAAAGAAAAACGAAGCTTAACCACAATATAGTAAACAAACAAACTGCCATACTTCAACGGCGATCGATCTTTACATCGATTGTCGTACGATATTTAGTCAGTAAATCGATTATTTCATGTTAAAATAAGAAGACAGTAACTGAAAAAAACACTAGTGACAGTTCTATGAACTAACTTTTAATCTACACTATTTAATACGCAATTGCGTATATAACCGTATATAGCTCTTTGGGCAAAAAAACGGGTTGCGGTTATAAGCGTAAATAGCTCTCTGCACACTTATTACAGATGCGGTTATACCCGTAAATAGCTCGCAAAGGGTTAACATTTTCATGCTTGTTGTGATCAGGGCTTTCCAAACTCTATATGTTTATTTATGCTTCTACGAGGTACGTGTATAAAATAACGAGACTGACGTAAAAAATTTTATTTTTATTTTATACATAATCACTTATTGTCACCTTCAATATACACTCCTCTATCCCTACAATGCTTCACGTGAATTTTCCATAGTTGGAAACAGTGCTGGAAGTCATCTTCTATCAGCTCCTTCAGGACATGTGCCACTCAAAAATGTTTGTACTGACACTTTGTACGCGATTGAAAATGACCCAAATTTTTTGGAAACGATAATAACATGTGATGAAACGTGGTTTTTTTACTTATGATCCAGAAACGAAGCACCAATCCATGCACTGGAAGAGCCAAACTTCACCGAGAGCCAAAAAATCTCGAATGAGCGAGTCAAAATTTAAAGCAATGATGATTTTGTTTTTGATATTCATGGGATTGTGTACCTTCACTGGGTTCCTGAACGTCAAACAATTAATCAATATTACTACCTTGAGGTTCTTTCTAAACTACGTCAAAGAGTAAGGAAAAAATACCCCAAAATGTGGAAGGACCAAATCATGGGTTCTCCACCAAGACTAAGCACCAGTTCGTTCCGCGTTATCTGTCAAGAGGTTCCTAGCCAAGTACAGCATCTCAGTGTTTAGAACATCAACCTTATTCACCAGATCTTGCACCATGTGACTTCTACCTGTTCCCTGTGGTGAAATCTGCATTAAAAGGGACAAGATTTGAGTCTGTTGAAGCTGTAAAAGAAAAAGCGGCACGTGTCCTGAAGGAGTGTATATTGAAGGTGACAATAAGTGATTATGTATAAAATTAAAATAAAATTTTTTACGTCAGTCTCGTTATTTAATAGCCACACCTCGTATGTTAGTGCAATATTAATTCTTACAATGATCTAGTGCTTTCGACGATTTCAACCGAGATTACGATGGGGTTACCACCGACTACTTCAACGTTCAACTTACAATATAATCTATGCTTTGGGCTTAGATACATACCCTTGCTTTTCAACAAATTTGATGTATCGGGAACAAATTTGATGTATAGGGACAATGTACTGTCAACATTTATCGTATTATAAGGGTGTAATCTTACTTTTATTACTCCAGTCCTTTGGAAATAGAATAAAAATGAGCCTCCAAAAGATTTTAATAACTAACAATTATTAATAAATAAAGACAAAATTTTACTCAATTTTGATATAGACTGGTACTTACATAAGAGAAAATCTGGTGTGAAACACTCACATGACTTTCTCTTGCCAATGGAAATAATGACCAATAATTATAACCTAACATTAGAAATAAACAAAAAACTAACTTCAAAAACATAACCTTATTTTAATCATGAGTGAAAGACGCAAAATGAAAATCTAACTCAGTTTGGCTTAAAAATACGGAAAATCACTCTTTCACGCTAAACTAGGCTCTGTAGAGAAAACTTCTCTAAATAAAAGTTGTAGATCTTTTAATTTCCAATAAATTTGATTATATACACTTTTCTCGTAAAATGTATATTAAGGCTGGAATCTTCAAAAATCCATTTTTTTACATTTTTGTGAGAAAAAAACAGAAAATTGCTAATTACCGCTAAACTAAGCGTTATACAAAAAAAAATTGGAAATAAAAGTTGTACGATTTTAAAATCACTACAACTTTTATTATATACATTTTTGCCCTAAAATTCATATTAAGTCGCAATCTTAAAAAAACAATTTTTTTACGAGAAAACAACCTCCCCAAGAATTTCAGCAGAAATGGCACCTACCTTATCTTGTATAGAATAAAAAATTTAGTAAATGAGGCGATTTTTAAAAAAATCATAAGAGCAGTTTTTGAGAAAATTACAAAAAAGTGAAAAATTACACGAATAAACTACTACTTCCAGTTGACCGATTTTGATGCAAATGTTGTGTCGGGTCTGGTAGTGGTATGAAACTTAAGTTTCAAGTTCGTGCGATGTTCCGTTCTTGAGATATTTTGTTCACACACACAGACAGACACACCAATTGCTAAAAACATGTTTTTTGAGTTCAGGGAGTCTGAAAACGTGTAGATCCGTTGAAAACCTGATTTCGAAAAATCTACATGAAAACAATACTTTTCTTCCTATATCTTCATATAGGCAAGAGAAAGTAAAAAAATTCGCACCAATTGCTTTCTCAACAATTGCCATGCTTCTATAATGGTCAGTTGATATTTTACTTTTTATATTACCATACGAGAAGTATTATCATAAAAGTTCGAATCCCACACTATTAAAACACTTTTTTATTTTTGTTAAATAATTTTATTTAAAATATTATTAAATAATTTGTTGACTAAACACTTAAACTTAATTAAAAAAAAAAACATTTAATGATTAATTATTGATCATTTAACAAAACAGAATTAAAAAAAAGAAAAATAAATAAAACAAAGAAAAAATAAAATAGTTTTAATTAATTTGAGATTCAAACTCATGACCCCCACAGTAATGTCAAAAGTAAAATATCAACTGACCACTAAACAAGCACATCTGATCAGACAAAAATTGAGAGAAATTTTTTCTTTTGTAAATACTGCGCTATTTCAAAATTAAATAACATTTTATCACTACGATTAATAATTAAATTATTAGTTATTAAAATCTTTTGGGGACTCGATTTTATTCTGTTTCCAAATAACTGAGTAATAAAAGTAAGATTACACCCTTATAATAAGATTAATGTTGACAGTACATTGTCCAATGTTAATTTCCCAACTCAATTATACTGGGTGCGGCATAAGTCGCTACCCCGAACATTCATACATGCATTGTAGATTTTATATACGAGGGGGTACCCAAAAGTATCCGGAATAGCTCTGCTGTGGGCGGAGCTTGTGCAGTACAAATTCCCGCCACTAGGCTGCTTGTAGCGCTACTCATTGCCAGTTCAATGCCATTTTGTTCGTTGATCTAGCTTGTTCTGTTCTCGTGCAGTGATTGTTCTCGCTAATGCTGTTTTGTGCTCGTGTCGTTTTTCATGATGGCAAGTTTTAATGAACAACGTGCGGCTGTGAAATTTTGCTTCTTGCTCGGTAAAAACGCCGCGGAAACAGTTGTAATGTTGAACACAGCTTACAAAGACGACGCTATTGGAAAAACCCAAGTGTACGAGTGGTTTTTGCGCTTTAAAAATGGCGACATGTCGATTGAGAACAAACCTCGTTCTGGACGACCGTCGACTTCCCGAACAGACGAAAATGTTGTGAAAGTGAAAGAAATTGTACGAACAGACCGACGACAGACCATTGACCAAATATCACAGGTTAGTGGGTTATCTTGGAGCTCAGTCCAACGCATTTTAACAGAAGACTTGACAATGAAAAGAGTTGCTGCCAAGTTTGTGCCTCGGGTTCTGACAGACACTCAAAAGGAACGTCGAATTGAAACGTGTAGTGATTTGAAACAACAGCTTGAAACTGATCCAGATTTCATGTCAAAGATCATTACGGGTGACGAGTCTTGGTGCTATGGGTACGACCCAGAAACCAAACAACAATCCAGTCAATGGAAGACTTCATTATCACCCCGACCAAAAAAAAGTCATCAAGTCAGATCGAACATCAAAACAATGCTGATTTGTTTTTTTGATGTGAGGGGAATTGTCCATTCAGAGTTCGTTCCACCAGGCCAGACGGTAAATCAAGCTTTTTATCTTGAAGTGTTAAGAAGACTACGAAACAGCATTCGTCGTAAAAGACCTAATTTGTGGCAGACAGGGGACTGGTTTTTCCACCACGACAACGCGCCTGCACACACGGCAATCTCGGTTACCCAGTTTTTGGCGAAAAACGGCATGGTTTTGCTACCACACGCACCGTACTCACCCGATCTGGCTCCGTGTGATTTTTTCTTGTTCCCACGCATGAAAAGGGGCACATGAAAGGTCTCCGATTTAACAACGTTGATGATGTCAAGAAAAAAACGACGGATGACCTGGCAGCCATCACTGAAGAGGAGTACAAAAAATGTTTTGAACAGTGGAAGCACCGGTGGGACAAATGTATTAGTTGTAATGGAGAGTATTTTGAAGGGGATAAGGTTCTTTTGTAAAAAAATTAAAAATAAATAGTTTTAAAAAATAATTCCGGTTTCTTTTGGGTACCCCCTCGTATTGTGTACATGTAGAGCTTGCAGTAAGGCTGGCCTGTGTGGTTTCATTTTTAACATTGATGACATTCTTCTAACACTTCTATCCGAAATGCCTAACTCTGTGGTAGCACGTCTTGCTGATTTATTTGGAGAATTGACAAATGATTGTGCAACGTGGTGTAAATTTTCTTCAGTAGTAACCGATACAGGGCGACCAGATCCGGGTAAATCATTGACTGAACCTGTGCTTTCGAAGCGTTTATTTAAATTATACATACTTTTCGTACACGGCGGCAAAACATTAGGAAATTTTATGCAGACCTGATCACGTACTTTATCGTAATTACAATTAAATTTGCTCCACTGCTGTATAATAAATACTCTCTGTTGAAGTGACAGTTTTCTATTGATAATGAAATATGTCTTTAACTGTAACAAATGAATATATGGGGGTTGCAACTAACACGAATACACAAGTAGAACTGAAACGGCAGATGTGTAAACGTACTGGCGTTCAAGGTTACCCCCCACCACTTCAGTGAGTGAACATGTAATTTTCTAGTGACGAGTAGCGACTTATGCCGCACACGGTATACTAAATTTGATGGGAAGCAAGTTGTAGTTTAGAAAACCTGTAAACTTTTTCACCCCACTAATTATTTTTTTACAGATGGTAATGATTGTTACTCGTGATATGATTATAATCTGATTATAAATCAGACAAGAAAAAAATATGTTAAACATTATTACCTGCACTTTAACATCAAGACCACCCACAGCTAATCCAATTTCAACAGATGTGAACTGTGACAACTGTTTTGTGACTGAATAAACTTGAACTCCAAGTTCTCTGGTAGGAACTAGTACAACAACACTGAAAAACAATAAAACCCAAATAGAAAATTATAAAATGTGATAATTTGCTGCAAATTAAAATAAGAATCACCCAATTCTAAATCTGATACATATACTAGCTCAAAACTAATCCTTAAAAAAATTTAACTTTCAGTTATTCTAAATACTACACTCAGTAGTCTCGTACACAAAAAATTTTTACTTTCTCTTGCCAATATAATATAGGAAGGAAAGTATTGTTTTCATGTTGATTTTTAGAAATAGAGTTTTCACCGGTTCTACACGTTTTCACACCCCCTGAACCCAAAAAACATCTTTTTAGCGATTGGTGTGTGTGTGTATGTGAACAAAATATTTCATGAACGGAACATTGTACGAACTTGAAACTTAAGTTAGATACCACTAGAGGATCCGACATGAACATTTTTATCAAAATCGGTCAACCAGAAGTAGTTATTCATGTAATTTTTCACTTTTTTGTGATTTTCTCAAAAACAGCTAATTTTTTTTTACATCGCCTAATTTTCTAAATTTTTTTATTTTCTACAAGATAAGGTAGGCGACATTTCTGCTGAAATTTTTGGAGAGGCTGATATCTCGTAAAAAAAATGTTTTTTTTAAGATTGGGACTTTAATATGCATTTTAGCACAAAAATGTATAATTAGAGTTGTAGAGAATTTTAAATCCTACAACTTTTATTTCGAAAATTTTTTGTATAATGCTCAGTTTAGCAGTAATTAGCAATTTTCTGTTTTTTTCTCACAAAATCATGGAAAAAATCGATTTTTCTAAGATTTCAGTCTTAGTATACATTTTACAACAAAAGTGTATAATCAAATTAATAGGAAATTAAAAGATTTAGAGCATTTTTCTCTGCAGAGCCTAGCTTAGGGTGAAAGTGTGATTTTCTGTATTTTTAAGCCTAACTGAGGTCGATTTTCATTTTGCGTCTTTCACTCATGATTAAAATAAGGTCCTTTTCGAGGTTAGTTTTTTGTTTATTTTTAGTGTTTTATTACTAATGTAAGGTTATATTGGTCATTAATTGCATTGGCAAGAGAAAGTCGTGTGAGTGTTTAACACCAGATTTTTCTTTTTCTTCTTCACTTCATGGGTTAGACAGCTTGGCCTGTTCCGAAAACCACTTCCTTCTTGGGCATCCAACAGTCCTTTACCGTTGGGTTTGTATTCGTAAGATAGACGGGCAAGCAGGAATCCCTCATCTGTTTCAAGTGGCTGCACCAGTACTTCTTGTGAAATTTCATTCTCTAATCTAAGCTACTTTACCCATTTCGTCACATATATCCACTTTCCTTAGCCTGTCCTACCTGACACAGCCCCTCACCGCTCTCAGAAGCTTCATTTCTGCCCCCTGCAACCTATTTCATTCGCACACCTCACTTCCATTTAAGACTACATGTATCCCTTTAACCCTTTCACTGCCAAACACGAGTATACACGTAGTGAGCTTACCATGCTTACACGCCAAACACGAGTTAACTCGTTTCGAAGTTTTAAATCGTATTGCCAAACACGATTTAACTCAATTGGCATTGAAACTATTTAATTATAAACTTGGCATTGAAAGGGTTAATGTTATGCAACTTCAAACATGTATCTTTCCTAGTCCTGTGCTTCAACTTTAATGTATTGTCCCGCAAATATTCTTAAAACTATTTAGTTTATTCCTCATGTCCTGCTTGTTTGTGAAAGACACATCACATCCCAATATTTAAAACTGAATACCTGCTCCAAAATGTTCCCATTTATTTCTATTTTTGACCTCATTGGTAATTTTCCTATAAATATCATTACAGTAGAGCGTCAATAATTCGGACATCAAAAATCCAGAACGTCGAATCCGGATTTAATTCTGGCGAAACGCCAGAATTGAAACTACACACTACGCACTTTACTAACTATGCACGGTGAAGCATTTACGGCAGCAGAGACGCTGATGGCTTCGGTTGAAAAGCAGGCTGAAGGCACACCATTGCAGCTCATTCTACTAAAACGTATTAGAAACTTAGCGGCAAAAAAGAGGACCACCACTGCAGTTCAAACATCCATTAGTGATTTTTTTAAAAAGTCGAAGTAAATAATAAGTAACACTGTATACATGTTGTAATTGTCTTTTAAAGCATTGTCTATTGCACAAATTAAATTAATTGTCTTAAATCAAAATAATAAGAGTCCTTTGAGTACAATATGGCGCCAAAGCTTATTATGTATCACTCTTTTATATGAACAATTACAAATTTCGTTAAATAAAAATTAGTTCTTTATACATAACAACATATTTCGTAGTTTTACTTACCCGCTTCACATTTCTGTTAAAAAATCACGTAAAATATAGTCGAATTTAGCTACTGTACTTTTCTTACTTTGAAGACATCTACTGGCAATTTTATCGGGTGTTTCGATAATCCGGATAATTTGATAATCTGGATGGCGTCCGGTCCCAATTAATCCGGATTATTGACGCTCTACTGTACTTTAAAGTCTTCTGAGGAGATATTTTAAAATTATAATCTGAACAAATGTTGTAAACACCCCTCTTCATAATCTTTCATCATAGCGCATAAACAATTATACATAAACACAAAAATAAAGAAAAACTTGAAGCAACACTTTACAATAATTAAAATTTATTTTATATAAAATAAGATATTTTAAAAGTGTAATAATTTTGCAATCAGTTTTTTTTAATGTAATTATAAACTATAAGCAAAGATGATAAAAATCTGAGTAACAGCATTCTTAGAATTAAAATAGAATAAGAGGCTAAACTGAGAACAAAAAAATCTGGTGTTAACACTCACCCGACTTTCTCTTGTAATGCAAATAATGAACAATATAACCTAACAAAGTCATTTCTCTATCTTGAGGGGCAGTTCGTCAACGCACTTCCATCGTATTTACACAGTATTATATCACCACATCGTATGAAACATAAACTTAAATATCATATCCTATCGATATACGAGCAAGAACTTGAGAAAATTTTCCTAGTTTTAAAATAACAACTGTTCTCTGATTATTTTTTGCTTTCCTCATTGCAGTAGTTTTTTTGTTTGTTTCTGTGCTCATTAATTGAATTAATTCTCATAAGTAAAAATATCCACATGTATTCCCTAAAATTATTGTAAAGTAGTTTTAGTTATTAAAAAAAGAAGTTTTTTTCTATATTAATACAATTGTACATAATCAAGGTAATGTTTAAAAATTTTATTATTATTTTTTTTTATATAAATTTAATGGTATTTATAATTTATTTTAATGCGTTTAACAAAAAATGTTTAATGTATTTCTTTTACCCTTTTTAGGTTTTATAATACCGTTTTTACTCGTGTATAGCGCGCACTCGTGTATAACGCGCACCTGTAATTAATTATAATATTTTAGGTAAAAATATTTCATACCTGAAAAGAAAAATAAGTAGACGATTTTCACTTGAAAAAATTATTTATTGAACTATCGAAAAACGAACAATTTGAAACAACTTAGCTACATTACAGTTTAAGTATTTAATTTCAATACAATTTTTTACTCATCATTGCGTTCCGAAGATGAGGAAAATTCTTTGTTCCTGGGTACATTTTAACTGTCACTGTTATCCCAGAGTGAGCAGTTCTCCATACCGTCTAGGTGGTTAGATATTCCACATCTCTAGAAGCTTATCCCGACTGTTTCATATTTCACTGCATTCCAGGCTTTTAGAATCCACTCCAGTGTAAGTGACAGTGGTGGTCTTTTCAGTTTTCCAGATGGTGTATGCAAGTGTTCACCATCACACATCCACTGGGTGAAAAGTTTCTTAAAACTGCCTTTGAAAGGTTTATTAACTGACACGTCTAAATGCTGAAGTACGGATGTTAATCCTCCTGGAATTACTGCCAAAACAGTTTTCACACCTTTTAGCTTTTCGTTAACCGTTTCAGTTAAATGCGCTTTGAAACTATCCAGGACTAATAATTTTTTTTGCTTTAAGAAAGCACCTGGTCTTCGATTCCAAACTGTTTCAATCCAGTCTAAAACTAACTTTTCCTCCATCCATCCTTTCTCTTGGACACGAACAATAACACCGTGCGGAAGCTTTTTTTTAGGCAGAGTTTTCCGTTTAAGAACTACATACGGAGGCAACTTGTGTCTATTAGCGGTAATTGCAAGCATTACCGTGCAACGTTGTTTCTCGTATCCTGTTGTTCTGATCGGTACAGATTTGGCTCCCTTGTGTTCAACTGTAGTAGCCATCGGCGTATCCCAAAATACAGGGCACTGGTCAGCGTTTCCAATTTGAGACAAATCGAAATTATCCTTACCCCTCACTTTTAAGATAAATCGATGAAACTCGATGATTTTATTTTCATATTCTTCAAGTAAACATTGGGCTAAAGTAGTTCGTCTTCGAATCGAAAGACCGTGTCTGCGAAGAAACCTAACACACCAACCACGGCTTGCAACAAATTTTGTATTTTCGATGTTAACACGTTCAGCAATTCGCCTTTCTTGAATTTGTATCATTTCTGTATTCACAGAAGAAGCTCCTCTTCTTTTTTCTTGTATATACTCGACTAGCTGGATTTCTACGTCTGGATGCACAGCTTTCTTACCACGAAAAGACCGCCGATCACGAGTTGTAACACTTTTGCTTTTTGTTTTTCCACTCCCGGACATTTGTTTCTGGTACATAAAATTTACGGGATGCGGCCCCATTGCCATTTTCTTCTGTGTGTTTTATTACCATCAGTTTAAATTTTGCCGTATAGGAAGAACGGGATGTCTTTTCACACATTTTAAATAAAAACGAAATACTGAAATCGGTAAAAAGCTACGTTGGTACTGGATCAAGCCGACTAGCAATTACGAACTAAACCCAAGTAAGGTAGTGAACCGCAGCAACACCCGAATGAATGGGGATTTCCAGGAACGACTATATATATAGTAGGTATTTATGAATTTTTTCTGGCAAAAATGAATCAGCAGGAAACGAAAAGGCAGATAATGATGCCAAACGTGCCATAAAAAACATACCATATTACTGTTTTTGCCATTATCTTAAAAGTAAAATTTTTATTTTAGATGATAAAGAAAAAACGACTATCTATATATTTATTTTTAAAATGAAAAGAATTGTCTGTATTTTTTAATTTAAGCGGTTTTTGTTTTAATAAGGCGTATTCGTGTATAACGCGCACCCACATTTTTGGGGAGAAATTCTTGGAAAAAAGTGCGCGTTATACACGCGAATATATGGTAGTATTTTTTATGGTAGTTATTAGTATGTAACTTTTTTTTGTTTACTCCTATGGGCGGACAGAACTCTTCGTGAAGAAAAGTTTTTGCATATAATGAATTAATACAATAATTTCACTAACCTTCTTTTTAAACTGCGTCACCTTTATTTTAATTTTTACTTACACGTGTTTCGGTGGATCCACCATCATCAGAGTAAATAACATATAATTGAAACTAAAAACACTATTTATTAAAAATCTATAGAAGATGATACATCTTCAGTCACTTGTATAAAACTGATTTAAAATTAATTTATTTAAATTTATCCCTTCTCATATTTACTGTAGATAGCAGCAGCAGTCAATATCACTTCATCATTCCTAAATTTCACCTGTTCATTCAAAATGTCCTGCTTTTGCTCTTTTAAATATTTATAAATGTGGAACATCTCATATTTTTCAATTTTATTTTTATTTTCTATATTACATTGTTCTATTATATTGAAATGTTCATCTATTTTACCAAATTTATGTTTTTCTTCTTTTATATGATTGGTATAGTTAGATATAATGTAGTCACATTTCAGTGCTTTTTTATGTTCATTATACCTCACTTGAAAATTACGACTAGTCATACCAATGTAAAATTTTTTACAATCCTCATTACCACACTCTATTTTATACACACCCTTTTTATTGCTTAGTGTTTCATTTATATTATTTTTAATTATATTTGTGGACAGTAGTTTTTTATTATTACATGTGTATGCGATTTTATAAAATTTATTTAATGTTCTGTATAATTTATTGTTAATAGTTTTATTGTATTTTAATGCAATAAATGGTTTATGTTTTATTTTATTATCTAATATAAGGGTGGTTCTCAAGTTATTTTTAAATTGTAGTTTGTTTTTAATTTTATTTATTACTTTATTTATTTCTTTTTCATGATACCCATTCTTTTGTGCTATGAATTTTATTGTTCTTAATTCATTTTTTAGCAGTTTTTTATCTTTTATATAACCATATGCTCTGTGAATCATACTATGGTAAGCTGCCATTTTATGTGAGTATGGGTGGTTAGATGACTTAAATAAGATAACAAGTTAGATAACAAATATAAATAAGTCATCTAACCACCCATACTCACATAAAATGGCAGCTTAAAGTAAAAATTAAAATAAAGGTGACACAGTTTAAAAAGAAGGTTAGTGAAATTATTGTATTAATTCATTATATGAAATAGAAATATTTAAAACTGCAGGATGCATTATAAAGATTTATTTTTGCATATAAGTATATTTAGTTAAAAATATTGTAAATAGGTTAGTATAGCAATAATTGTATTAGGCCTATGTTTAACTAAATAAAACAAATAAATAACATTAGTAATAAACAAAAAAAAACTAACCTCAAAAAACATAACCCTATTTTAATCATGAGCGGATGATGCAAAAAGAAAATCAATTTTAGTTTGGCTTATTAATAATACGGAAAATTACTCTTTCACGCTAAACTTGACTCTGTAGAGAAAAATTCTTAAAACAAAAGTTGTAGATCTTTCAATTTTCTATAAACATAAAATAAGTAGGCGATTTACAAAAAAAATTGTAGGATTTTTGAGAAAGATGGAAAAAAGGTAAAAAATCTGGTGTGAAACACTCACACAACTTTCTCTTGCCAATGCAAATGATTAATAATAAACCTAACATTATTAATAAAATATTAGAAATAAACAAAAACTAACCTCAAAAACATAACCTTATTTTAATCACGAGTGAATGACGCAAAATGACAATCGAACTCAGTTTGGCTTAAAAATACGGAAAATCACGCTTTCATGCTAAACTAGGCTCTGTAGAGAAAAATGCTCTAAACAAAAGTTGTAGATCTTTTAATTTTCTATAACTTTTATTATATACACTTTTGTCGTAAAATGCATACTAAGACCGAAATGTTAAAAAAATCGATTTTTCTCACGTTTTCGTGAGAAAAAAAACAGAAAATCGCAAATTACCGCTAAACTAAGCGTTATAAAAAAAAATGTTTGAAACAGAAGTTGTAGGTTTTTAAATTCTCTACAACTTTTATTATATAAGTTTTTGCGCTGAAATTTATATTAAAGCCGTAATCTTAAAAAAACAACGTTTTTACGTGAAAACAGCCTCACCGAGAATTTCAGCAAACATGGCGCCTACCCTATCTTGTAGAGAATAAAAAATTGAGTAAAATAGGCGATTTTAAAAAAAATCGTAGGACCAGTTTTTGAGAAAATCGCAAAAAACTGAAAAATTATACGAATAAACTACTACTTCCGGTAGACCGATTTTGATGAAAATGTTCGTGTCGCGTCCGGTAGTGGTATGTAACTTAAGTTTCAAGTTTCAAGTTCGTACGATGTTCCGTTCTTGAGATATTCTGTTCACACACACACACACAGACACACAGACACACACACACACAGACCAATCGCTAAAAACATGTTTTTTGGGTTCAGGGGGTCTGAAAACGTATAGATCCGGTGAAAACTCGATTTCGAAAAATCGACATGAAAACAATACTTTCCTTCCTATATATTCATATAGGCAAGAGAAAGTAAAAATGAAACGAATAAACTACTAGTTGACCGTTTTGATGAAAATGTTCGTGTTAGGTCCTCTAGTGGTATCTACCTTAGGTTTCAACTTCGTACGATCTTCCGTTCTTGAAATATTCTGTTCACACACAGACCAATACAAAAAAACATGTTTTTTTGGGTTCAGGGGGTCTGAAAACATGTCCCACACATGCCAGTGAAAATTTGATTTCGAAAAAATCGACATGAAAACAATACTTTCCTTTCTCTATACATTCATATAGGCAAGAGAAAGTAAAAATAAATCTAAACTTGACTAAATTGTTTATTACTATCTTGAAACATTAAGTAGTTGAAGCTGAAGATGGCGATGATTAGTAATAAAAGTAGGAAAAAATGATTAAATGAGTTGATTAACATCATAAAAGTAAGTCCAATGTTTTAAAACACTTCAGTCTGTGAGTATCTTTGCTGTTGTCGAGGAGGGTAATTGTGAAAGGATTTTAATAAACTTCTAATTTTTTTAAGGGGGTAGTCAACCCAGAAAATGAAAATCAAAACTTTAGGCTATAATTTATAATTATTTATTTTAAATGAAAGAGTAATTTACTAGTAATGATCTACCATTTGAACCAAGCCAAAAAATTAATTACAGCCCCTAATATAAGGGCAAGGTTGGAAAAGCGGGCTTTTACGGGGAATCAAATATCTCAGGAACCAAGAAAGATATCAACATGATTCTTATGCTACAAAATATGAAAAATTGCTGTCTATCATTTGTTGTATGCGCTTGTATGTATTTTTCTTACAAGAATTTTATTAAAGAAAAATCACATTTTCAAAAATCTTTATTTTATGCATTCACAAATTCATTTTTAAATAAATCCCTATTAAAGTTTTTACAATAATCATTCCACAGATAATCAAGCAAGAAATTATGAACATTTGAAAAAAAAACATCATCCAAATATCTCCAATACAAACCAAAATATTTAATTCCCAAGAATGCACAATCATGCAAAAACTACATTTCCGAAAAGCTTAAAGTTGAAGGAATAATTTCACTTGCCTTGCTAGTGAGCTTTATTTTAAACGGATGTTTTAATAACTTTTCGTCAACGTACAAAGTAAACAAATGTTGTGATTCAGAAAATTTTTAACTTCAAATAAATGCAAAAAACAATCGACATTTAAAAAAATCATCTTCTTGAGTTGACTACCCCTTAAATGTTTTTCGCTAAGTTGTTTAATCTCTGCTTTTATAAAAGGCAAGTTTAGATCGTTGTGCAATATTTCATTGATTATGTACTATGGGGCTGCAGAGATTAGTCTCAGGCATTTTTACTATAAGTGCTGCAGTATTTTTATATTTGATGAACTAGCTGCACCCCATAGCTCTAACCCGTAAGTCCAAACTGGTTTGAGTATTACATTGTATAAGACAACTTTACTTTTAAGAGAAAGTTGAGATTTACTGCCTACGAGCCAGAACTATTGACGTAACTTCAGCCCAAGTTGTTTTATTAGAATAAGTAGCCCTACACAAATTCAGGATATTAATTACACAGTACAGTGAGAATTATTATAATAACAGTTATAGTATATTTGTTTTTGGAAGAAGCTTGTAAGGTGAGGGTGAGTAGGTAGAGTAGGGATAGTTCCAACGGGGCAAGTGTTGTCTCCTCACTTAATGATCATTCCCTCTCTTTCTAACTGTATACTACTCTGTTACAACTACTATGCTAGACTAAAAACTAGTTAAAACCTTTATATTTTCTGTTGTCTTTTGCCTTTCTCCATCTAAATCCCATATCTTTAATAATTTTTCACAGTGACCATTTACTTCCTTTGAAATTAATTTTTCCCCGCAAAACTGGGAGTAACAAATTCAAAGTTGGCCATTCAGCGTTTGTTTTATGAAAATCATTAATTGTTCTTCTCAAAACACACTTATCAAAATCGTCCACTTCACTCTTCCTTTTACTTCTCATTATTTTCTTATTTGGTGTTCTGATTAGCACAGCAGGGTTTTTTCTTTCAAAATTCTTTGAACTGTATTACGTGAAATCCCCATAGCTCTGGCTACACGATTTTGCACATCGGTCAGTAAAATTGGTCCGTTTTGTTCAGCTTCTTTTTTCATAAAATTGTATACACTGACTATATACTCCCTAGCCTGACCGCGTATTACCTGCATTTTCCATAAAAACAATAGGTACATAAAACAGTAGGCCTACTACCGAATGCACGAGTTGAAGACTTGTGAAGGGAATAGAACAAAAATAAAAAAATACAACATACAGTCAATGTTTTTAGGATTTATAGTACACTTAGGCTCTTAATGCTGCTCGCACTATGGAGAGACTGATCACTTCCCTTTGATGTGCTTCCCCCACCACTAAACAGAACAGCTCAGCGGCACAGAACGTTGGTGGGAGAGCTTCTAGCTAGAACAAATGACCTGTACATACATAAAGTCCAGCCTCTCTTAGTTTGCTCCTAATGTAAACAAATAATGACGTCACTGAGCATGCGCATTATATCAAAATGTGTACACGCTGATTAAAAAGTAACAACAAAATACTTTCAAAAGTATTTAAATACAAAATACTTTTAAAAGTACTTTTCTAAATGAAATTGTTAGGCCTACATCATATCGTGACTGATGTTTTTAGTACTTTAAGTACTTATAATTTAAAAACTAGTTAACTTAATAGGAATACGACATCCGTAAAGTCGCAGACTCTAGCGTGCACCCTGTAGTAGATGGCTTTTGTTTGTTGACAATAGGAGCAAACTAAGAACGGCTGAACTGTAGAGAATAATAAATAACATACCGAGTTGCAGGTAAACCAGACTTTGGTTTATAGAGTAAACGTTCAAGTGTCGGTAACATATAAGCTGCAGTTTTACCAGTACCAGTTGCAGCACAACCACAAATATCTCGCCCTTGAAGAGCGACGGATATTGTTGCAGCCTGAATTGGTGTTGGATGAATGAAACTCATGGTACTAATTGCCTAAAACATAAATAACAGGAAAATAACAACTGGAAATTAATGAACAACAACATTATAAGGAGATTTTGATACGTTCAACTAGTCTATTAAATAATTGTGTTATTGCTACCAACATTTTAGGCTAAACAATTTAAATTAAGTACTACTTACAAAAAAAATCTGGTGTGAAACACTCACACAACTTTCTCTTGCCAATGCAAATAATGGCCAATATAACCTAATATTTGTAATAAAACATTAGAAATAAACAAAAAACTAACCTCAATAAACATAACCTAATTTTAATCATAAGTGAAAGACGCAAAATTAAAATTAAAGCCAGTTTGGCCAAAAAATACGGAAAATCACTTTTTCACGCTAAATTACACTGTAGAGAAAAATGCTTTAAATAAAAGTTGTAGATCTTTTAATTTCCTATAAATTTTATTATATACACTTTTGTCGTAAAATGCATACGAAGGCCAAAATCTTAAAAAAATAGATTTTTCACACGTTTTCGTGAGAAAAAAACAGAAAATTGCTAATTACCGCTAAACTAAGCGTTATACAAAAAAATTTTAGAAATAAAAGTTGTAGAATTTTAAATTCTCTACAACTTTAACTTTATACAATTTTGCGGTAAAATGCATAATAAAGCCGCAATCTTAAAAAAACAACTTTTTTACGTAAATACAGCCTCACCAAGAATTTCAGCAAACATGGCGCCTACTCTATCTTGTAGAGCATAAAAAATTAAATAAACCAGGCGATTTAAAAAAAAATTGTAGGACCAGTTTTTGAGAAAATTGCAAAAAGTGAAAAATTACACGAATAAACTACTACTTCCGGTTGACCGATTTTGATGAAAATGTTCGTTTTGGGTCCGGTAGTGGTATGTAACTTAAGTTTCAAGTTTCAAGTTCGTACGATGTTCCGTTTTTGAGATATTCTGTTCACACACATACACAGACATGCAGTGCGTTAGAACACATATTTATTGCTAACACAAATTTCCCAAAATTGCAACTTTGAATGCTTATAACTAAAACACGAAGGCATCTATTGAAAAACGGTTTGCGCCATTGGTTTTTTCTTAAAATTTCACTTCGAAATGACGTATCACACGACCAACATCCCATTTAAAAAAATTAAGTTGAACCAATATGGCGGACAAAAATTTCAAAACAAAAAAGTTGGATTTTTAAAAATATGCAGATCCGCATAAGCTTCATTCGCCAAATACGTCCCAGTTACGCAATATAAAGCTGTCTCCATACTTAAAAATCACCCTGTATATTTCCAGTAAGTGTAAACATAATCAAGGTAATATTGCATAAATTATATTAAAATAATACATACCTTCATTAAAGGTCGAGACAAATTCATTTCATAGAATGAAGTTTTTTCATCAAAAGGAGGCGCATCTTCAAAAAATTCTTTTTTCTTTTCTTCATCATCGCTATCTAGCTGGCTTTCCATTTGCAGTTTCTTTAATTTCTTTAGTTTGTTTTTACTTAGCTTTTTCTCTTTAATTCTAATGTGGTCTACAAAAAGTTAAAATTCAAAACAAGTACATTAAATTTCAGAAATAGAAATGGTAGATTATATTTAAATAGGGTGTTAAATAGCAAAGTAACAGACTGGTTTTCATTTTTGATGAAACTTCAAAATACGAAGTTATTAAAAATAGTTCTATAGACAACCCAATATAACTTAGCGACACAGCAACTGTTAAGTCAGTTTAATTTACAACCTTTATCTGCACCTGTCATCATATTTTGAAATAAATTTATAACATACCAGTACAGAGTACATTGATTAAACTATAACTGCAGAAATTAAACTAAAAAAAATCTGGTGTGAAACACTCACACAACTTTCTCTTACCAATACAAATACTAAACAATAATCCTAACATTAGTAAAACATTAGAAATAAACAAAAAACTAACATCAATAAACATAACCTAATTTTAATCATGAGTGAAAGACGCAAAATGAAAATTAACCTCAGTTTGGCTTAAAAATATGGAAAATCGCTTTTTCATGCTAAACTAGGCACTGTACAAAAAAAAAGCTCTAAATAAAAGTTGTAGATCTTTCAATTTCCTATAAATTTGATTATATACACTTTTGTTGTGAAATGCATACTAAGGCCGAAATCTTAAAAAACTAGATTTTTTACACGCTTTCATAAGAAAAAAAAATGGAAAATTGCTAATTACCGCTAAACTAAGCGTTATACAAAAAAATGTTTTAAATAAAAGTTGTAGAATTCTAAATTCTCTACAACTTTAATTATATTTATTTTTGCGGTAAAAAGCATAATAAAGGCGCAATCTTGAAAAAACAATTTTTTTACGTGAAAACAGCCTCACCAAGAATTTCAGCAAACATGGCGCCTACTTTATCTTGTAGAGCATAAAAAAGTTTGTAAATGAGGCGATTTTTTAAAAAATCATAGGACCAGTTTTTGAGAAAATCGCAAAAAAGTGAAAAATTACACAAATAAACTACTACTTCCGGTTGACCGTTTTTGATGCAAATGTTCGTGTCGGGTCCGGTAGTGGTATGTAACTTAAGTTTTAAGTTTGTACGATGTTCCGTTCTTGAGATATTCTGTTCACACACAGACCCAATCGCTAAAAACATGTTTTTTTGGGTTCAGGGGGTCTGAAAACGTGTAGATCCGGTGAAAACTCGATTTTGAAAAATCGACATGAAAACAATACTTTTCTTCCTATATATTCATACAGGCAAAAGAAAGTAATAAAACCTGATTTTATGAGACACATTCTTGAGCAGCTAAATGAACAACATAATTGAGATGAAATAAAATTTCATACCTTTTTGTAATTCGTCCTCAGAAAGTGATTCATCACTACCATTAATATCTTTACAATCATCTTCTTCATCGTCTCTAGAATCATCACCACTCTCATTGTCTTCCTTATCTTTAGAAGAAACAGACTTCTCTTTCTGTAAAGAAAATTTGGTAAAAAACCAATAGTTTTAAAAATGAATATCACTTAAAAATGGTAACAAATAACTCATTTTTTTATTGTAGGAATCTGGGTGATAGGCCTTTTTAATTTTCTGGTTGTTTTCCAAAACAAAAAAATCTGGTGTGAAACACTCACACGACTTTCTCTTGCCAATACAAATAATAAACAATAATACTAACATTAGTAATAAAACATTAGAAGTAAACAAAAAACTAACCTTAATAAACATAACCTAATTTTAATCATATATGAAAGACGCAAAATGAAAATCGAACTCAGTTTGGCTTAAAAATATGGAAAATCGCTTTTTCATGCTAAACTAGGCACTGTACAAAAATGCTCTAAATAAAAGTTGTAGATCTTTTAATTTCCTATAAATTTGATTATATACACTTTTGTCGTAAAATGCATACTAAGGCCGAAATCTTAATAAAATAGATTTTTCACACGTTTTCGTGAGAAAAAAACAGAAAATCGCTAATTACCGCTAAACTAAGCGTTATACAAAAAAATGTTTGAAATAAAAATTATAGAATTTTAAATTGTCTACAAATTTTATTATATAAACTTTTGCGCTAAAATGCATATTAAAGCCTCAATCTTAAAAAAAAAACAATTGTTTTACGTGAAAACAGCCTCACCAAGAATTTCAGTAAACATGGCACCTACCCTATCTTGTAGAGCATAAAAAATTTAGTAAACCAGGCGATTTTAAAAAAAACGTAGGACCAGTTTTTGAGAAAATCGAAAAAAGTGAAAAATTACACGAATAAACTACTACTTCTGGTTGACCGATTTTGATGAAAATGTTCGTGTCGGGTCCGGTAGTGATATGTAACTTAAGTTTCAAGTTCGTACGATGTTCCGTTCTTGAGATATTCTGTTCACACACACACACACACAAACAGACCAATCACTAAAAACATGTTTTTTGGGTTCAGGGGGTCTGAAAACGTGTAGATCCGGTGAAAACTTGAGTTTGAAAAATCGGCATGAAAACAATACTTTCCTTCCTATGTATTCATATCGGCAAAAGAAAGTAAAAATCTGTCCCTTCAAGCTGATTCTAGATTTACCATATTTAACTTAGGAACTTCTTATTGGAGATTAATTCTTAATAGAATACTAAGATTTATTTTATTTTGTTTAACATATGATACTGACTTAACCTACAATTTTAATTTTGTACGGATTAAAATTTGAAATAAAATTTAAAAAAATTGTAAATCAATTTTAAAATGTTCCCAGTCTGTTGTTTTATTTTGTTTTCTAATAACACCACATAGGGTCATAATTACTACAGATTGATACGAGTTTAATTTCCCTCAATTTCTTTCCCATGTTATATTCCTCTATGTCATTAGGTTTACCTTATAAAGCTATTCTTCTTCTGAACAGTACACTACAGTTCAGCCGTTCTTAGTTTGCTCCTACTGTCAACAAACAAAAGCTACCTACTACAGGGTGCATGCTAGAGTCTGTGACTTTACAGATGTTTTAAATTATAAGTACTTAAAGTACTAAAAACATCAGTCATGATATGATGTAGGCCTAACAATTTCATTTAAAAAAATACTTTTAAAAGTACTTTGTAATTAAATACTTTTGAAAGTATGTTTTTGTTACTTTTTAATCAGCGTGTACACATTTTTATATAATGTGCATGCTCAGTGATGTCATTATTTGTTTACATTAGGAGCAAACTAAGAGAGGCTGGACTATAAGTGATCCTGACAATAATGAACTGGTAGTAAGCAAAGGCATAAAAAAAATGTTTCTGCCAATAAATTTCACTTCTTTATGTCAGTTGATGGATCAAGGAGTATTGGCTACTCTTAAGAAGATGTATATCATCACAGGCTTCATTCAAAACTTTCAGTTTATAAGATGAAGAAGATAACTTCATGAAAGCACTGTGGAAATCAATGTAAAAGATGTTATGTTTTGAATTGGTGACTGCTGAACATTTTTCTTTCGTCATATTGCCGAGATAGTGGAAGATTCTATTATCAGATGAAGAAAAGCAATACACACTGAATGAAAGCAACACTCTAGTAGTCTCAATTCAAAAGATTTCCGCTTGTGAAATACTGATAATAATAGTTTTCAGGAGTGGATGAAAATAGACGAACAATATGAAATGATTGACAATGGCTCAATTATGATGGGAAATGGTCTTGAAGTTGAAGACTACAAAGAATGTGATAATGAAAAATCTGGTGTGAAACACTCACACAACTTTCTCTTGCCAGTGCAAATAATTAACAATAAACCTAACATTAGTAATAAAACATTAGAAATAAACAAAAAAATAAGCTCAATAAACATAACCTAATTTTAATCATATATGAAAGACGCAAAATGAAAGTCGAACTCAGTTTGGCTTAAAAATACGGAAAATTACTCTTTCATGCTAAACTAGGCTCTGTAGAGAAAAATGCTCTAAATAAAAGTTGTAGATCTTTTTATTTACTATAAAATTAATTATATACACTTTTGTCGTAAAATGCATACTAAGGCCAAAATCTTAAAAAAATCTTTTCACACGTTTTCGTGAGAAAAAAAAACAGAAAATCGCTAATCACTGCTAAACTAAACGTTATACAAAAACATGTTTGAAATAAAAGTTGTAGGATTTTAAATTCTCTACAAGTTTTGTTATATAAAGTTTTGCGCTGAAATGCATATTAAAGCCGTAATCTTAAAAAAACAATTTCTTTACGTGAAAACAGCCTCACCGAGAATTTCAGCAAACACGGTGCCTACCCTATCTTGTAGAGAATAAAAAATTGTGTAAACCAGGTGATTTTAAAAACAATCGAAGTACCAGTTTTCGAGAAAATTGCAAAAAAGTGAAAAATTACACGAATAAACTACTACTTCTGGTTGACCGATTATGATGAAAATGTTTGTGTCGGGTCCGGTAGTGGTATGTAACTTAAGTTTCAAGTTTCAAGTTCGTACGATGTTCCGTTCTTGAGATATTTTGTATATATACACACACACACACACACACAGACCAATCGCTAAAAACATGTTTTTTGGGTTCAGGGGGTCTGAAAACATATAGATCCAATGAAAACTAGATTTCTTAAAATCGACATGAAAACAATACTTTCCTTCCTATATATTCATATACGCAAGAGAAAGTAAAAATGAATGATAAGGAAGAGGCAGTTTTAAGCACCTCAGAAGCAGTAAACATTTTTAAAAGAGTTTTAGCCTACATTAGAAGACAACAAGAAACAACACCATCTATAGTCCAGCCTCTCTTAGTTTGCTCCTAATGTAAACAAATAATGACGTCACTGAGCATGCGCATTATATCAAAATGTCTACACGCTGATTAAAAAGTAAAAACATAACACTTTCACAAGTATTTAAATACAAAATACTTTTAAAAGTATTTTTCTAAATGAAATTGTTAGGCCTACATCATTATCATGACTGATGTTTTTAGTACTTTAAGTACTTATAATATAAAAAATAGTTAACTTAATAGGAATACGACATCCGTAAAGTCGTAGACTCTAACGTGCAACCTGTAGTAGGTAGCTTTTGTTTGTTGACAGTAGGAGCAAACTAACAACGGGTCAACCGTAACATAATGTTGGTGTGGTGCTGGCTTGATATTGCCACTAAGAAAAGGGCTACGCAATGTAAGCAAACATCTATAACGGAGTTTTTTTAAAAACAGTCATTCATTTCGTAAGTACTGCCAAACATTTTATCTAAGCCATTATGATAAATGTGTTAAATATTCTTTGTATTTTAATTATTAGCCCTAGTGTTTTTACAAAATCATTAATGCAGTATTTAGGTACCAACTTTAACTTGTTATTTTCAACTACAGTATATTTACAACTTAAAAGTATTTATCTTTTCAACTATAGTAGCTAATTATTTACAACTTAAAACTATTTCTATTTTGTATAATGAATTTATAATATAATAAATTTCACTAACCTTCCTTTTTAACTGCGTCAACTTTTATTTTCACTTACACGTATTTCGGTGGATCCACCATCATCAGAGTAAATAATATATAATTGAAACTAAAAACTTTATTTATTAAAAATCTACAGAAGATAATACATCTTCAGTCATTTGTATAAAACTCTAGAGATTTGTATAAATCATCTTCTGTAGATTTTTAATAAATAAAGTTTTTAGTTTCAATTATATGTTATTTACTTTGATGATGGTGGATCCACCGAAACACATGTAAGTGAAAATAAAAGTTGACGCAGTTAAAAAGGAAGGTTAGTGAAATTTATTATATTATAAATTCATTATACAAAATAGAATTAATTTCAAACTGCAGGATGCATTATAGGGATTTATTTTTAAAACTATTTATCATAATTTGTGCAAAGCTAACCATTTGTTTCGTTAAATTTATTTTTAAAATCCAGCAAACATACTATTTATTTAAATTATTCTCTGGTACCGGATTATTCAACATTTCGCTTATCTGACCACCTCCTGGATGTTTCAGATAATTGAGACTCTACCGTATTTGTAACAGACAATAAACAAAAAGCAAGCACCAATACCCATACGAAGTAAAGACTGCAAATGAGATCTAGTCAATAACAACCAAGATTGGGTAAGAGGTTGCCACTTTACTTTGTTACATTTCAGAAATAAGTTGGGATTTCCTTAACCTTGACATGAAGCTTACAATAAAATCTTTGTCGTGGTTTCCTGTTTAATTTTTCAACTTATGGATTAAAAGATTTTAAAAATTTATGCGACTGTTCATGAAGATATGAGGGTTATCCAGAAAATAAACCTCCGTTTTGAAATAAAAAGTAAACGAGTGAAGATACAAAAACTTTATAATGTACATATTAAAACTACAGTTTTTCTCTATTTTTCGACATAGTCGCCAAACAGATTTAAGCACTTGTCGTACCTTGGAGCAGTCTTTGAAATACCCTCTGCATAAAAATCTGCCGCCTGTGAATGTAGCCAACCATTCACGGCGTTTTGAAGCTCTTTGTCATTGGCGAACCGCTGAGATGCAAGCCACTGTTTCATGTTCGGGAACAGGTGAAAGTCACTAGGAGCCAAGTCTGGGCTGTATGGGGGATGATCGAAAACATCCCATTTAAACTTGGCCAAAAGTTCATTTGTTCTTCGAGCTGTATGAGGGCGAGCGTTGTCATGCACAAACACAACACTACGTGTCAGAAAGCCACGACGCTTGTTTTCAATCATCCCCCATACAGCCCGGACTTGGCTCCTAGGGACTTTCACCTGTTCCCGAACATGAAGCAGTGGCTTGCATCTCAGCAGTTCGCCAATGACAAAGAGCTTCAAAATGCCGTGAATGGTTGGCTACATTCACAGGCGGCAGATTTTTATGCAGAGGGTATTTCAAAGACTGTTCCAAGGTACGACAAGTGCTTGAATCTGTTTGGCGACTATGTCAAAAAATAGAGAAAAACTGTAGTTTTAATATCTATATAATAAAGTTTATGTATCTTCACTCGTTTACTTTTTATTTTAAAACGGAGGTTATTTTCTGGATAACCCTCGTAAATGGTTTTCATGAGTAATCCAAAACTTTTAGTTATATGAACTGTGGTAGAGCGATAACACAAAACATGGCAACGCAAAAAACTTTGGACGAAAGTCAATTGGCTGTGGTGTATTCTAAGCCAATAAGCTCCGTCTTCAACAGTTAGGCGGAGTGCACACCTATACGATACGATACGTAAGATACGATATTTATCTTATGCGATAAATGTCTGCTTGCTCAATACAAAACACATTGCTGGTGAAAACTTGCCGCACACCAGTGATACAGCGACATTTATCGTAAGATATTTGTAGCATACGATATGTTCGGCTTGTCTTATGCGATAAATATCTTAAGACATTAGTCCCCTGACACCCCTGTTAAAACATCATACTATCGCGTTTTCTTATTTTCATTGTTAAAAATTTGTTTTAATTATATTATTACAATAATGAAGGACGATCCTGTTTTTATGATATTCTTTGTAAATGAGGGACAATTTTCTCTAAATCGGAGAAACTAGATTTAAAATAAAATACAAATTCTCAGGTCTCATTCTGTATGTCTCTGTGAATTTATCTTCATACAGCGATAGTTCTTTATATAGAATAGCTGAGCTGTGGTGTACATTGTGTAAATTATATCGATGAACCCAAAACCTTCTGTTTATCCTTCTACGGAAATACCAACGGGAGATTACAAAATCTTCTTCGCTTGAGAACTCATTATATACTGAGAACATTATTAAGATTATATCGTACAAATAAAATCGTATCTCACTGGTGTGCATTCATCTAAGATATACGATAAATATTGTATAAGATAAGTATCGTATCTTATGTATCGTATCGCATAGGTGTGCACTCCGCCTTAGTCTTTCGCTCATCAAGGTATAGTAGGTAGAGTTGGAGAAATAGAATAGGAGAAGTGGTAAATCCTATGCTCCCAACTCACCATGTGACTCAATCTCAACCTACTTATTACTTGGTGTAGAGTTGTTATGGAAGTGTACTACCTTCTTTACCTTTTATAAGGGCATTTTCACATACACTGTCACTGGCCAAAATAACTTTTCACACAGTCCGAAAAAACCGGAGCAGGTAATCATGTGCGCTGAATTTCTCCACAGTTTGTAAAGTAGCAGGGTTTTCTTTCTATGAGTTCTATTAATGTCACAACATCGTATTTGGATCTTTTCCGTTTTGTCACAAGAAATGTACTGCATTTAGCACTTGTTATGCGGCTTGCGTCATCCTTAATAAACTAACCTAATTTTAATCATATAATATGAAAGACCTATATAGTGACGGCTTGCGTCATCCTCAATAAACATAACCTAATTTTAATCGTATAATAATATGAAAGACGCCAAATGAAAATCAATCTTAGTTTGGCTTAAGATCTTAAGCCTTAGATCTTAAGATCTTAGATCGTAGATCTTTTAATTTCCTATAAATTTTATTATATAAACTTTTGTCGTTAAAATGCATAGACTACTGAGGCCGAAATCTTAAAAAAATTGATTTTTCACAAGTTTTCGTGAGAAAAAAACAGAAAATTACTAATTACCGCTAAACTAACTGTTATACAAAAAAATGTTTGGAATAAAAGTTGTAGGATTTAAAATTCTCTACAACTTTAATTATATACATTTTGCGGTAAAATGCATTATAAAGCTGAAATCTTACAAAAAAAACTTTTTTTACGTGAAAACAGCCTCACCAAGAATTTCAGCAAACATGATTCCTACCCTATCTTGTAGAGCATAAAAAAATTAAGTAGACTAAATAAGGCAATTTAAAAAAAATCGTAGGACCAGTTTTTGAGAAAATCAAAAAAAGTGAAAAATTACACAAATAAACTACTACTTCCAATTGACCGATTTTGATGAAAATGTTCGTGTCGGGTCCGGTAGTAGTATGTAACTTAAGTTTCAAGTTCGCACGATGTTCCGTTCTTGAGATATTTTGTATACACATACAGACCAATCGCTAAAAACATGTGTTTTGGGTTCAGGGGGTCTGAAAACGTGTAGATCCGGTGAAAACTCGATTTTGAAAAATCGACATAAAAACAATACTTTCCTTCCTATATATTCATATAGAAGGAGATGACTCATGTTGACAAACTTAAATAAAATAAAATAATAATAACAGTAATAACATAACAAGAGCAACATTAACTATGAGTAATGGCTATGCGTAATGGAATGAGTCATAAATAGTTTAATAGTTAAATAAATATTATGTATTGTAAAATATACATATGTTCAAATTACATGTTCAATAATGGGTTACGCGACCCGCATAACACTCGCTAAATGCAGTACATTTCTTGTGACAAAACGGAAAAGATCCTCGTACTTGAACAATTTACTCATTGTATGATGATTAAAAGTTATAAAACACAAAATAAAAGTTATATAAACCTTTCATAAGCTTTTTCTTTTTGTCATCAGTCCCTCGACTGGTTTGATACAGTTCTCCAAGCTGTTCAATCTTGCGCAAGTCGTTTCATAACTACATACATATAACACCCTACATCTTTTGTAATTTGCTTTACATATTCTAATCTTTGCCTCCACCTACAATTTACTCCCTCAATATTACCCTCCATTATTGATAGCCCAATACTTGGATGTCTTAAGATATGCCGCACTAGCCGATCCCTTCTTCTGGTAAGATGTTTCCATATACTTCTTTTTTCATCCACTCGCCTAAGAACCTCTCTATTACTTATTTTGTCCACCCACCTAATCTTTAACATTTTCCTATAACACCACATTTCAAAAGCTTCTATCCTCTTCTTTTCTACAGCCCTTATCACCCACGTTTCACTCCCGTGTAATGCTACACTCCAAACATAATGTTTTAAGAAACTTTTCCTAATCTGTAAATCAATGTTTGTAGTCAGTAAGCTGTTTTTTTATTTCAAAGGCTTTTCTAGCTTGAGCAATTTTACTTTTGATATCACTTGTGCTTCTATCATTCTTTGTTATTTTACTCCCTAGATAACAGAATTCCCCAACTTCCTGTAAGTTTTTGTTGCCTACTTTTACATTTCCCATCTCTTCTAAACCACTCCTGCTGCTGCACAACACTTTCGTCTTGTTCTTATTAATTTTCATGGAGTAATCCTTTCTCATTATCTCATCCATTCCATTTAAAATATCCTCTAGTTCTTTCTTTGTCTCGGCTAATACTACTACATCATCGGCAAATCTCAGCATTTTTATTGTTTCTCCTTGAATAAGTTATACTAGTACGATAAAAAATTGTATACACACAAATACTACAAATAAAACAAACAATATCTGTTCTTATCACAATGAGACCCACTGCAATACCGGTGAGTACAGTATAGTTGTACCTACTGTACGAACTTAATTCGTTTTGAAATGGAGTTCAAATGGCGAAAAGTTTGTATAGCGGGGTGCGCCCCCACGACGTGATCATGAATTACATTTCTGGGTCTGTTAATCCTGGTTACACCTTTTGCAACAGCAGTTGCCTTAATGCTTTCTTTGTTCTGGATAGTTGTTGCAATAGTAGACTCGTTCAATCCATACGTTGAAACCAAATCCACCCGTCTCACTCCAGTTGAAATCTAACAATTTCTTTTTTAATCTCATTGTCAATGGTTTCCTTTTCTTTGCTGACCAGGACAAAACGTTTGAAGATATTCTCAAAATTAAAATTCTAAGTTATAAAGTATAGTAGCAAACAAACACGAAACTAAAATTACACATGAAACAAAAAACCAGGCCTTCGAAACTCCGATGACAACATGGTTGTTCACGGGTGTAAAGCAGGTTTGAAACTGAAAGCATGACAGTTGAATGTGAATTGATTTCTAAGAAAGAGTGTGAACCAAGCGGAAATAAAATAGATAAGATTCAGTAAATAATATAAGGACAGTGGCTGGATGTTAGAATTTAATTGATGAATCAAACGGAGAGCTAGAGATAAAGAAACAACTTATGTTAAGTATTTTATATAATGAATTTATATAATAAATTTCACTAACCTTCCTTTTTATCTGCGTCAACTTTTATTTTCACTTACACGTGTTTCGGTGGATCCACCATCATCAGAGTAAATAACATATAATTGAAACTAAAAACTTTATTTACTAAAAATCTGGTTACACCTGTGAACACCAAATGAAGATGTATCATCTTCTACAGAGCTATAGAAGATATAAAAATCTATAGAAGATTAAACATCTTCAGTCATTTGTATAAAAGTTTTATACAAATGACTGAAGATATATCATCTTTTTTAGATTTTTAATAAATAAAGTTTTTAGTTTCAATTATAATTATGTTATTTACTCTGATGATGGTGGATCCACCAAAACACGTCTAAGTGAAAATAAAAATTGACGCAGTTAAAAAGGAAGGTTAGTGAAATTTATTATATAAATTCATTATATAAAATAATAATTATACATCTTCAGTCATTTGCATAAAAGTTTCATACAAATGACTGAAGATGTATCATCTTCTATAGATTTTTAATAAATATGTTTTTAGTTTCAATTATGTTATTTACTCTGATGATGGTGGATCCACCGAAATACACGTATTTCGGTGGATCCACCATCATCAGAGTAAATAATATATAATTGAAACTAAAAACTTTATTTATTAAAAATCTACAGAAGATAATACATCTTCAGTCATTTGTATAAAACTCTAGAGATTTGTATAAATCATCTTCTGTAGATTTTTAATAAATAAAGTTTTTAGTTTCAATTATATGTTATTTACTTTGATGATGGTGGATCCACCGAAACACATGTAAGTGAAAATAAAAGTTGATGCAGTTAAAAAGGAAGGTTAGTGAAATTTATTATATAAATTCATTATATAAAATAGAATTAATTTCAAACTGCAGGATGCATTATAAAGATTTATTTTTGTTAAGTAGCGTACGTAGTCTACAGTTAAATAGCTTTACTGATAAACTATACATGAATTCGCATTATTAATGACATTCTGAATTATTAGAGCATTATTAATATATAATGATATTCTACATTCAAAAATAAATCTTTATAATGCATTTTGCAGTTTGAAATTATTTCTATTTCATATAATGAATTTATATAATAATTTCACCAACCTTCTTTTCAAACTGCGTCACCTTTATTTTTATTCTTACTCACACATGTTTCGGTGGATCCACCATCATCAGAGTAAATAAAAAACCTGAAACTAAAAAATTTTTATCTCACTTATTTAAAATTTACAGACGATGATACATCTTCAGTCATTTGTATAAAACAGTTTTATACAAATGACTGAAGATGTACCAACATCTGTAAATTTTAAATAAGTTGAGATAAAATTTTTTTACTAAAAACTTAACTAAAAAATTTTTTATCTCACTTATTTAAAATTTACAGACGATGATACATCTTCAGTCATTTGTATAAAACTGTTTTATACAAATGACTGAAGATTTATCATCGTCTGTAAATTTTAAATAAGCGAGATAAAAATATTTTTAGTTTCAATTTTTTTATTTACTCTGATGATGGTGGATCCACCGAAACACATGTAAGTAAGAATAAAAATAAAGGTGACGCAGTTTAAAAAGAAGGTGTTGGTGAAATTATTATATAAATTCATTATATGAAATAGTAATGATTTTCTAGTACAGCAAATTGCAAATTGGATCGCTTTTCCAGGAAAACAAAATACATTTATAATAATGTTGATATTATGAAGCAAAGTTTGTAATACGAGGTGAAAAAAAGTTACAACCAAGTTCATATAGTGGCGTACGACTGTACAAACATCTCACCGGCACCGGCAAGTTTAGACATGCGCCTGCAACTGCGCACTAGTAAACATTGGAACCGACACATCAGAGATTGCACCGGTATCCAGCTTGACGAGTTCAAGACGGTGAAATTGCCGGACCGGCCTGTGTGTGATAACTATTATATGATAACATTGCATCTGGTGCCGTCACAGGCACTAACTTTGCCGGTATGCGTGAAAATGCAATAATGGTGGGTTAAAGTAATGAAATTTATGGCTGTAATAAAATAATATTATATACAGTATGACAAAATATACTGAACAACACATTATAGACACTAAATTATTACCTCCCGTTTTAACTTTTTCCTAGCTTCTGCAATTTTCTCATCTACTTTGCTTCTAACATTCCGTTTTATATACTTTTTAACATCATTCCAAGTATCTTTGTTATATTCTTGTACTGAAGACACAAAATCAAAGTTTGCCTCAAATTCCTTCTTTTTCTGATTCTTTTTACTTGGCTGAAACTAAAAAAATATATAACATTAAGATACTTTTGAATTGTAATCCTACATAGGATGTATGATAAAATAATAATAAAAATAAAATTAATAAAATAAGATACCTTGATGTTTAAAAATACAATAAGAAAACAAATGTTGTTGAAAAGATGAAAAAACAATACACCATGCAACAATTCTGTTCATCTTTTTCTGACAGTTAATGAGTGGCTCAAATATTTTTGAAAAAGGTCTGATGGAAACAACTTTGATATACTTTTACAATACAGTTTGTTCTGCTAAGTATGGCTAATTATTTTTTAATGTATCGTCTGTAATCTTATCCACGATTAATTTAGAAGTCAAGACACCACCCGTATTTATATGAACCACCCATCAAAAAAACAGAATTTTACAATTTATCAGCAAGTTTGTAAATGTTGCTGGTTTAAGTTAACATGAGAACGTGTTTAAAAGCTAAAGTAAAGTAACAACTCTACACAGCTCACAAAACAAGGTTCATTTTTTGTTTTACGTCAAACATTATGCACATAGATTAATGGATGTTAATGCAGACGGAATATTTATAAGGACGGCGATTTCAGTGTACGTTAACATAACCTATATTATTTGTAAGATAACTAGCACCATTAAACACAATATAACATTAAATTTATACTATACATTATTATACTATCATTTCTAAGCACTTTATAACCTAAGTAAGCATTTAACTCTAAATACAAACAAAAAACAGTGAAACCCTGAATAAAAACTACTTACATCTTCCTCATTGTCAGATTCTTCAGAATAATCTTTCACATCATCATCTTCTGAAATCGTTTTTATTAAATCCATCTGGCATACGTTTTGAATCATCGGTCAGGAAAAATTCGATCTAATTTGTAACAAAAATGTTTACAATAGTTTACAAATTGCAAAAAAACTTACACGTGCTATTTACTATACTTAACCTTACATTTGAAAGAAACCATGTACATAAGCATACTCGTGGCTGTAATGCCTATTTATTTTACTATGACGTCACAACAATATTCATTAAGACCGTAGATAGATTAATAATTTTATGAACCTAATTCAGACGATTTTGAGAAAGCTATCTTATTCTCTTCTCAGCGTAGGCCATTTAGCCTGTTTATTCATCAAAATTTCAATTGATTCCCAGTTAGGAAGCTGTATACAAAATTTATTTCCTATTCATAGCGCTGTAGAGATCTTACCAAGCTCGAAATCCCACAGGCCAATATTCCAAAACCCGTTCTGGAATTCTACCTCCCTTCATTTTTATAAAGGACAATTAAGAGAGAAATTACGTTTAAAAACATCGAGTTTAATGGCCTCCAGGTCAGCCTTGTCGGCTGTGACAAATAACCGTGAAGTGTGAACTGCTAAGTACCAATTGACAAAACAGGGTATACCTATATTTTTTGTTATGTTTTATGTCCGACTACATAAAAAAAAAGAAAATAGAAAGGATTAGAACACACATAGAGAGCCAACCTGCGTTGCATCATACTTTCTATTATAGACTTTAAAACAACCATCATGGTTTTGATTTCTTTCAAAAAGAAACCACCCGTTAAAAATTCTGCAGTGCGTTGCCTTCGTTTTGTTTTATTGCCACTGACAGCAATACCGATCGTATTATTACTAATTTATTAGGAAATTACGTTTCAGAGTTTCAGTCACACAATTCGGTCGATAGAAGTGATAAAATAATTATATGGCATTTGTAGATTTAGAGAAACCATTTGATAATCTGGACCGGAGTAAAAGGTTTAAATCCTTGAACAAACTAGAAATTAAATATAAAGAATTAAAAATTAAACGTATTACGTTTACTTTGAGGAAAGACACATGTCCACCGATACGACTAAATGAAATACCAGTTCCTCAGTCAGATGATGTAAAATACTTGGGACTGCACTTAGATCGACGCCTTACCTGGTCCAAACATATTTGGAATACACGCAAAAGACTGGGTTTGAAGCTGAGGGATTTGTTTTGGATGATGAACAAACGTTCACAGCTGTCATTAGAGAGCAAGCTTCTACTGTACAAAGCCATACTGAAACCGCTGTGGACTTATGGGTTACTGCTTTGGGGTTCAGCTGCGGAATCGAATCTTGCCATCATCCAACGATTCCAGTCTAAAGTCTTACGGATAATAACAAATGCTCCATGGTATGTGACAAATAATACATTGCATAAGGACTTATGTGTCAACACCGTGAAAGAGGAAATAACGCAGCTAAGTTCAAAATATTAAAAAAAATTAGCAGATCACCCGAATTCTTCGGCGCTTAATTTACTCGATAATAGCAAAGACGTGACACGACTGAAACGAATAAAATTGCTTGACCTTCCGTTTAGATTTACCGACTAACCTACTTTTTTTAAATAATTATTGAAGTCCATAACATCAACATCATCTCTAATAATATCATCTTCTTCCTCTACCCATTCTACTATCACCGTTATTAATTTGGTTACCTTTTCTATTAATGTTCTTCATCTTTTATCTTGTTAATATTTTAAAAATTATACTTAATTTTTTTTCGTTTCCGAAGCAATACCATTGGGTATTGTCTTCGTCCTGTGAACCCGTTCATGCTATTTACTTATAGTTTTGTTCTTTAAATCTGATTGTAAATATATTCTCAGATGTTAGAAAAATATATATAAAGAAGGGGAAATGATCTAGTACGGACTTTATAAGAATCAAACAGCTGTTTTGAGAATTGAGGGGTATAAACTCTAAAGTCACTGATTGCCTTTTGCGTATGTATGGGTTGTGAGGAAGGGAAGTGAAATATTTTCAATGCTGCCAACCTCAACAGTGAGACACTACTCGTACATTTCACTACCGTGCAGTTTCTAGTTACATTTTGTAAGCTGTGGTTTATTCCGAGAAAATGTTTTCTTCAACATAATAAGAAATAAATATGACCTGTAATATTGCCCATAACTTAATTACATGACTAGAAATGTTTTATTTACTGTAATTACGAATGAATCGCCTTCTTTACAATTGCTGTCATCGGCGTTTTTATTATAAGTCTCTCTAGTATCTACCTAATCGTTTTCTTTTTTTACCAGTTCAACGAAACTGTCAAAGAATAGCTTCTTCACGTCCTTAATTTCCGTCTTTATTTTCGAATTGTGGAAAGAGAAACATCACAGCAGTTAGCCGCTCGCTCACGGCTTTTGTTAAGAGACACGGATACGCATTTTTGTTTAGCTTCAACTTCACAACATTTTATTACATTGCGTTCAGCGCTGTGAATAGTTCGACCACGTTTTCGAGAAACCGACATTTGTGTTTACGGTAACAAACAGTTATATTTCTACAGTTAAGATTCAACTATACAGCTGAGCGCTGGTTGTAATAACGCGATTTTCTGTCATGTTGCTGCACACAAATCTCGTATACGGACTCATTTCTCTCGACGAATTTTGGACAGCATGGGCCCTAGACCTTTTAAAAATTGGCTTACTTTTTAAAAAATCGATTTTCCACTGTGTTTTCTTTTTATGAAGGGATTTCCTATTAAATGCCAATTCTTTAATTAAACATCGATTAAAGTATTTGAAAATTTTCCCGGCTTTCAATTAATAACAGAATTCTAAATTAGTTTTTATTTTTTTAAAATTCCTAGTAGTTTTGATGGAAAACGCGCACGAAAATTGTGTGACGTCACGATTTTTTCTTATGTTATGCAGCGTTAGTTAGTTGAACTGGTTACTCATCAGACAGCGCAGCGAGCGGTAACGGATTTTACTACTCCCACTTCTTCCACTAGCCTTCCCCTCACGGCGTATGTTAACGAGAAATGTCACATAGTACGTGCACTTAAGTAGACCTACTCTGTTATGTTATTTTTCAGTTAATTTTGCAGTATACATAAAGATGAGTTTTTCGCGATGTCTCCTTCAACCAAATAAACAAGTTCAATTCTTGTAAATTTTTAGCATTGTGCCTACGGCCAGATATCGGAAAATTTAAAAGTGTGAGGGTTTAATAGGATTTTTTAAAATAATATATGATATGTTACAGCCTATTATGTTCTGTTATATTTGTTTTGGTTTTGAGTGACATTCATAATAACTTATAAACACATTTGCTTTTATTCAAGCAATACAGTACGTATATCCTATCTAACCACTAATTACAGCTACTATTACTACATATTTTATAAATACTACGATTTTATACTGTTACGTAATATTTATTACGCTTGTTTCTTTAGCATAAAAATGTGTGCAATCTGAAGTAATTTAGGTGACAGTGATACATAATATTTTGATATGTCGCTCTCCTTTGTTATCAAATAAACGCGATTTCCTTTGTCTGGACAAAATTGCTAGTTTCAAAGTAATTAATAAAATATTAATTTATTCAGTACTAGGTAATTATTTCTTACATTTGACTCCAAAAACAGTTCAGTAATAATTTCCAAAATACAATATAGTACAATCTTATTTACTTTTCTGGGCGCTATCGTTGGATTTATACAAAAAAAAATCTGGTGTGAAACACACGACTTTCTCTTGTCAATGTAAAAACCCATATTTATAACCTTTATTTCATCATTAGTAAACAACGGTAAATGAAAATTATCTAATTTTAATCATGAGTGAATGAAGCAAAATTAAAATCAATCTGTTAAACTGCGGAAAATCACCAATTTTCGCTAAAATAGTCTCTGTAAAGAAAAACGTTTGAAATAAAAGTTGTTGATCTTTTTATTCCCGATAACTTTTATACATTTTTGTCATAACTTCTAAGGCTACTATGGCTTTAATATTAAAAAATCCCATTTTCTACCGATTTTGATGAAGAAATACAGAAAATCACTGACTGACGCTAAACGTTGTACAAAATATGTTTGAAAGAAAAGTTGTAGGTTTTTTTAATGTTCTACAACTTTAATTTTTTACACTTTTTCTCTATAATGCATACGAGGTGTGGCTATTAAATGACGAGACTGAAGTAAAAAAAATTATTAACAATACATTCCTTCCTATATATTTATATAGGCAAGAGAAAATAAAAATATCGTAAAAAATAAAAAATATTGTGAATTTATCTTTAGTGTTTGAGATGTTTATGGAAACTGGTAATGTTTAGAAAATAACGTAAGGGTTCAACACATTTTTTTTGGATAGAAACTGCTAAATTCCCAACAAATTGTATACCATTGGATGGAGAAAACACTACATTTCAATATTTTGCAAAAAACCGGAAACGTGAAAATTTTCAATATTTTCCGTTCCGTACCCTTAGGTATCGTACTTGTAAATTTGTTTGCAATTTTATTTTCCAACTAATTTAGCCTAATTGGGGATGAATTATTTATTTATGACATAACTAATTTGGCACATATACATCTGTAAATCAGAATGTTATCGTATTTAGTTATATATGATTTTTAATTTGATTTTTTGAGAATATATCAGTGTGGTAATCATTGACTTTATATTGTAAATTTGAATATATTTGCCACGTCAAACAATACTACCTATAGGCCTATTGTTCAGAATTTGGGTTATCTACAAAATCAATCTTTTACTGTACCTAATAAAGTTGTAGGTACTTCCATTACCAAACAATACAATTAATCAGTCACAAGCTAAATGTATAACTGAGTAAGAAATTTTGTTACATCATTTATTGATGTGTTCATAAATCAATCGTTAGGTTACATTTACACAGAACAGAATACTGAATTACGCTATTTTAGGCTTTGTGTGGGTGGATATGTATTTTCGGACTCCCTCGATCTCTCTCTACATGCATAACCAGTTGTGAAGTAGTGGGGAGAATGGTTTTGTAGGGGAAATGCGTCGTGTTAGAACGTACGGACGCACATAAACACGCACACGTAAACACACGACTATTGCTAACTGATGATTCATAAAACGATCAAAACAAGACTGCTATATAGTTGAATCTTAACCTACACAAGGTTCCACGATATACTGTATATGCTCTGGGTATAGTATAAGTTGTTATGTTTGTCGTACTGAAATTAAAGCACTTGCGCAAGAGCACTGATGCTTTCCCCCTTTACCCATCCTTGCAAACGAGGGTAAACTCGTGTATCAAGTGACTATACGATAAAGTTGCTCTAAGAAAAGGAATACAATAAGAATGTTCAATGCCACCGCTACTTTCTAACATGTGTATAAGTTATATCTATCTATTGAAAAGGCTAATAATAAAGTGAAGGAAAAATTTGACGCACGAATAAAAACTCAATAACCCGGACAGTTGAAAATTCGTTCAGTTGTCACTAAAACCGATATGTGGTTTTAACCGATGTCACTAACAACGATATTACTTTATATTGCACGTAATAGGTAGGTAACAGACCAACCTCTCCATCGAATATTAGTCACACTAACCGATAGGTTATTGTTTCCGATGTCACTGTACGCGGGAAATGTATATTTTATTTCTATTCAAAGCATACAACACAGTAATGTTTTGGGTGAGCTGGTTACTTCTTTTAGTGCATTAAAGAAATTAATTAGGCAGTCTGTCATGTAGAGTCTGTCTACGCTAAGAGTACTCCGACGTAGGCAACCAGCAATACAAGTGAGCATGCGCATTAATTAAAAATATGCACAGCATGATCCAAAACAAAATTCCATACAACACTGATTTGCTCAAAGCATAATAATAAAAACACGTAAAATTCATTTGTTAGAAAATGTTTTATAAATCGAACATTAGTTTACCATCAATAGTAACTAAAAAATGTTACTATTGTTATTCCTACATTATTACTTTTCGTTACATTATTTACTATTATTATTTATGATTAGTAGGTTTTTATTATAGACTCAGTTTTATTTTATTTTTGGTCACAAGTAATATAAGACTAATGCGCTTGAATTGTAACAGGAGAGTAAACAATTCCAAACATTCCTTGTTTATCATTTCAGATTGTTAATTTCATATCATTGAAATAATTAATGTCTGTGACTAATTTAATACAACTGTTTGCCTTTGCCCATGTTTAACTCATTTTTTAGTTTCATCAGTTATCTTTTGGAATTGTATCTGTTCGTTTCAATTTTCTTCGTAGACTGAAGTTGGAAAATTTTGTAAGCTGTGTTTTCTTAACATACGTGATACCGGTAGTGAATGTGTTTGAGTTTTTAAACATAAAAGCGGTAAACATTAAAAAGTAGAAAAAATTGTTTTGTTAAATGTAATGTTTTAAATAATTAATTAAGGAGTCTTTAAGGAACTATAATAATTACTAGTAATCAGAACGGTATAATTGAAAACGCTTAAAGGATAATGTTTATTTTAGCCGGATGTAGATATTTTTATGATGTAACGTAGTGCAAGATAATTGTCAGGCGGAGAGGTAGATACGCGCCAACTAGTGTAAAACTTTCATTAGAACCTATAGGCGCTTGCCTCGCGCGGAGTACTCTTACAGTAGAATGGACTATAGATGCAGTAGGATGGACTATAGCAGTTCTCTTAGTGGAACTATTAAAACGTCAGTTTTCATGTGACAATCAGCCCTATCTGTGTGGGCGACAGACACCGCAGTATGTGGCTGATTCGTGGTGTGTAGTCGCCGCAATTGGTTTCTACGACGGGTTACGGGTTCGATTGCCGATCAGGTCGTTTGATCAATTACCTTTATCATCTGCATTAGCAGTAATCGCCAAACAAGGGGATGTAAAAAATACACGGCGAACTTAATAATACTGTAAAATTTGGAAGTTTTTTTTTTTTTGTTTAATGTCCGACTGTTCTGCAATTACTGATAATGCAGACGGTGAAGGATGAAATTATTTTTTTGTAACGCATGAAAATATGTCGTGCCTGAATGGGATTCAAACCCAAGACCGCATGATGAGAGGCAAGCACTCTCATAACTCTTGGAAGTTATGGTCTCTCATAGTTTCTGAGAAAAATGTACACGATTCATTATGTTAAGTATATATAGTGTTATACTGACTTCCTTCCTTCGTTTTTCTTTGATACTAGTTTTGGGTATAACAGAATTTTTCTATTCCGTCCGCAACTCGGTACAATTGTACCGTAATTGCGGTTGACTGTAGGTATACACAACTATTTTGTTTTCCTTTGTTGGCCACCCTGTCAGCGCAAAAAAGGCGGTTATCAGGTAGTTTGAATTCTGCTAATACCAATTTAGCGGAAAAGAGTGATCAGAACAAGTGCCATTTTGATAAAAATGTAAATAATACTTAAAACTTCTATTATACGAGGTGTTGCTATTAAATAACGAGACTGACGTTGTAAAAGATTTAATTTTAATTTTATACATAATCACTCATTGTCACCTTCAATATACACTCCTTCTCTATCCCTACAACGCTCCATGCGAATTTTACATTGTTGGAAACGGTGCTGGAAGTCATCTTCTGTCAGCTCCTTCAGTACACGTGCCGCTCAAAAATGTTTGAAATGAAGCTCGCAAAAATGTTTGTACTGACACTTTGTACGCGATTGAAAATGACCCAAATTTTTTGGAAACTATAATAACATGTGATGAAACGTGGTTTTTTACTTGTGATGTGGAAAAAAAGCGCCAATCTGTGCACTGGAAGAGCCAAACTTCACCGAGAGCCAAAAAAGCTTGAATGAGCGAGTCAAAATTTAAAGCAATGATGATTGTTGTTTTTGATATCCATGGGATTGTGTACCTTCACTGGCTTCCTGAAGGTCAAACAATTAATCAATATTACTACCTTGAGGTACTTTCTAAACTACGTCAAAGATTAAGGAAGAAACACCCTGAAATGTGGGACAAATCATGGGTTCTCCACCAAGACAATGCGCCAGCTCATTCCGTGTTATCTGTCAAGAGGTTCCTAGCCAAGTACAGCATCTCAGTGTTAGAACATCCATCCACCTTATTCACAAGATCTTGCACCATGTGACTTCTACCTGTTCCCTAAGGTGAAATCTGCATTAAAAGGGACAAGATTTGAGTGTATGGAAGCTGTAAAAGAGTAAGGGACACGTGTCCTGAAGGAGCTGACAGAAGATGACTTCCAGCACTGTTTCCAACAATGGAAAATTCGCATGAAGTGTTGTAGGGATAGAGAAGGAGTGTATATTGAAGGCGACAAACAATAAGTAATTATGTATAAAATAAAAATAACATTTTTTACGTCAGTCTCGTTATTTAATAGCCACACCTCATATTACTTGTTAAAAAAGCTTCCATATGTTCCATGCCTGGACTAGTCTTATTACAAAGACAGTTTTTCAACTCCAACATTGCAATGAAATGACAAAATATGAGGTCAGTAATAATACTGACCTAAATATTTTTTTAGAAAAATTATAATCCTATTAAAAGGCTTTTTTAAAAGTACAGAAAAGTCATCTGCCTTGTAACCTTAGCAATAATTTGTTCTTTTTTATAAGAAATGGGATATGGATGCTGTAAAACAATAACTATCAAAATTTATACCAGTATACATTAAAGACTGTTAATTATAGATACTGAAGTCACAAGATTGCCTTTTGTGTATGGATGGGTTGTGAGGAAGGGAAGTGAAAATTTGACAGTGCTGCCAACCTCAACTGTGAGACACTACTCGTATATTTCACTACCGTGCAGTTTCTACATACATTTTGTACTCTGTGGTTTATTCCGGGAAAATGTTTTCTTCATAGACCTTATAAGAAATAAATGTGACCTCTAATATTGCCTATAGCTTAATTACATGACTAGAAATGATTAATTTACTGTAATTACTAGCTACTTTATTCCATTGGAACAAAATTTTCTACAAATGAATTGCCTTCTTTACTATCGCTGTCACGGTGTCTTTACTGTCAGTCTCACTAGTATCTACCTGTTTCTTTTTTCTACCAGGTGTCAAAAAAACTGTTGAAAAATAGCTTCGTCACGTCTTTAATTTTCTTCTTTAGTTTTTGAATTGTGAAAAGAGAAACATCACAATAGTTAGCCACTTGCTCATGGCTTTTGTTAATAGGCAGAGAAAGGCAGTTTTATTTAACTTCAACTTCACAGCATTTTATTACACTGCATATTAGATTTCGTTCAGCACTGTAAATAAACCCACATTTCGGTAACAAAGTGTTATATTCATACAGTTAACCTAGAAAAGGTTCCGTGATATCCTGTGTATGCTCTGGGTATAGTATAAGTTGTGCTGAAATTAAAGCAGTTGCATATGTGCACTGTTGCTTTCCCCCTCGTTGCAAACTCGTGACTCAAGTAACTACGTCTTGTTTTACAATAATTGTAACCAATTGGGTTGGTCTAGTGATTAAGTTGTCGCAGGAAGTCAACTGATTTTCAGAGACCAAAGTTCCACGGTTTGAATACTAGACATTGGTGGTGTAGTTTGATGGTTGGTTCAAAACCACACATCTCAGCAATGGATGGCCTGAATCTGTACAAGGCCTCATTTACATGGCATACATATAATTCCCATCTCATTGGGTCATGAGGTTCCTTATTGTTCTTAAATTGAACAGATTGCAATGTACACACAATTTTTAACAACTTAGAATTAATTAGTTAAATAAAAATTTGTTAAGACTTCATGCACTGGCTATGTCCTCAAAAATTAGAAATTACTAAGTTTGTATAAAAGTTGTTGACACTAAGTATCAAGTGATAAGTTAATACAACAAAACAATAACAATGAATATAAAAACTTGAATAGAAAATATAAAAAACCTAAATTGAATAACTAGAACAATTCCTATCTAAAAAAGTACATAAAATAAAGCAACAAAGAACTGGTGGAAAAAAGAAAGCATTGTCTTTTTAATCTTTAAAGTATGTACGTTGCAATCTGTTTAATTTAAAACAATAAGCAACACCTGAGAGTGAATGATTGATTATTAAACTCCAACTACCACAGTACACTGGTAACACCATGGTCATTCAAATCCATAAAAAAGAAACTACCTACAACATTTTTGTACAACAAGAACATTAATATTAATAATTTCAAAAAGGTAAATCCAAGAAGTGTTATTTTTCAGAAGTATATTTTTGCTATTGCCCAGTAATAAAATAACTAGGTGGTCAGAGTGCTGAAGAAGGAATTGATGACTGAACCTTCTTATTTCTTCCAAAACAGTTGGAATTTCAAGATCACACCAAAATGTTATGTCATCAACGTATGATGACCCCAGTATCTTGGAATACTACAGTTGATCAAAATAAAGGAGACAGTATAGAATTCACATAAATGCATTTTTACTTTCTCTTGCCTATACGAACATATAGGAAGGAAAGTATTGTTTTCATGTCGATTTTTCACCGGATCTACACGTTTTCAGACCCCCTGAACCTAAAAAACATGTTTTTAGCGATTGGTCTGTGTGTGAACAGAATATCTCAAGAACGGAACATCGTACGAACTTGAAACTTAAGTTACATACCACTACCGGACCTGACACGAACATTTTCATCAAAATCGGTCAACCGGAAGTATCACTTTTTTCGATTTTCTCAAAAACTGGTCCTACGATTTTTTTAAAAATTGCCTGGTTTACTTAATTTTTTATGCTCTACAAGATAGGGTAGGCACCATGTTTGCTGAAATTCTTGGTAAGGCTGTTTTCACATAAAAAAATTAGTTTTTTAAGATTGCGGCTTTATTCTGCATTTTAGCCCAAAAATGTACATAATTAAAGTTGTAGAGAATTTAAAATTCTACAACTTTTATTTCAAACTTTTTTTTGTATATCGCTTAGTTTAGCAATTTTCTGTTTTTCTCTCACGAAAACGTGTAAAAAATTTATTTTTTTAAGATTTCGGCCTTAGTGTGCATTTTACAACAAAAGTGTATAATAAAATTTATAGAAAATTAAAAGATCTACAACTTTTATTTAAAGCATTTTTCTCTACAGAGCCTAGTTTAGCGTGAAAGAGTGATTTTCCGTATTTTTAAGCCAAACTGAGTTCGATTTTAATTTTGCGTCTTTCACTCATGATTAAAATAAGGTTATGTTTTTGAGGTTAGGTTTCTGTTTATTTCTAATGTTTTTATGACAAATTTTACGTTTTATTGTTAATTATTTGCATTGGCAAGAGAAAGTCGTGTGTGTTTCACACTAGATTTTTTAAATTTGCTGTAGCTTGGAAACTGGTAACAAATCTTAAATAACATACAATTTTTTATACTCTAAAATCTGTTTATTTACATGCTTGATAAAAATATATTTCTAAAATTAATAATAAAATAATAATAGTAGTAGTATATAATATCTAGTTTTAAAATTTAAAAAAAATTTCATAATTCTTTAGTTTTTCTAGTAATTCTTTAATATATGTTGCTCGATTCCTTGCAGGTGGAGTTCTAAGTGAAAATGTAGAGCCAAATATTTGTTGGGAGTGAATGTACCTGGTATCAATTTTGTTACAAGCACCTATTTTTTTTATGATAGCCTTTCATTTTTATATATGTTGAGCCTGATACACCCATAGAGTGATTTTACCTTTCAGGAAAAAATAAATGCAGATTATTAATAAAACAAAAAAAAGAGAATATTTAACTCCAAATATTAAATACAGTCTATATATTGAAAATGATTTTCTACAAACAATTTATATCAGTTATAAGATTTTAATAAATTACCATTTACCTACTTGCATGTACCACAAAACTTTCAAGACTTAGTTGATGAAGATGAAAAATTAGAAATAATAAATAATTACCATGTAGGAAAAAATAATCACTGTGGAACACAATAACTAGTAATGAGCAAATTAAGAGAAGATATTATTACCTGAATTTAAAAAATCACATCCAAAACTTTATCAACAACTTTGGAATTAATTAAAAACAAAATATGATTCCATTAAATTTAGAAATGAATCTTATATCTACAGCATTATAACTTTTACAAATATTTCGTATTGAGAGTTTTACTTTAGATGGTATTAAGTTTTCAAAGACAATAGATAGCTTTTCAAGGTACATTCAAGCTTACAAATTGATTGGTGCACAAGGATTAGAAATAGCCAATACACTATTTTATTATTTTTCATAATTAAGTATATCAGAATGAATTTAAAAAGGGTTCAATCAATATCAAATTAAAATATGAAATTTTGGCTTACAATAATAATATACGAGGGTGGTCTGAAAAGTTTCCGACCTCAATGTGAAGATGGCAGTACTCGTAAATAAAAGCTTGTGTATTTTGTTGTTCATCTGCTGACAGTTACTCACCAAAGTTTCAGTCATTTTGGACGCGCAGTTGTCATGTAACAGACGGTTTAGTGAGTTGATGTGAGTGTTTTTGTGAAAATAGACAAAATTGATTATCAAGCTGTCATTAAATATTTGTTTTTGAAAGGCAGTATGCCTACGCAAATCAAAGATAAGTTGGATTCTGTGTATGGTGACTCTGTACCATCATTCATCACAGTGAAATTTTGGGCCACTGAATTTCAACGTGGCCGTAAGAGCTTGGGAGATGATGAACGTTCGGGACGTCCAAAAACTGCAACTACAGACGAAAACATCGACAAAGTTCACAAAATGGTCTAGACGACCGCCGAATTAAAGTGAGAGAGATAGCAGAGGTTATGAACCTGTCAAAAGAATTGTTTGTCACGTATTAAATCAACATTTAGGCATGAGAAAGCTGTCTGCGTGTTGGGTGCCGCGTTTGCTCGCGTTAGACCAAAAACGTGTTCGAATGAACGTTTCCAACGCTTTGTTGGCGCAGTTTAGGTGCAATAAATCCGAGTTTAGGCGCCGATTAATTACTTTAGATACACGATGTAGTGCCCGAAACAAAAATACAGTCCAAACAGTGGACTGCAAAGGGGAAACAAGCTCCAAAAAAGCAAAAACTGTTTTTTCGGCTGGGAAAGTGATGGCGACTGTTTTTTGGGATAGTCATGGAGTTATTTTAATCGATTATCTTCAAAGAGGAGAAACCATTACAGGAGCATACTACGCATCATTACTTGATAAGCTAAAGGCAGGACTTGCGGAAAAACGGCCACATTTGCAGAAAAAGAAAATCCTGTTTCACCAAGACAACGCACTGTCTCACACCTCAGCGGTTGCCTTGGCGAAAATCCACGAATTACGGTTTGAACTGCTTGATCATCTGCCTTACTCACCAGATCTAGCTCCAAGCGACTTCTTTTTGTTCCCTTTTCTAAAAATTCCACTCGGAGGACAAAGATTTTCGTCAAATGAAGAGGTAATCACCTTCGTGAACAACTATTTTGCAGAGAAAAACGCCGAGTGCTATTTGGACGGGTTGCAGAGATGGGAACATCGCTGGGAGAAGTGTGCAGAGTTACAAGGAGACTATGTTGAAAAATAAAAAAAAATTTTTCGGAAAAAATATCTTGTATCTTTGTTAGGTCGGAAACTTTTCAGACCACCCTCGTACATTTTTTTTTTGGTTTTACATCAGACTGTTTTTAATATACATTCAATTATAAAATTAACCATTTCTGAAGTTTTATATTATATGGTCATATATATTATACAAACTCATTACTCGACATGGTGTCAATATAATGAACAATTATACAAAAAATCATGAAGTTAGAACTAAAATACTGTATTAACATAATAAAGATGTCAATCAGTCTATAAAAGATGTTTTTAACATAAGAAATAAAGATAAGAAACCATTACCAGAAATTCCATCGGAACTCCATAAATTTATGTGAGATCATAATACAAAGAGAAGATTCATTCATCAAATGCTCATCCTAACGAAAATTAGCAAATCCTATTGATAACCTTGTTCTATGTACTTCTTTTTCTTACAAGAAGAACAACAGAAATAAGATATATTACATACAATTGTTAAAATAACGGTGGAAAATAATTTTAATAAATTAAAACAAAAACTTATGTTAGTTAATAAAAAAATAATGAATAAAGTAGAATTAGAAAAGATTAAGAGATAGATTATATTAATTATTGATACCATATAATATAATTTTAAGTTTATTACAAGGTATTGAAAATTCATAAAATTTTTGTAAATTAGTTGTGCTTCACCCCAGTACAACATATCTAATACAGACTTATTTCATTAAATTAAAAGAATTTCTAAATACCTTAACAATAAACTACCTTTAGAAGTAGAATATGAGTTCTAGAATTCATTATCTATCTTTGTATTGTTAATTCTAAAAGTTTGATAGATATTGATTGTAAAATTAGAAGCAAAATATTGTAAAATAGAAACTGGTTGAAGAAATTAACATCGTTTGTATACATCATATTCTGTACTCTCAAAATAAGAGTTAAATTACATTACTGTAATTTCAAAGAAAAGTATTTACTGAAGTCAGATTCTGATTGAAAACAAGTATTATATTTAGATATTGTAATGATAAAGTTAATTCATTGTTAATGTGCTTATCAGGCTGATAAGCACCGTAATGTAATTTAACTCTTATTTTGAGAGTACAGAATATGATGTATACAAACGATGTTAATTTCTTCAACCAGAAATCTTGAAAAAAAATCTTTCTATTTTACAATATTTTGCTTCTAATTTTACAATAAACATCTATCAAACTTTTAGAATTAACAATACAAAGAAAAATTTAGTGAAAATGCAGCCCATTTTCACTAAAAATATTTCACTATTTGTATCAGATTGATTTCAATCATCCATGTACCCTTTCTTGACAACTTTACGCCAAGTTGTGGGAAATCCATCTTTAAAATTGGCATATATGGACAATGGGATATCTGCAACAAAAATTTACAAAATATGAATTACATAATATACAAGGTCTGTTCAAAAAATTATTTTCTTTTTTTCACGTATAAGGCGTTTCTACCTGTTTTGGCACCCATCTTTTCTTTGGCCTGCCAATATCTCAGTGACCTACTGGTTTGTATCTCCTTGCTAAACCAAGTAAGCGGCTTTCTGGCATCTATTTAAATGGTCGACTCATTGGGCACAGCACAATTTAATTTTTTTTATTGAGTGGAAAAATTCCCAATTTTTGCCTTATATCTTCATCATATCTGATCCTGTCTAGTCTTTTTAATTTTTTTTATTAAGTGGAAAAATTCCCAATTCTTGCCTTATTTCTTCATCCAAAAATAAATCTTTATAATGCATCTTGCAGTTTGAAATTAATTCTATTTTATATAATAATTTCACTAACCTTCTTTTTAAACTGCGTCAACTTTTATTTTAATTTTTACTTACACGTGTTTCGGTGGATCCACCATCATCAGAGTAAATAAAATAATTGAAACTAAAAAAGTTTTTTTTCACTTATTTAAAATCTATAGAAGATGATACATCTTCAGTCATTTGTATAAAACTGATAGACTGAAGATGTATCATCTTCTATAGATTTTAAATAAGTGAGAAAAAAAAACTTTTTTAGTTTCAATTATTTTATTTACTCTGGTGATGGTGGATCCACCGAAACACGTGTAAGTAAAAATTAAAATAAAAGTTGACACAGTTTAAAAAGAAGGTTAGTGAAATTATTATATATTTCTTCATCATATCTGATCCTGTCTAGTCTTTTGAATGACCTTAAGAATTAAATTTTCTCAGTTTGGAAGTTTCTTTCCTCTCTTCTCCTCATCCTTCATGCTTCAATGCCGTATGTAAAGGCTGGAACTGCCACCATCTGTTCAAAAAGTATCAGACTTTATTTTTTAACGCCCCAACAAAATAATGATAAGATAACGTAAGTCAGGGTAGACATGTTTTGAGATGTCAGGAGTATGCTTAAATTTTTTCCATCGATATGTTAACTCAATCTTGTTTAAACTCGCCTCGAATACAGAAATGCTGTGTATGTGTTTCGAATTTTGAATTGTGCTAAAATGACAGAACAATAGTGAATTCATGAACACTGTTCAAGAATTCATCATCATTCCTAAATGTAACTGTAATTAATATTAATTGGCGATGAAACGTGAATATAGATGATTTTGGTCATGACCTAGATACCAAAATGCAGTTTTCAAAATGGTAAAATTCTTTGTCCCAATAGGCACATGGCAGCTTCATCATAATAACACTGCTGCTCATTTGTCACATCTCAGCCAAAGCTTTTTGGCAAGGCACAATGTTCAAGTGGTTCAGCAGCCACCTTATTCCCCAAGTATATTACCACATGACTTCTAACTTTTCCCCGAGCTCAAAATGCCTTCAAAAGGACAACAATTCAAGTCTAGAGACATCTTAATGGAAAATGCAATGAATGGCCTAAACAGCATACCTTTCCAGAAATCCTTCCGACAGTGGCAGCACCGTTGGGACAAGTAAATGGAGTCTGAGGGTAATACTTTGAAGATAGGATAAATTTTTAAGTATTTATAAAAATAAATTTTTTATTTGAAAAAGTAGGATACTTTTTGAACAGACCTCATATATTATAATATGATATATAAATAAAAGTTGTAGATCTTTTAATTTCCTATAAATTTTATTATATACACTTTTGTCGTAAAATGCATACCAAGGCCGAAATCTTAAAAAATCAATTTTTCACATGTTTTGGTGAGAAAAAAACAGAAAGTCGCTAATTATCGCTAAACTAAGCGTTATACAAAAAAATGTTAGAAATAAAAGTTGTAGAATTTTAAATTCTCTACATTTTTTATTATATAAATTTTTGCGCTAAAATGCATATTAAAGCCGTAAACTTAAAAAAATATTTTCTTTACGTGAAAATGGCCTCACCGAGAATTTCAGCAAACATGGCGCCTACCCTATCTTGTAGAGAATAAAAAATTTAGTAAATCAGGCAATTTTAAAAAAAATCATAGGACCAGTTTTTGAGAAAATTGCAAAAAAGTGAAAAATTACACGAATAAACTACTACTTCCGGTTGACCGATTTTGATGAAAATGTCCGTGTCAGGTCCGGTAGTGGTATGTAACTTAAGTTTCAAGTTTGTATGATGTTTCGTTCTTGAGATATTTTGTATACACACACACAGACCAATCGCTAAAAACATGTTTTTTGGGTTCAGGGGGTCTGAAAACGTATAGATCCGGTGAAAACTCGATTTCGAAAAATCGACATGAAAACAATACTTTCCTTCCTATATATTCATATAGGCAAGAGAAAGTAAAATGGCTTACACCTTCTGTAAAATAGCCTCCCAATTTAACAAAATGTAACTGCCACTTTGTGGGTTAAGCAAAATAAAATTCACACTTAATTTCCTTAATTATTGTGAAAACTACTGCGAGAAAAATTAGTAAAAAGTGATAGTTTGATGTAAAAGCCTCCTGGCTGTCTCACAGAAGGCACTGTTCTGATTTTGTAAAATTTGATACATTGTCTCTTTATGAAAAAAATCATAAATCTTGGATTAAAAACTGATGTCCCATCTTCCACAAAGGTTATTGATGATTGATTGTGAAAAGGGATTTAAAAGAGAGTTGAATTCTTACCTAGTTAAAATGGCTATTAAATACTTTACAGGAACTTATAAATTATGAGGTTTTATTTTGTGTTTTGTACTGTATGTGATCGACATTGTACAGTTTATTTTCTTTGTCTTTTTTAAATGACTTGTTAAGTGACGTAATGTTGACACTGACTTATTCTATACTCATTTTGAGTTTTGTTCAAATTGAAATTTCAAATAAAAACTGGAAAATAAAATGCACTAAATTTTCCATACTCAGGACTACTTACCACTCTGTCTTTTCATCCTTCCAATTAGATAAAAACAACCTTTGTTAGTTCTGACCATAGAATTCATAACTCTAGCTTGAACAATACCGACTGATGTGGAAACACTGCTCCTGCCAAAATAGAACACAAACGAAACAATTACTAGTGAAATATCATTAATATGAACAAAAATTAATGGTTGGTCTTTTAGACCAGTTTTAATCTATTGAATATTGGTTGATTGCGTCTGCTACGCAGCTCTGCGTCGGCGATTCAAGATTCCCTCTGAATTAAGGTATATACTCGGTGACAAAAGCCCTATTTTGGATGCGGCTTTAAAATTTTTACGATCCATTAGTGTGTACAACAGTGTCTGACAGTCTAGGGTGATCTGCAATGTTTTATATGTCCTAGTTAGTTTTATTCTATAGTATTATGTTTTATATTAGTTATTATTCATATGTCTGTGTTTTTATTATGTGGCCCCTTTACAGCCTTTTGCGACCTCTTATAACTGTGATAAATTTTAATTTTTTGTTCTTTGGTTGTGATACTACAGGGTGATTTTTTAGTCCTGTTACCCAATTGTTAATGTCTGGTAATATTTTTCTAAAAAAAGTAAATTTTGTTTTGTGAAACTAAGTTGGTAGTTCTACTCAACCAGTATGGATATGGCAGTGTGAGTTGATTCTCCTTGAGCTGTGTAAAATTTTGTGCCATTTTCGGTCGTGCTACGAACAGAATGTCTTTTATCCTAAAACAATCTCTTGTTTAAATCTGGAGGCTGAAGCTCTAGAACTAATCGTAAGTGATACGGATACAATTTCAATTTTTTAGCAGCTTTCTGAGCACTCGAACATGACAAATCAACATGCGAGGAAAGTTTTTGTAAACTTTTCCATGGAGAATTAAGCAATCTTGTTTTCACATTCTCTTAACGTCATCTGTCAAGAGAGTTGGTCGACCACTACATTTCCTGCTGCAAACAATACCTGCCTCTAAAAATCAGTTAGTTAGCCTAGAAATTGACTAGAATAGAGTGGAGGAACACCAAAAAATTTAATTTGAAATGATTCTTTTACACTCGCATACAATTTTGTAGCAAAATATTGTTCAAGAATGAAAACCCGTTGTTCTAGGGTAAAAGACATTCTGTTCGTAACACAACTGGAAACAGCACAAAATTTTACGCAAATCAAGGAGAATCAACTCAAACAGTTGTATCTATACCGGTTGAGTAGGGCTACCAACTTTGTGTCACAAAACAAAATATCCCTTTCTTAGAAAAAAAATTACCAGACATTAACAATTGGGTAACAGGACTAAAAAATCACCCGGTAATTTATAAGATTTAATTACTAATGTACTAATAAATACATAGCACTAATGACATTGACAACTTATCAGTGTCATTGGTGTTATTTATTCTAACTGTGATATTAAGCTTAAGTTTATGTCTATGTTTTTTCTGTGTTTTTTAGCCTTTTTTGTCTGTGATGTTACTTTGTTTTTTTTCTATTTTTTTTTTCATTCCTGTGATACTAGGTTATAAATTTTTAAGTTAGATAAAAAAAAGCATTCTGCACTTGGGCTTTTTACACCCTTGTATAGAACAACAGGCGATGATAACCTCGTCAAGGTTTTTCGTTCTAAAAAAAAAATCTATTTAAGCCCAAAAAAACATAACCCATAGTAGTTACTAATGACCAAAATGTCTATGGAACTTAAAAATAAAACAAAACTAAAAAAATTACTAAATGGACAATAATATACTTACGAGTTGACCCGTCCAAAGAGCTCAACATTATCAGAGTTTTCCCTTTTTCTGATAAACCAATTTTTAAGTTCTTTTGGAATATGTGACGTATTTAAAGTGCTATTACTAGATAAACTGATGGATAATCGTGGTCTGCTTTTCGATGTATTTTTTGTTTTATTTAGAACAGGACTTTCTCTTGGTGTATTAGATCTAACTGATTTGTTGAGTCGTTTAACAGCACTTTTATTTTTATCTTTATCAAGTTTGGTTTTTTTACTATAGATTACAGAATAACTGCTGTCATCCATGTCCTCGTAATCTGAAGAAAATAGTCTGTTTTCTCGCCCACCGAGCACTGGGGATGATGTTCTTATTTCATTGTTATTGTTTATTGATTGATACAATGGTTGACGTTTACTGCGATTGATGAAACTGTTTTCTTTGTTCACTTGACTGTATGAGTCAGGATAGCAACCTCCAATAAAAGGCATTCGTACACCTAAAAAATTTATTTAAAATGATTAGGCCATTTACACATCTACATACAATGGTTTTAATAAAATACATACTTTGAAACTTCATACAAAATTTAATTTGCATATGTTAAGACATAATATGGTTGCATCAACCATTTTTAATGAATTAAAAAGTCAACAGCTTCATGGTGACGCAACAGTTCAGCTAGTGGTGGATAGTTGCCCTGGCCAGAACAAGAACGTAAATACTCCTGTAATGTGTACCACTTGGCTACAAAAGCATTCACCACAATCAGTAAAACTCCTGGTTAAATTATCTACCAAATTACTGGTCACTCGTTCCGACCATCTGATCGAGTTTGGATTAATTGAGAGATATACAGAAACAAAACATGATCTGACAAAAAATGAGTATCGCGATGTGTTCTCCAAGTATGGCACAGTAAAACAAAATATCTGTGAAGACTGGGTACCACTTGACCGGAAAAGCAGCTGAAAAGGAATTCAAAATATCTGTTGATCTATATTTTGAAATGCAGGAAAATTATTTTCAGAAAGACAAGAAAAGGAACTGTTGTTGCTAGAGGTGAGATGGCGTACAATATTGATGCAGTGGCAGAGAAACATTCATCAAGCGTGGAAGACAAGTTCAAGACCCTTAGGTAATATTGATGATATTAACTTGAGATATTGGTGTTCCAATAAAGGTAACGAAATTAAAGGATGACAACCGTCTGCTCCAAAAACATTTTGGTGAAGACTGGAAAGAAATAAATAATCTTCACTAGTATAAATCAGTTATTGAGTTACATGTAAAAATAATAATCAAGTGACAATTAATGATAATTGTGATTGTTTACATGAAAACTATGACCCTGATGATCCAAATATATTAATAAATGCTTTGTTTTAGATTGTAACATTTTTAAGTTTTATGTTGTGTTTTATAAATATTGTATAAACGTATTAATTTTTTATTTCTTTCAAAAAAGTAATTCCAACTTAAAATAAATTATAATTGTTATTAAAATGGGACTTTTTTATTTACAATACAGTAGGTTTACCTTTTACTTTTATTGCACATGAATTGAGTTCATTTTTTGATATAAACATGATATATGACATTTTTGAGGTTAGTTTTTTTGTTCGTTTTTAATGTTTTATTGCTAATGTTAGGTTATATTAATTTAAAAATAAATCCTAATAATCAGCTGTTTAACAGCTGATTTTCAGAGACGAAGGTTCCTGGTTCAAATCATAGTAAAGGTAGTTACTTTTATACGGATTTGAATGCTAGACAGTGGTTACCAGTGTACTTTGATGGTTGGGGTTCAATTAACCATACTCTCTCAGGAATTGTCGGCCTGATTCTGTACAAGAGTACATCTCATTTACATGTCATACGTATCATCCTCATCTCATTGGGTCATGGGGTTGCTTATTGTTCTGAATTGAACAGATTGCAACGTACACATACCAGGAATTAAAAAATATACATATACCTATTCTTAAAGTACTATTTTTTTTTATTAAAACTTTTCAAAAGTCCCAATAGATTGCAGCACCTGCTGGACTATTAAAGAATTTGTTCATGTATGTGGCCAATTTTACGCCAAGTGGTATGTGCGCAGTTTAGTGCATAAGAATAGGTAAAACTTTATGTACATGTATATGGCCAAGGTGAATGAATGGGTTAAATTAATTCTATTTTTTTTTTTGTAATAAATTTCACTAACCTTTTTTAACCTACCTTTATTTTTTATTTGCTGCCCACATTGGCATAGTTGGTAATGTGCTCGCCTCTCACCATGTGGTCTTGGGTTTGAATCCCATTCAGGCACGGCATATTTTCATACGTTACAAAAAAAATCATTTCACCCTTCACAGTCTGCATTCGCAGTAATTGCAGAACAGTTGGATGTTAAACCAAAAAAGAAAATTATTTTTTTATTTATCACTTACACGTGTTTCGGTGGATCCACCATAATCAGAATACATTATATCGTTTGAAACTAAAGTTTTTAAAATCTATGGAAAATGTTACATCTTTAGTCATCCGTATAAAACTAATTTAAAATTTAGTTCCTCTAATCTTTCCCTTCTCATATTTACAACAGACAGCAGCAGCAGTCAATATTACTTCATCATTCTTAAATTTTATTTTTCATTCGAAATTTCCTGCTTTTGCTCCTTTAAATGTTTATAAATATGGAACATCTCATATTTTTCAATCTTACTTTTTTATTTTAATTGCATTGTTCTATTATATTGAAAGGTTTGTCTATTTTACCAAATTTATGTTTTTCCTCTTTTATATGATTGGTACAGTTTGATATAATGCAGTCTTGCCTCTCATCATGCAGTCTTGGGTTCGAATCCCATTCACGCACGACATATTTTAATATGTTGCAAAAAAATCATTTCACCCTTTACTGTCTGCATTAGCAGTAATTGCAGAACAGTCGGACGTTAAACGAACAAAAAAATTATTTTTTATTTATCACTTACACGTGTTTCGGTGGATCCACCATATCAGAATTTATTATATCGTTTGAAACTAAATTTTTTTTAAATCTATGGAAAATGTTACATCTTTAGTCATCCGTATAAAACTAATTTAAAATTTAGTTCCTCTAATCTATCCCTTCTCATATTTACTACAGATAGCAGCAGCAGTCAATATCACTTCATCTTTCTTAAATTTTATTTTTCATTTAAAATTTACTGCTTTTGCTCCTTTAAATGTTTATAAATATGGAATATCTTATATATTTTCAATCTTACTTTTTTATTTTCTTTATTGCATTGTTCTATTACATTGAAATGTTTGTCTATTTTACCAAATTTATGTTTTTCCTCTTTTATATGATTTTTACAGTTTGATATAATGTAGTTACATTTCAGTGCTTTTTCGTGTTCATTATACCTCACTTGAAAATTACGACTAGTCATACCTATGTAAAATTTGTTAAAATCCTCATTACCACAATCTATTTTTTTATATCACCCTTTTTATTATTTAGTGTATCATTTATTTTATTGTTAAGTATGTTAGTGGATAGTAGTTTTTTATTATTGCACCTGTATGTTACTTTATAAAATTTATTCAACGTCTTACATAACTTATTTGTAATTGTATTATTATATTTAAACGATATGAATGGTTTTTGGTTAGGTTGAATGAAGAATATGCTATACTTACTGTTATTTGTTCTGTTATTATTACAGGTTTGAAATGATGACTGGTTAGACGCAAATGTTGCATCCGCATAAACGACATGTGGAGTCGGCTGAATAAAATCCAGTAATCCTGACATCTGTGATGAATTCTTGATCGTACCTGCAACACATAACCAAAGATTATGAAAGAACAACTCAATAAAGATAGGAAGAAAAATAAATAAGTAGCAATTTTGTCCTTCGGGCCAGCCCAGTCAGTCAGCTGGTAGAAAGTCACTATTATTTGTTAAGTAACACCGGTTAGGCAAGCGACTTTGTATGGTGACCAGTTGACAGCCACCCATGAACAAACTCTACAGGGGGTCCCTGTTCAAACTCACGTCTAATCTACATCAAAAAAAAAAAAATAATACAGCAAAAAGCAGAGATCAAATTGGGTAGTTGTCAACAATGTACATGTTCCCAATAACAAATAAAAAAAGCTAAAAAAAAAGTAGCAATTGGCTTTTGCAGATGATATAGCTTAAATGTTGGATAACATAGAGACAGCATGGAATAAAGTTATTAACAGAGGGTGCAGAGAAGTCAGATTAAAAGTATAGATGGTATGGAAAAAATTCATTCTTTTGAGTTTAGTAAGCCTAAAAAATAAATCTAGAAAAAAACAATGATAAACACAGAAAATAATTAATTGTAGATCTGTAACAAAAAAATCTAGTGTGAAACACTCACACAACTTTCTCTTGCCAATACAAATAATCAACAATATAACCTAACATTAGTAACAAAACATCAGAAATAAACAAAAAACTAACCTCAATACACATTACCTAACTTTAATCATGAGTGAAAGATGCAAAATGAAAATCAACCTTGGTTTGGCTTAAAAATATGAAAAATCACTTTTTCACGCTTAACTAGGCTTTGTAGAGAAAAATGCTTTAAATAAAAGTTGTAGATCTTTAAACTTCCTATAAATTTGATTATATACACTTTTGTCATTAAATGCATACTAAGGCTGAAATCTTTAAAAATCAATTTTTTTACACGTTTTCGTGAGTAAAATACAGAAAATTGCTAATTACCGCTTAACTAAGCGATATTCAAAAAAAATGTTTAAAATACACATATTAAAGTCACATTCTTAAAAAAACAATTTTTTACAAGAAAACAGCCTTCCCAAGAATTTCAGCAGACATGGCGCCTATCCCATCTTATAGAGCATAAAAAAGTTGAAAATGAGGTGATTTTAAAAAAACTCGTAGGAGCCGTTACTGAGAAAATCGCAAAAAAGTGAAAAATGACACGAATAAACTACTACTTCTGGTTAACCAATTTTGATAAAAATGTTCGTGTTGGGTCCGGTAGCAGTATTTAACTTAAGTTTCAAGTTCATACGAAGTTTCATTCTTGAGATATTCTGTTTTTTCACACATACAGACCAATCGCTAAAAACACGTTTTTTGGGTTCAGGGGGTCTGAAAACATGTAGATCCGGTGAAAAATCGACATGAAAACAATACTTTCCTTCCTATATATTCATAAAGGCAAGAGAAAGTAAAAAAACAACCAAAAGGCGGAAAAAGATTGAAGAAGATAGTTGGGTTGGGCAGCATTTGGGAAATCTAATGATAATCTGGAAAACAAGAACATCTCAAAATAATTTAAGACCTAGGTATTTGATTCATATGTGCTCCCAGTATTGATAAATGGTACTTTTTTATGTCTGAACGTTTTCCACATTAAGCCAAATGCACAGAAATATTAGCAAATTAGCAGAAACACAGCATTCCATAAAAATATCTATGATACGGGTAACATTGCAACATCTAAAGCAAAATGAATAAATAAGAAATATCATTAAGTACCTGCAATTCATTGTAAAAAATATGGCTTACAAAAATGGAGACAAGTGGATTATTATTAAAGACAAATGGACAGTAGATGGGATAATGTTATTAAACACTGGAAGCTAAGGACAGGGAAAAGAGGATGCAGACAACTGATGCAATGGGAAGATGACATCAAGAGAGCGGTGGAAACTGGACACAGCAAACAAGAAACAAAGAAACGTTATGTTCAATATTGGACAAATGTGCTACAAAAAATAAAAGCGATACATGAGTAGTCTGTATTCACTTGCCATTAGTTATTTTTTAGTGGCTGTACTGGTCAAGGATTTTGCAGTTTCCCTTCACCACTAACACACTAAATGAATACCGGCTCAGCCCTTTTTTGCATTTATGCAAAAGATGGTATACCCTTCCCAATCGCCGTCTCAAAATTTGATAAGTCATATATAATGTATATTATTTTACACGAGAATAAAACTCATTTATTTACTTACTGTTTTGGAACGTGTTATTAAAATTTACCTGCAACACAAAAAAATTCAATAAATAGGCTACATTAATTACAAAAAACAGGTCTACCAGCAGCCATTACATATGTACTTATTAGTCTCACCAGCAGTTCATCTACTATCGGTTTCATAATCATAGACACCCAAGTTTGAACTCTTGCATCTCCAAAACTATGAGTCAGATTTCAACATATTTTACATCAAAACTTAGCTCATTTTATTTTGCGTTGATCCTTAATAGTCCTATATTTTTAATGTTGTTTAAAAATTGCCATATCGATGTTGGAAGACAAAAAGACCCAGTTTTTTTGCTACTGCAACAAATTTTCTGCATTTAGAGGTGTGTAACTCAATAATTATTTGATTGAAAAGTTTGAAACTTTAACACAACATAGACAATTATATTCTTACAGCGTGTACGAAATTTCAAATTCGAAAGTTATTTAAATTTTGATTTATTAACATTATTCTAAACCTTTGCTATCTTGGTAACCGCTCGATCATTCGGCATGGGCAAACTATCGTTTTATTTAGCGTGAAACCTTAGTACAGATATGTTAATAACATGAAATATTGATTGGCCAATGTTGTGGTAGAATTTTGAAAAGTAGACTGTGTAATGCGAGGGGGGGTGCTACTGTCCATGTTGCAAGTTTGTGTTCGTGACATCTGTCAGGCTGCCTACCAGCATTGTCAATTCAGGTACAGTCAGATTCAGGCAACATGGACAGTAGCCCCCCCTCCGCATTACCCAGTCTATTTTTAAACTTTAAAAATTCTACCACAACATTGGCCAATCAATATTTCATGTTGTTAACATATCTGTACTAAGGTTTTACGCTGAATAAAACGATAGTTTGCCTGTGCCGAACGATCGAGCGGTTACCAAGATAGCAAGGGTAACCATGGCACCTTTGTACTTCAGTAGTTCCTCAGCAGTTTCCGAAGAACTTCAACTGAACACCGCAGAATACAGTTATTTCAGCTTGAATAGGCCTACAATCAAATTGCTAAATAAAAATGGATGAAGAAAAACTCATTGTTTTAGAACAAGAACATGAATGTTTTTACTATCTTGTCGCCACCGGCTTCTAGTAGCGCAGCCGTAGAACTCATAAGATCGGCCGGGCCTCCGGCGGTGTAGTTCAAAATAATGAAAACATCGAAGGGGGGGAGGAAGAGAGGTCGTCTTTGCCGCTGCCTAAAAGATTAGGAGCAGCCGCCGACGCAGCGACCACCTTTCACCGCTGCCTCCGAAGAGGAGCAGTCACCGGTGAAGTGAATCGGGGTCGTCTGTACCGCTGCCTAATCTAATAGGAGCGGGTCGCCGACGCAGCGTGCACCTTTTACCGCTGCCTCCGAAGGGGAGCAGTCGCCGGTGAAGCGAGGGGTAGGGGATGAGGTGCAGATGACGGAAAGAATACTCAATGTTGAGATGTCAAATCCCCGTATCGATTCTCGCACACAGAGAACATCGATACTGTCACCTTCTCGACTATTGCATCGCCAGTGCGTAGATACTATATGTTGCCACTTGGTACATGCGCTGTGAGAGGTATGACCGCTGGCGCTATCTATCGGCAGCAGCAACCCCATCACAGTGCCAACAGTGGGGAAAATATGAACTACGGAGTGGCGTACAAGTGTACAGTATTAATCTTCAGCACAAAGATTATGATAACAATTTGAATAAAGAAAACATATGGAAGGATATCGCTGTTCAAATTCTGATTAAGCTTTGGTATCACTTAAAAATATTTATGTTAAAATTTTGTAACACATAAAAAAAAATTACACAACCTTTCTAAAAAAAAAAACTATGAGAGAAAGTGATGAAAGACAGATGGTGGCAGCATAGCACACAGTCAGAGCTCGGTCCTCTGTGTGAATCAACCTTAAGGGTGTTTTAATTTTTTAAGGGTCTTTAATTACATATTAAACAATAAAACCAGCTGACCCATGACACTAGTCGCAGTATCATGAAACAGTTATAAAAACACTCTGAAACTACGCAATCTTGCCTCAGCAAATCCAAAAATAGTTTGTGAAAAGCAAAGTGCAAAGTAGACTGATAGAACACATCCCTGGTTGGACTAAACAAAATTGTGTTCTTTCAACTGCACCCAAACAGTAACTTAACTTTAAAAATTACAAATACAAATTTACTTACCTTTTTATTTGATTCAGTGCGAAGAAATTTAAGTATTACACTAGTAATGTCAATATATAATGAACATAAAACATCCTGAAATAACAAATAAAAAATTAATAAATAGTTTGAAATTACAAAACAAAAATTTACACTCACAAAATGAAATGAATGACAGTGCATACTACAAATACATTTAAACATTTAATACATTAAAACCTTTGTATGCCACAACTCGAGGGGCCTGGCCATTTGTTTTGGCTTACACTTCAACAGCTTCCAATGGAAGCTTTTGAAGTAGTAATGTTTCCCAATGGCAGCACAACTTCTTCTGCTTGCTACTTTAGAATTCAGATATACAAAGAACCTTAGCTCAGGCATTCCAAACAATTTGTACAGTATTCAGATGAACTAATGTCCCCTAGCCGTGGGAGTGAGAGAATGCATAACGCTCTCACTCGCACAAGACATACGCGCCGTTCCAATAACATTGCCTTGATTTTACTCATTGTTGTGAGCAAGCGTTTATGCATGCAGTAAACTAACAAGCAAGATAACGACTGTAGTATGTTTTCAGATTTGGATTATAACGGTAAAGACTTTTGAGCGCATGCGTAGTTATGCCACATATCTCCCTCTCACTCGTTCGGCTATGGGACATTAGTTCTTCTGATACCTATACATTAAGATGTAGATTAAGCAACTAATCTTCCTTGTAGCTTTGGTTTTACATTGTATTAATTTTCATTTAATAATTTTTGCATTACTGCTTGACCCTTAACTTATTGCTATTGTTTATAACTTCAATTTGATCGGCCTATGGTGAAGTGTCAGCGCAACTAGCTTCTAAGTCAGAGGTACCGGGTTCAATTCCCGGTCGTCTGTCATTTATCATCAATTTTACAATTCATTGTCTGCAGTAGCAGTACTTTAAAAAAAAGTTTGAAATAAATAAATTTAAAAACTTAAAATACAACTTCACTTTCTTCTTTTAAGGTTAGTGACATTTTAAATTAGTTGTCCAATAATCAGTTTATATGGGATACTATAATTGAAAATTTAAACTTAATTTTCATTAGCGTGTGAAAAAGGAAACCACCACAGCTGCTACATCACACAACCACACTACTACTCGAACTGTCAAAATTTTTAAAAATTGAAACTTATTAATTTATATTTCTTTAAATCACCACCTAGCTTTCAACCCCCCCCCCCCCATGTGTCATTATTCTATGTACTACTGTGTTGAATTGACTTATTGATGTTCCTGCTTGCCAAATTTGTTCTATATTTCATCTTCTGTGTTCCGTTCTTCGAGATCGTAAATCCCAAATATTTATTTACAAATACATCATATTTACAACATGCCAAAATGGCCCAATGATAGAAACAATATCACACACAAAATAGACAGTATTACAAACAAAATCACGATTGCACATGTAAATTAATATATAACGGTGGGCCAGCTAACACCGGCCCAAGAGATGGAAATACATTAATTAATGATTAATGTATTTTAGACATACTATATAAAAAAGTGTTATAATAAGGAGGAATTGAAAAAATTAATACTTTTAAAGAAACTAATAAAACATAAAATTATTTTATCTCTTTTACAGTGTTATTGAACAGTACGTGTTAAAAAATTAAAAATCTCTGTTCAAAATGGGTGCCACCAAGCTCTATGCAAACTTGAGCGTGGTGAATCATGTTAAGAAAAACCATCTTCAATTGAAATAATGGCAATCTCTTGTAGTATGTTATGCATCAACTCTTCTTAAGCCCAGGGTTTGTTGCGGTAGATGTTTCCTTTAAGGCAGCCCCAGAAGTAAAAGTCGCAAGGGAAAGTCTAGCAATTGGGGTGGCCACAAGCATTAACTGACTATTCTTCATCCGTAATTTTTAATCTGTGAAGTATACACCAACAAGATGTTTGAGAAATTCCTGTTTGCCGGAATAATTGTCATGTTAACTTGGTAGGGCTTCTTCCAATAACGTCATCTATGTTGGCCACAATTTTCAGTGTTCATCTCTCTTCCCATTGGAAAAAATCTGGTGTGAAACACTCACACAACTTTCTCTTGCCAATGCAAATAAATAACAATAATCCTAACATTAGTAATAAAAAATTAGAAATGAACAAAAAACTAACCTCAATAAACATAAACTAATTTTAATCATGAGTGAACGACGCAAAATGAAAATCAACCTCAGTTTTGCTTGAAAATACGGAAATTCACTCTTTCACGTTAAACTAGGCTCTGTAGAGAGAAATGCTTTAAATAAAAGTTGTACATCTTTTAATTTCCTATAAATTTGATTATATACACTTTTGTCGTAGAATGCATACTAAAGCCGAAATCTTAAAAAAATAGATTTTTCACACGTTTTCGTGAGAGAAAAAAAACAGAAAATCACTAATTACCGCTAAACTAAGCGTTATACAAATAAATGTTTGAAATAAAAGTTGTAGGATTTTAAATTGTCTACAACGTTTATTATATACATTTTTACGCTAAAATGCATATAAAAGCCGTAATCTTAGAAAAACAATTTTTTTACGTGAAAACAGCCTCACCAAGAATTTCAGCAAACATGGCGTCTACCCTATCTTGTAGAGCATAAAAATGCAGTGAACCAGGCGATTTTTAAAAAAACCGTAGGACCAGTTTTTGAGAACATTGCAAAAAAGTGAAAAATTATACAAATAAACTACTACTTTCGGTTGACTGATTTTGATGAAAATGTTCGAGTCGGGTCCGGTAGTGGTAGTAATTTAAGTTTCAAGTTTGTCGATGTTCCGTTCTTGAGATATTCTGTTCACACACACACACACACACAGACCAATCGCTAAAAACATGTTTTTTGGGTTCAGGGGGTCTGAAAACGTGTAGATCCGGTGAAAACTCGATTTCAAAAAATCAACATGAAAACAATACTTTCCTTCCTATATATTCATATAGGCAAGAGAAAGTAAAAAACGCCACTTTTTTACTAAATTTTGAATTGTTGATTTAGGAACAACAACACTTATTTCTCTTAAATTTTCCATGCGAACTGACCTTAATGAAATTCTATGAACATATCACTTCAGGATAAAAATACGCTGCTCTATTTAATACGGCATGATGCAAAGTGAAACACTACAGCTACACTAACAGCACTAACAGGAATGGACGGCAGACTGTGTGTGTGTGTGGGAAAAGGTAGTGGAAGGAGAATGCACGATGACCTTCACTCTGGTGTATGCGTGTGACCAGTGACACCAGTGTTATCTGGCCCACCATTATACATCTAATGATTAATGTATTTCCATCTCTCGGGCCAGTTTTATCTAGCCAACCCGGTACTTTAATCACAATAATCTAAACAACAAAAATAATACTCAGAGAAAAAAGTAACATAATAAATAATTTTTGGAAAAATACGAAGGTTATCCAGAAAATAACCTCCGTTTTGAAATAAAAACTTTATTATATACATATTAAAACTACAGTTTTTCTCTATTTTTTGACATAGTCGCCAAACAGATTCAAGCACTTGTCGTATCTTGGAACAGTCTTTGAAATACCCTCTGCATAAAAATCTGCTGCCTGTGAATGTAACCAACCATTCACGGCGTTTCTCGGTATGACTTTGAAGGAGAAGAATTTTTGAACAGGATTGTTACTGGCGATGAGACTTGGGTAGCCTACGTGAATACTGAATTAACAGCAGTCAATGCAATGGGGACATACTGCTTCTCCAAACAAGCCAAAGAAAGTCCGTCAAACTTTGTAGACGAGGAAACTTATGGCTACCGTTTTTTGGGATGCTAAGGGCATCTTACTCGTTGATTTTATGGAACGACCATCACTTCTGCTGTCTACAATGAAACTTTAAACAGACTAAGAAGAGCGATCCAAAACAAGTGTTGTGGCCTTCTGACACGTGGTGTTGTGTTTGTGCATGACAACGCTCGCCCTCATACAGCTCGAAGAACAAATGAACTTTTGGCCAAGTTTAAATGGGACGTTTTCGATCATCCCCCATACAGCCCGGACTTGGCTCCTAGTGACTTTCACCTGTTCCCGAACATGAAGCGATGGCTTGCATCTCAGCGGTTCGCCAATGATGAAGAGCTTCAAAACTCCGTGAATGGTTGGCTACATTCACAGGCAGCAGATTTTTATGCAGAGGGTATTTCAAAGACTGTTCCAAGGTACGACAAGTGCTTGAATCTGTTTGGCGACTATGTCGAAAAATAGAGAAAAAATGTAGTTTTAATATGTATATAATAAAGTTTTTGTATCTTCACTCGTTTACGTTTTATTTCAAAACGGAGGTTATTTTCTGGATAACCCTCGTATTTAAACGTTTGAGTTCCTTTTATCTCTCAATTACCACGAAGTTCCAAGACGTTCACCTCTTATTTTGCAGTATAAAGAGATACATGGATAAAGAATTACATAAAAAAACAAATAGGTAAGTAAACAAATCTAGATATTGTATAATAAGTAAACATAATGGATATATGAATGAAAAGTTGAAAGAAAACAAAAACCAAGATGGATCAAAGAAACAGAAAGAGACCTGATGGCACTAAACATAAAGATGTAATAGAACATAGAGATATACTCAGAAAAACTACTGAAGAACAAACGGGTTTTCAAGAAGAAATTAACATTCTGAAGTACGAGTGACAGAAAAAGCATTTTTGGAATTCATATAGAAACAAGGAAGAAAACTGAAGCTCCAAAATAAGAGCCTGAACAAGAAAATTAAAGGAGTAACACATGCACAAATTATCATAGTCCTAAGTTAACTAATACAGGAAAAACAATTAAAAAATGCATTAAGACTTAATTAATTCATTTGATACTGACCTCTTGCATGTCCTCTAAACTGCTAGCTTTGTTTAAATAATCTTTTACAAGCGAACCCAATCTTTGTATTTCAATATTGTTGAAATTCATACGGAAATCAAATTCTATTTTCTTCGGTACTTGATGCGGAACCGTTGGAGGATATGGCATTTTGAAAACTCCAGCATCACTTCTTTTTTCTCGTCCATCGATTGAGCTTGAAGACATCATTGAGATGTCATTGCCACCGTTTAATGGATGGGATGAACAATCTCTAGGATTCATATTATGATTTGAAGACGACGGCAGTACTGAACCAGTTGTCAACAAATTACGATTCATTGTACATCCAAAATTCGGATTGTAATGACGACGCTCAACAACATTTTCATTTTCCTTGCTTTTTAAGGTTCTGGAAAAAAGACAAATGATGAAAACAATTGGGATAAATTTTACATTAAAGGAAGGGTGTGCAAAAAGTAAGTAGTTTCGTTCAGATGCACTGCTGTGCGTCACTTCGCGCATGCGCAATGGTTTTACTGATTCATTGCCTCTTCACTGACACCATAACAATTGATGAAGTCCCCGACTGTGGAATTTCTTCTAATATCTTTTTTTTGAAAGCGAGGAATGTGTTAAGCCAGCCAAAATTCATTAGCAGATAGTAGATTTATTGTAAACAAGTTATGAGGGATGGAATGGTGCGAAAGTGAGTGGCTTTCTATTACGAATGATAACTAGATTAGGAAAGTGGATGAGAAAATTCATGAGAACAGATAGTTCAGTACTATCCGACAACCACTTGTTTCTGCACATGAAGATTGAACATGGTGGTAAGCGCTTCAAAAGAACAACAATGCGAAAAACGCTTTGGAGTTCTGGCTATAGTCACTGTTAGGGATGTTTCTTTGACACATACAATGCTGAGCAATTATGCGGAATCTCTCACTTTGGGCTGCATGCAGCATGTTCTCTACCTGCTTTATGTAGGGCCTACAACTTGTGTTACTAACGTTTTAATAGATTTAGTTTATTTGAGACCTACACATGGATTTATGTTTGCTAATAACATAAAAGTCAATAATGTTCTTTTTAGGTTTATTTTCGCCTGTTATAATAAATGTATTTCTTGTTTGAATTTTTCCATTTACCGTTACGATTTACGCATAATTTCTAATATATTTTTAAACTACAAATAATATTTTTTTAAAGTAAATCTAAAAGTGTAAGCTATTTTGAATCGATACCTGCAAAGATACTAAATTTACGGCTACAACTGTACCCTGAAAACCTGTTAAAAATACTGAACGAGGGTAGAAGATCGTATGACGAAAATTCAAAAACGAACTGAACGGTTACAAAGAAAACAAACTGGAAAACTGGAACTGGAAAAGAAACAAACTGGCGGTCTCCCTCAGGAATTACTTAAAATGATAACAAAACAGAACCCGCTACGTGAGACAACAGCCTTGTGGTAACACCTACCCATGACTAGCTAGGCGAGTCTCTAGCAGTGTCTCTAGAATGTGTTAAGAAAGTTTTCGATAAAATGGTCACGCACTACAATTGTCTGAAAATTGGTGAAAACTACTATGTTGAAAAAACTTTTTAGTATTTTTTTTCAAAACGGTATTTCCTTTGTGTACACAGCTCGTATTTATTTGTTTATTATTTAGTGATGCTTAATATAAACACTACTTATTGCATTCCTAGTAAAAGTGATGAGGCACTTATTATGATCAAATGTAAAAAACAAAATCACTTCAAAATCACAACAAAAATTACTTCTTCTGGTAGTATGATCACATAATTTTTTATTACATTCAAGGCTGTTTAAAAATATACAAACTTATCTTCACCTAAATACAAAATGATTAAAGAGAAAGGTTATCTTACTGAATGACTGTAATTTAATTCTGAACAATTAACTTTGTTTAACAGGAAATCAAGTTACAGAATCGTTAAGAAAGAATGAAGTGCATAGGGCTTTGGTATAGTCACTTGAGTCCCTTAACATTAAGAAAATGAGGCGATTTTTAAAAAAATTGTAGGACCAGTTTTTGAAAAAATCGCAAAAAATTACACGAATAAACTACTACTTCCGGTTGACCGATTTTGATGAAAATGTTCATGTCGGGTCCGGTAGTGGTATGTAACTTAAGTTTCAAGTTCGTACGATGTTCTGTTCTTGAGATATTCTGTTCTCACACACACACACACACACACACACACACACACACACAGACCAGTCACTAAAAACATTTTTTTGGGTTCAGGGGGTCTGAAAACGTGTAGATCCGGTGAAAACTCGATTTCGAAAAATCTACATGAAAACAATACTTTCCTTCCTATATATTCATATAGGCAAGAGAAAGTAAAAATATCAGTCATAAAATAAGGCAATATAGATGTAGAAAGTACAATAATATGATGTGGCCAATATACTCGTTGTACATGTATACTTGGTTCATCATAAGAAAGGTAGTTCGAGTAAACAAATAATGATGTCACTGAGCATGCACATTATATTAAAATCTGTACACACTGATTAAAAAGTAACAACAAAATACTTTCAAAAGTATTTAAATACAAATTATTTTTAAAAGTATTTTTATAAATGAAACTTAGGCCAACATCATAGGGCTGTCATGACTGATGTTTTAAATACAGACTAATAAATTTATAAAAACGTTAGGCCTATACTTTATTTCTATTCTTTTTCAAAAATAAATCCGGTTACAAGTTATTTGTATTAATACTTCTGATCTGTACGACGAAACAAGAGAACTTTAAAAGTAAACATTTTTATTCTAATGATTAGTCATCTAATATTAGTTTAGTCACTCGTCATTTCACAATTCAATTTGACGATGACTAATCCAAACCCATAAATCTCTCTCCACATTTTTGACAAAGAACATGTCATCGTTATAAGCTACCAGTTCACTTTTGACATTGTATTGTCTCACATCGTTCTTACGAGCATTGTAATTTATTTTCAATTAAAAAAATTTTTTTCATTTCTATTTATCGTTTAATTCTGTACTGCCCATCCCCAAGCTTTGTGCAGCTGCGGGATGAAGGGGAAAGACGAAGTACCAGACTGCTGTTACGTCATAACACTGTACTAATCATCTCATTGCTCTTCGCTGGGCAGTAGGATACCTAGTGCGTGACATACGTGGGTGTTGTTTTGACTATTCGCTGTAGACGGCGACACAGAATATATGTAGTTTGGATAGTACCCTTGACTACTACAAACATAATACAAGTAAAACGTTACTACTACTAATGCAATCTCTCACAGTAGTAGAGACGTAATGCATACCTCTTAGCTGCACAAAGCTTGGGGACGAGCAGTATATGGTTGAAAGCACGTATCAGTTTCTTTGTGATGTTTCATTAAAAGTGTTGTATTTTTTCTGAGTCACCGCTTTAGTAACTGATTCGGTAACCGTTGTTTGTTTACTTGAACTAGAGTCTGTCTACGCTAAGAGTACTCCGATGTAGGCGACCAGCAATACAAGTGAGCATGCGTATTAATTAAAAATTCGCACAGCATGATCAAAAACAAAATTCCATACAACACTGATTCGCTCTAAGCTTAATATAATAAAAACACGTTCAATTCATTTGTTAGAAAATGTTTTATAACAGGAGAGTAAACAATTCTAGTGATTTGTTGTTAATCATTTCAGATTACTTATTTCATATCATTAAAATAATAAATGTCTGTGACTAGTTTAATACAATTGTTTGCACTTGCCCGTGTTTAACACATTTTAAGTTTCATCAGTTATCTTTTGGAATTGTATCGGTTTGTTTCGATTTTCTTCGTAGACTGAAGTTGAAAAGTTTTGTAAGCTGTGTTTTGTTAACATTCGTGATAGTTAATGTGTTGAGTTTTTGAAACATAAAAGCGGTAAACATTAAAAAGTAGAAAACTTGTTTTGTTAAATAATGGTTAAAATAATTAATTAAGGAGTCTTTATGAAACCACAATAATTACAAGTAATCTGAACGGTATAATTGAAAATTCTTAGAGGATAATGTTTATTTTAGCTAGATGTAGATATTTTTATGATGGAACGTAGAGGAAAATAATTGTCCAGCGGGAAGGTAGATACCCGCCAACTAGTGTAAAACTTCCGTTTGCAACCTATAGGTGCTTGCCTCGCGCGGAGTACTCTTACAGTAGATGGACTATATCTTTCTTAGGATGAACTGAGTTTAGATGTATTGTATGTAGTACAGTATTGTCAAATATGGAAAAAGTACAGTAACACTCTCTTAGTCACCCAGTAGTTCCCAGGCCTTGCACACTCCAGTGCGCACAGCCATAGGTACCGTTTCGCCGAACGTACTGTGAGTACTACTGGGTGATTTTTTAGTCCTGTTACCCAATTGTTAATGTCTGGTAATTTTTTTCTAAGAAAGGGATATTTTGTTTTGTGACATAAAGTTGGTAGCCCTACTCAACTGGTATAGATACGACAGTTTGAGTTGATTCTCCTTGAGTTGCGTAAAATTTTGTGCTGTTTCCAGTTGTGTTACGAACAGAATGTCTTACCCTAGAACAACGGGTTTTCATTCTTGAACAATATTTTGCTACAAAATCGTATGCGAGTGTAAAAGAATCATTTCAAATAAAATTTTTTGGTATTCCTCCACTCTATTCTAGTCAATTTCTAGGCTAACTAACTGATTTTTAGAGGCAGGTATTGTTTGCAGCAGAAAACGTTGTGGTCGACCAACTCTCTTGACAGATGACGTTAAGAGAATGTGAAAACAAGATTGCTTAATTCTCCATGGCAAAGTTTACAAAAACTTTCTCGCATGTTGATTTGTCATGTTCGAGAGCTGCTAAAAAATTGAAATTGTATCCGTATCACATACGATTAGTTCTAGAGCTTGTGACGTTTCTACCTTAGTCCCTATTTTCTTTCGCGGCATGCGTCTCGGTCGGTTTTCTCGCGCATGCGTGTTGTTATTATTTCGTTTCTTCTTTTTGTTTGCGGTCTTTTTTGTCAGTCCCGCTTTAACCATGGAGATAAGCGGATGTGTGTATGTATAACAAAAATGTAAAGGTTTAAAAGTATATTTATATTAGTGTAAAATCGCCGGAGCCTAATTCGGTAATATGAAGCATGTTTTCAATATTACACAAGACTGTAATTAAATTCATTTTGTTTATCAATGCATCATTATTATTTCTGTAATTCATTATGCTAAATTTAGTTTTTTTTTCTTTTGTAATTGTTTATTTTTTATAACTCTATGTTTTATTTTATATTTCTTATTAAATCAATACAATTTTTGTTTTCAAATTTTAAATGTATATCTTTCTTTATAATCACACCTGTTCCCCTGATCGTGTCATTGCTCATTGAGTCGTATCCCTGCAATAAATTTTATTTTATCAAAATTAATTTTAAATATTTTGTGAATTGTCACAAGCTTCAGCCTCCAGATTTAAACAAGAGATTGTTTTAGGATAAAAGACATTCTGTTCGTAGCACGACCGGAAATGGCACAAAATTTTACACAGCTCAAGGAGAATCAACTCACACTGCCATATCCATACTGGTTGAGTAGGGCTACCAACTTAGTGTCACAAAACAAACTTTATTTTTTTTTAGAAAAATATTACCAGACATTAACAATTGGGTAACAGGACTAAAAAATCACTCTGTATTTTGCTGCAGTTGAACAGTCAATCTATCAAAAATGTTAAAGAAATTTAGAATTATAGTGATCTATTGATATTTTCTTTTATTAACTCACCTAAAATTAGTGTTAGTTGCATCATAATTAGGAAAATTTTTATTGTGTGACGAAGTTCCTCTTTCAGGTTGTTGTAAGCTATTATTATTTTGTGCCTTTCGTATTGAGTCTACTAACCCAGACTTCAATGCTAAGTCAGCGACAAAATTTGACCCATTCATGCTGCTGTAAAAAAATAACAATACGAATAAACAAAAAGTATTTCACCAGGTAGAGTGCTCATCCAAATAACACGAGAAGTAATCTGCCAACTACGAGTATTTGATTGCATAACAATAGTGATGTAACATTCTTATTCAATAAAGCTTATCAGATAAATCTTATTGTACCTTGCATCTGATAACAAGAATTTAGTTTTTAGATCTTCAGTTTATCCTGAAAGATTTCAGTTTTTCTACAATACGAGTAGAGAAACATATAATTTTAACCAATTTTTTTAATAGGAAAAAATGGTAAAAATTGTTCCTTTAATTTTTAAAAAGATACTACTACAGAGTGTTATTAACATCCAAAGAATATCTTCATATGTTAAATTTGGTTGATTTATTTTCCAAGAAAATATACGAGGCATGTTTAGAAAGTAAGTACAGTTTTTTTAAAAAAAAAACAAGTAAAACAATTTTTTTCTACATGAAAGCCCAAACCTTAAACTATTTTTCGACATAGTTACCACCGATGTTCAAACACTTGTCGTAGCGGGTGATCAATTTGTCTATACCCTCTTCGTAGAAGGTTCCCGCCACTGACGTGCACAAAACCAAGAGACTCGGAAGTGCTTTGACTTTTCTCTCACGGTACAGTGATGATAGTGAAGATTTTTTAAACAAAATTGTGACAGGTGATGAAACTTGGGTCCGTCATGTCACAACAGAATCTAAACAGCAGTCAATGGAGTGGCGACACACGCTATCCACGAAGAAACAAAAATTTAAGACGACAATGTCTGCACAAAAAATCATGTGTACTGTCTTTTAGGATCGGAAAGGTGTTTTGCTGATTGATTTTCTCCCAAGAGGTGAAACCATTAATGCGGCAAGGTATTGCGAAACCTTAAGAAAATTAAGGCGGGCAATTCAAAACAAACGGAGAGGAATGCTCAGTAACGGTATTGTGTTGCTCCATGACAATGCTCGGCCCCATACCGCTGGTGACACTCAAACATTGGTTCGACAATTTCGTTGGGAGCAGTTCGATCACCCGCCCTACAGCCCGGACTTGGCACCGTCTGACTACCACTTGTTCCTGCACATGAAGCGCGAGCTAGGCGGCCAATGCTTTGAAACTGACGATGAAGTTAAAACTACCGTGGAGTTACGTCAAAAGTGTATATAATAAAATTTATAGGAAATTGAAAGATCTACAACTTTTCATTAAAGAATTTTTCTCTACAGAGCCTAGTTTAGCGTGAAAGAGCGATTTTCCGTATTTTTAAGCCAAACTGAGGTCGATTTTCATTTTGCATGTTTCACTCATGATTAAAGTAAGGTTATGTTTATTGAGGTTGGTTTTTTGTTTATTTCTAATGTTTTATTAATAATGTTAGGTTTATTGTTAATTATTTGCATTGGCAAGAGAAAGTTGTGTGAGTGTTTCACAACAGATTTTTAACTTGTATAAAGAAGAGGTTGTAAATGAAGAAAAAATTAGATGCAGGAATAAAAGTTCAAAGAGAACCAATTAAAATGCTGAGATTTACTGATGAAATCGCAGTATTAGCAGAGACAAAGAAAGAACTAGAAAATTTATCTTAAATGTAATGGTGAGATAATGAGAGAGGATTACTTTATGAAAATTAATAAGAACAATATGAAAATGTTGTGCAATAGCAAGAGTGGTTTAGAGATGGAAAATTCAAAAGTATGCAAAGAAAACATATAGGAAGTCAAGGAAATCTGCTATCTAGGGAGTAAAGTACAAAAGATATATGGCAAAAGCAGGATTGCTCAAGCTAGAAGGGCCTTTGAAATGAATTACAACTTACTGACTAAAAACACTGATTTACAGATTAGGAAACATTTTTACTTTCTCTTGCCAATATGAATATATAGGAAGGAAAGTATTGTTTTCATGTTGATTTTAAGAAATCGAGTTTTCACCGGATCTACACGTTTTCAGACCCCCTGAACCCAAAAAAACATGTTTTTAGCAATTGGTCTGTGTGTGTGTGTGTGTGTGTGTGTGTGAACAGAATATTTCAATAACGGAACATCGTACGAACTTGAAACTTAAAACTTAAGTTACAAACAACTACCGGACCAGACACGAACATTTTCATCAAAATCGGTCAACCGGCAGTAGTAGTTTATTCGTGTAATTTTTCACTTTTTTGCGATTTTCTCAAAAACTGGTCCTACGATTTTTTTTAAAATCACTTGGTTTACTAATTTTTTATGCTCTAGAAGATAGGGTAGGCGCCATGTTTGCTGAAATTCTGGATGAGGGTTTTTTCACGTTAAAACGTTGTTTTTTTAAAGATTATAGCTTTAATATGCAATTTAGCGCAAAAATTTATTAGTAAAAGTTGTAGAGAACTTAAAATCCTACACTTTTTATTTCAAACATTTTTTGGTATAACGCTTAGTTTACCGGTAATTAGCGATTTTCTGTTTTTTTCCCACGAAAACGTATGAAAAATCGATATTTTTAAGATTTCGGCCTTAGTATGCATTTCACGACAAAAGTGTATATAATCAAATTTATAGGAAATTATAAGATGTACAACTTTTATTTAAAGCATTTTTCTCTACAGAGTCTAGTTTAGCATGACTAAGTGATTTTCCGTAATTTTAAGGCAAACAGGTTGATTTTCATTTTGCACCTTTCACTCATGATTAAAATCAGGTTATGTTTTTTTAATGTTAAGTTTTTGTTTATTTGTAATGTTTTATTACTAATGATAGGATACATTGGTTATTATTTACATTGGCAAGAGAAAGTTGTGTGAATGTTTCACACCAGATTTTTTTTTTAAACATTGTTTGGAGTGTAGCATTATACAGAAGTGAAACGTTAGTAACCAGAGTTGTAGAAAGGAAGATAGAAGCTTTTGAAATTTGGTGTAATAGAAAAATGAGTAAATGGTGGGTAGACAAAATAAATAGTATGATGGAAAAACTTACCAGAAGAAGGGATCTTAGCTAGTGGGGCATAGACATTCATGTATTGCTCTATTAATAATGGAGGGTTAGATTGAGGGAGTGAATGAGAGGAAGGCAAAGGTTAGTATATTTAAAGCAAATTATAAAAGATGTACGATGTTGCAGATATGTAGATATGAAACGACTTGCACAAGGTCGAATAGCTTGTAGTCTCCTGGGTCCAATTAATAAAATCACCTAATACCTAATAAAAGTTGCATTTTGTTACTTGACAACCTGTTAAGTCCATAACAGCCATGTCTTGAGATTTTTGCTATGTTTAGTTTGCTAGTTTAGATACATAACTGGTAGATTTTTATACAGAAATTTTGGAGTAGAATACATTACTTTGAATTTATGACCAGGTTTGTTTATACATGTTAGATAAGATAAATCAGGTCTGGTACTTCTGCACAGTAATAAGTTTACACGTTTATTTGAATCAATTTGAAGGTAAAGAACCAAATATTAGTCTTGTCACATAATTAAAAGACGGCAAATGGTAAAAAAAATGTGACAACACGAGAGACGTAATGCGATCTCAACAGAATACCTAATACATAATTAAACCGAAGAAATATATCAAACCGTTCAGTATAATTATATTTCAAACTCTAACATAATACATTAATCCATAATTCGTTTTATTCAATACGCTTAGATTAATACAAGAACAACAGATTCATTGTGTTTGCGTACATACCAATCTGTGACTGCTTCTTTCCTTGAACCGTTAACGGCAATTTCATGATGACAATACCGGGCAATACTAACAACATTAAAAACGTATTAACATCTATTTCAAAATTAGCAGGTTGGCAAACACAACAGAATAATCAGATGTCTCACACAAACCGAAAATAATATTCAACCTTACAAAATACATTATCTGCTGCAAATATCCATTTGCAACAATGTCCTTTTATTACTTAATGATGAAGGAATGATTATATTAAAATATTTCTGATATACTTGCAACTACTTGTTCAGCGTTCCACGGTTCCACAAATACAGCTTTTTTTAACACTGTAGCCAATGTAGCAGAAAAGCGGTTGGCTATTTGAATGTTGGTACACATTTTATTTATGTTTATTTTTACATATGTGGTAAAAATTTAGCAGAAATGTAATATTGTTATTGTTGGTTGATTTTATTTTTGTGCTGTTCTATACATTGATATATAACTATATTTTATATTATATAGTTTCATTTGCGAGAGAATGTGTAAATGTAAACATAACCATAAACGCAGTTTGTGCTGGAATCGAGTTATTTTATAGGTAGTTGTTAAAATTGTTACTCTATTGCATTCATTATTTTGAGACTAGGGTAATTATTTCTTAACCCTTAATTTGGCAAGAAAAAATTACGTATTTGGCACTATTTTTACCTTAGTGGACCCACAGTAACCGCTATCATTTGTTTAAAACATGTTCACTATGTACACAAATAATGGTATGGGATTGTATCCTACAAATATAGATACACTGTCAGGTTGACAGATTTTAATGTGCCTGCCAACGTTGTATCGTGTAAACACATTGCCAGTTTACAGAGTTTTGAAGTATAAATAAGTAAAGCAATACATTAATACAACCCCTAAGGTCAAATTTATTTTTATAATCTTTATTTTGTATAATAATACATAAAAAAAATCTGGTGTGAAACACTCACACAACTTTCTCTTCCAATGCAAATAATTACTAATATAACCTAACATTAGAAGTAAACAAAAAAATTAACCTCAATAAATATAACCTAATTTTTATCATGCGTGAAAGACGCAAAATTAAAATCAACCTCGGTTTGGCTTAAAAATACGAAAAATCACTGTTTCACGCTAAACAAGGTTCTGCAGAGGAAACGCGTTTGAAATAAAAGTTTTAGATCTAATTTCCTATAAATTTGATTATACTTTTTTGTTGTATAATGCATACTAAGGCTGAAATCTTTAAAAAATCGATTTTTTACACGTTTTTGTGAGAAAAAACAGAAAATTGCTAATAACCGCTAAACTAAGCGTTGTACAAAAAAATGTTTGAAATAAAGGTTGTAGGATTTTAAATTCTCTACAACTTTTATTATTTATATATTTTTACGCTAAAATGCATATTAAAGTTGCAATCTGAAAATAACAATTTTTTTACGAGAAAACAGCCTTACCAAGAATTTCAGTATACATGGCACCTACCCTATCTTGTAGAGCATAAAAAATGTAATAAATAAGGCGATTTTTAAAAAAAGCCATTTTTGAGAAAATCACAAAAAAGTAAAAAAATGACACGAATAACTACTACTTCCAGTTGACTGATTTTGATGAAAATGTTTATGTCGGGTCCTCTAGTAGTATCTAACTTAAGTTTTAAGTTTCAAGTTCGTACGATGTTCCGTTCTTGGGATATTCTGTTCACACACACACAGACTAATCGCTAAAAACATGTTTTTTGGGTTCAGGTGGTCTGAAAATGAGTAGATCCGGTGAAAACTCGATTTCAAAAAATCAAAATTAAAATAATACTTTCCTTCCTATAAATCCATGTAGACAAGAGAAAGTAATTAGTTTTTAGTACTTACAATTCATTGATATGGCTGAAAATATGTTTAGATTAGAATATAATGACAAAACAACTTACTTTTAACACTATTACACTTCCTTCGTTATGCATTGCAATTTTTAGTCTGCACCACCCTTTTTTCAAAAAGATTTAAAAGCATTCAGTTCTATCAAATCTTATCATCTTACGGTTTTGGTAAAACATGCATTATTTTGCCTCAAAATTTGTACATCAAAAGGATGGCCAATTTTTCTATTTCTGAAAAGAAGAGAATTTGTTAAGTAGATACTAAAACCTTTTTATTTCAGGATTTTTTTTCCTATCCATTGATATCTTTTAATGTTTGGTACCTGACAGTCCATTTTGCATAATCCTTTCTAATTCTTCCCGTAGTAACTGAGTGTAAATGTTTTTAAAAAAAATCTGGTGTGAAACACTCACACAACTTTCTCTTTCCAATGCAAATAATGACCAATATAACCTAACATTAGTAATAAAACATTAGAAATAAAGAAAAAAATAACCTCAAAAAACAAAACCTTATTTTAATCATGAGTGAAAAACGTAAAATGAAATTCAACCTCAGTTTGGCTTAAAAATACGGAAAATCACTCTTTTACGCTAAACCAGACACTAGAGAAAAATGCTTTTAATAAAAGATGTAGAGCTTTTAATTTCCTATAAATATGATTATATACACTTTTGTCGTTAAGTGCATACTAAGGCCGAAATCTTAAAAAAAATTTATTTTTCACTCATTTTCGTGAGATAAAACAGAAAATCGCTAATTACCGCTAAACTAAGCGTTATACTAAAAAATGTTTCAAATAAAAGTTGTAGGATTTAAAATCCTCTACAACTTTTATTATATCAATTTTTGCAGTAAATTGCATATTAAAGCCGTAATCTTAAAAAAAAGGTTTTTACGTGAAAACACCCTCACCAAGAATTTCAGCAAACATGGCGCCTACACTATCTTGTAGAGCATAAAAAATTTAGTAAATGAGGCGATTTTAAAAAAAATTGTAGGACCAGTTTTTGAGAAAATTGCAGAAAAGTGAAAAATTACACGAATAAACTACTACCTCTGGTTGACCGATTTTGATGAAAATAGTGGTAGGTAAGTTAAGTTTTAAGTTCATACGGTGTTCCATTCTTGAGATATTCTGTTCATACACACACAGACCAATCGCTAAAAACATGTTTTTTGGGTTCAGGGGGTCTGAAAACGTGTAGATCCAATGAAAACTAGATTTCTTAAAATCGACATGAAAACAATACTTTCCTTCCTGTATATTCATGTAGGCAAGAGAAAGTAAAAATACATACTATGTTTTCATTTCCGTACTCTTGTCTACTAAATCGCTCGGTATACACAATTGAGAGAAAGGTAAAACATTACCTGTGAACACATACTTGCAGAGCTGTTAGTTTGATACCTTATCATATTATTTGGGTTCAGGAGGTCTGAAAACGTGTAGATCCAGTGAAAACTTGATTGCAAAAATTGAGCTCAGTAACTCTTATCAATACCAGGAATATATATTTGGGTGGGGGATTAGTATTCAGTTTGATGTATCTTCTTACTTGTCTTCATCAATTTCAAAAACAGCAGCAAGTAAATTTATTACTTCAGTTCTTTACCGAGGAGATTCACTGCCTGAAAATACAAGGAAATACATTTATTGCATGATTGACACTTTTTACTTTCTCTTGCCTATATAAATATATAGGAAGGAAAGTATTGTTTTCATGTCGATTTTTCACACTCAAGTTTTCACTGGATCTACACGTTTTCAGACCCCCTGAACCCAAAAAAACATGTTTTAGCGATTGGTCTGTGTGTCTGTGAGTGTGTGTGTGTGAACAGAATATCTCAAGAACGGAACATCATAGTAACTTGAAACTTGAAACTTAAGTTAAATACCACTACCGGACCCAACACGAACATTTTCATCAAAATTAGTCAACCGGAAGTAGTTTATTCGTGTAATTTTTCACTTTTTTGCATTTTTCTCAAAAACTGGTCCTACGATTTTTTTAAAAATCGCCTGGTTTATTCAATTTTTTATTCTCTACAAGATAGGGTAGGCATCATGTTTGCTGAAATTCTTGGTGAGGCTGTTTTTACGTAAAAACATAGTTTTTTTAAGATTATGGCTTTAATATGCAATTTAGCGCAAAAATTTATATAATAAAAGTTGTAAAGAATTTAAAATTCTACAACTTTTATTTCAAACATTTTTTTGTATAACGCTTAGTTTAACGCTTCGCTGTAATTAGTGATTTTCTTTTTTTCCCCCACAAAAACTTGTGAAAAGTCGATTTTTTAAGATTTCGGCCTTAGAATGCATTTTACGACAAAAGTGTATATAATTAATTTTATAGGAAATAAAAAGATCTACGACTTTTATTTAGAGCATTTTTCTCTACAAAGCCTAGTTTAGCGTGAAAGAGTGATTATCCGTATTTTTAAGCCAAACTGAGTTCGATTTTCATTGTGCGTCTTTCATATATGATTAAAATTAGGTTATGTTTATTGAGGTTAGTTTTTTGTGTTTATTTCTAATGTTTAATTACTAATGTTAGGTTTATTGTTAATTATTTCCATTGGCAAGAGAAAGTTGTGTGAGTGTTTCACACCAGATTTTTGGTTTTTAAATTTGTACAATCAGAAAAATTGGTCATGTACAATTCGTACAAATGTATTTGGTCATGCTGCAGAAACCAATGATTAATAAATATTTTTTACATACTTTTTCAAGTTCTTGCGGAAGGCATTTTATCGTACCTAATACATATACACAATAAATTATTGTTTCGTTTAAGGAAATATCAATACTTAGGAAATACAGTAGAATCTCGGTAGTCTGGCCGTGCAGTAGTCCGGCACCTCCAGTAATCCGGCCCTTAAAATATTAGGCCTAAAAGTATGAAACCTCACCCAGGACAGATTTTGGTAAAAGATTTAAATTGAATTAGAGAAATCAACTCGACCGGATTTAATTCAACATGTATGTTTAGGATTTGATTAAAGAAATGAATAAGCAGACCTTAATTTTTTTTTTTTTTTTTTTTCGCCCCAATTGGAGCACTCAAGTCACTCATGGACATGCTTTCCTTGAGGAGTTAGTTGTGGCACCACACTGTTGTTTTCTTCGTTCCCACATCAATTTCATATTCCTTGACCTGGTGGCTCTCAATCTCTCTGCTACAGCTGCATTCGGCTGTCTTCTCTCTCTGAAAGGCAGTTGGGTTATTCTCTTTTCCTTTAGGATGGTCTTCTCTTCTCGTCTCTCGATCATTTCTTCACTTATATTCAAGTTCCTCATGTCTGACATGACTTCCTGTATCCATTTGTTTTGGATCTTATTCTTCATTTGGTAGTCAAGGAGCTGTTTAATGAGTCTTGAGTCAGGCAGTCTGCTAAGGTGGCCAAAGAAAGCGACTCTCCTCTTCCTCATTGTGTCCAATATCGGCTCATTTTCCTTATAAACTATATTGTTGGGGACTATCCACCATTTTCCTTGGACTTGATGCTTGAAATTAATGGCTGTTCTTAATATTCTTCTGTCTATCTTTTGAAATTTGTCCGTGGTTGATCGAGTGTTCAAGTTGAAAAGGGTCTCACAAGCATATGTAGCCTCTGGCTTGATTACAGAGTTATAATGCCTGATTTTGGAGTTAATTGATAGGGACTTCTTCTTATATATATTCAGTTATTAATAGTATATTCTTATATATTCTTATTATCTAGTCTAGCGTAAACCACTTTTCATTTTCCTTTTGATACTGTGTACATTGTTACTTACACATTTATTTGTTCTTGGTTTCCTTTTAGAAACTTTGAAAGATTTGTTGCAGCTTGATAAAAACATCGCTTAATTAATATTTTACAAACACGATGGCATCTGCTTCAAGTACTAGTGCAAGATCTCTTTTTAATGAATCTAAATCTAGATTAGCTGACAGAGTACAAGTGAATGTTATAAATATAGCTTCGGTAGCCAGGCAGATTCAAAGAGGTTCAAAATCTAATGAGGTAGGTATCATTTTAAGGAAAATTGTACAAGTAATAATTACTTTGACAGAATTTTAATGCATCAATCAAGGTGAAATAGACATTTTAAGCATTACTGTTTTGTAAAAGAAATTTCAATTTTACTTCCAAAATAAAAATAAATCTTCCGTCTAATTAAATATGACAACATTGAAACATTATGTTGTCTAATTACATATAGTCTATCTACTGTAAGTGTACTCCACGCGAGGCAAGCGCCTATAGGTTCTAATGAAAGTTTTACACTAGTTGGCGCGTATCTACCTCTCCCCCGGACAATCAATTATCTTGCATTACGTTCAATCATAAAAATATCCACATCCAGCTAAAATTAAAATTATCCTTTAAGCGTTTTCAATTATACCGTTCTGATTACTAGTAATTATTGTAGTTTCATAAAGATTCCTTAATTAATTATTTTAACCATTACATTTACAAAATAATTTTTTTCTACTTTTTAATGTTTACTGCTTTTATGTTTCAAAAACTCAACACATTCACTATCACGCATGTTAACAAAACACACCTTACAAAAGTTTTCTACTTCAGTCTACGAAGGAAATTGAAACGAACTGGTACAATTCCTAAAGATAACTGATGAAACTAAAAATGAGTTAAACATGGGCAAGTGCAAACAGTTGTATTAAATTAGCCACAGACATTAATTATTTTAATGATATAAAATAAACAGTCTGAAATGATAAACAACGAATCACTGGAATTGTTTACTCTCCTGTTATAATTCAAGCGCTTTAGTCTTAAATTACTTGTGACGAAAAATAAAATAAAACTGAGACTATTATATAAACCAACTATAGTAAACATAAATAATAATGTAATAATAGTAAATAATGTAATGAAAAATAACAATGTAAGTGTTACAATAGTAAAATTTTAGTTATTAATGGTAAACTAATGTTTGATTGATTAAACATTTACTAACAAATGAATTGAACGTGTTTTTATTATATTGAGGTTAGAGCAAATAAGTGTTGTATGGAATTTTGTTTTTGATCATGCTGTGGGTATTTTTAATTAATGCGCATGCTCACTTGTATTGTTGGTTGCCTACAGCGGAGTACTCTTAGCATAGACAGACAGTAGGTTTATCTTGTTTAAATTTGTTGGTCACGTCTATTTTTATGGAACTCACATTAAATTATGTTGTTTAATTATCACATTAAATTATGTCGCCTTCTCATAAGTAAACAACATTACATGCTGATATTACTACAGGAGAGTGGGCACATATCATCTCAGCTTCATTCTAAAATCCCCAATTGATTAATAACATACAGTCTTCTTTTCAGACCTATATACCTCAACATAGTTCTAATAGTGCAGAATGCATTATAACTAATATATTATTCCAAGAAGAGGCTATAAATGAAGTGAAGGAAAAATTTGATGCAGGAATAAAAATTCAAGGAGAAACAATAAAATACTGAGATTTGCCGATGATATAATAGTATTAGCGGAGACAAAGAAAGAACTAGAGGATGTCTTAAATGTAATGGATGAAATCATGAGAAAGGATTACTTCATGAAAATTAATAAGAACAAAACAAAAAAATTGTACAGCCGCAAAAGTTGTTCAGAAGAGATGGGAAATTTAAAAGTAGGCAACGAAAACATACAGGAAATTGGGGAATTCTGCTATCTAGGGAGTAAAATAACAAAGAATGGTAGAAGCACTAGAGATATCAAAAGTTATAAGTGCTCAAGCTAGAAAAGCCTTTGAAATGAAAAACAGCTTACTGACTACAAACATTGACTTACAGATTAGGAAACATTTCTTAAAACACTATGCTTGGAGTGTAGCATTATATGGGAGTGAAACGTGGGTGATAGGGGCTGTAGAAAATAAGAGGATAGAAGCTTTTGAAATGTGGTGTTAAAGGAAAATGTTAAAGATTAGATGGGTGGACAAAATAAGTAATTTAGAGGTTCTTAGGCGAGTGGATGGAAAAAGAAGTATATGGAAGCATCTTACCAGAAAAAGGGATAGGCTACTGGGGCATATCTTAAGACATCCAGGTATTGGTCTATCAATAATGGAGGGTAATATTGAGGGAGTGAATTGTAGGGGAAGGCAAAGGTTAGAATTTATAAAGCAAATTACAAAAGATGTAGGATGTTACAGGTATATAGACATGAAATGACTTGCACAAGATAGAACAGCTTGGAGAACTGCATCAAACCAGTCAAAAGACGGATGACAAAAATAAATATTTCAGAGAGAATTGTTGTGTGAGGTGAATTAAAAACCAGATCTCCTATTTGTGTCTATTAACTCTAGTTTCCACTCCCCTCCATGGCTGGCTCATGGTGCAGTGGTGAGGGCAAATGGCTTCTGTGATGGATCCCAGGATTGATTCCCAGTTAGGTCTGGAATTTCCTCATAATCTGCATTACTTTAATGCACTAAACTGTCTAAGGTAAAAATTCTATTCTTCACTTATTATGTGTTAGTAACCATTCTTTTTTTTTTGTCATCAGTCTCTCGACCGGTTTGATGCAGTTCTCCAACCTGCTCTATCTTGCGCAAGTCGTTTCATACCTGTAACATACCTGTAACACCCTACATCTTTTGTAATTTGCTTTATATATTCTAATCTTTGCCTCCCTCTACAATTTACTCCCTCAATATTACCCTCCATTATTAATAGCCCAATACCTGGATGTCTTAGGATATGCCCCACTAGCCTATCCCTTCTTTTGGTAAGATACTTCTATATACTTCTTTTTTCATCCACTCGCCTAAGAACCTCTAAATTACTTATTTTGTCCACCCACCTAATATTTAACATTTTCCTATAACACCACATTTCAAAAGCTTCTATCCTCTTCTTTTCTACAGGCCCTATCACCCACGTTTCATTCCGTATAATGCTACACTCCAAACATAATGAGTAACCATTCTATCAAAATTAATAATTAATCTTCTTCTTCTTCTTCTTGTGCCTAGCCGGTTCAGATGTTAGGGATCATCATGGTTAACTTGACCTTATTAGTAGCAATCCAGAACAATTCCGTTAAGCTCTTACCAAACCAGGTCTGCAAATTGGCGAGCCAGGGAATTCTTCTTCTACCAGGATTCCTCTTTCCCTCTATTTTCCCCTGCAGTAGATAATAATCTTTTTTGATTTCTCACAATATGCCCGAGGTACTGCAGCGTACGGCACTTAACAATTTTGACCAATTCCAGACCCTTGTTAATTTTCAACAAAATTTCAATATTAGTGAATTGTGTGTCCACGGAATTCTCCAATATTCTCCTACACAACCACAGTTCAAAATAATTAATATAGAATAATATTTATTAACTAAAAAAAATCTGGTGTGAAACACTCACACAACTTTCTCTTGCCAGTGCAAATAATTAACAAAAAACTAACTTTAATAACATAAACTAATTTTAATAATAAGTGAAAGACGCAAAATGAAAATCAACCTCAGTTTAGCTTAAAAATACGGAAAATCACTCTTTCACGCTAAACTAGGCTCTGTAGAGAAAAATGCTCTAAATAAAAGTTGTAGATCTTCTAATTTTCTATAAATTTGATTATATACACTTTTGTCATAAAATGCATACTAAGGCCGAAATCTTAAAAAAATCGACTTTTCACACGTTTTCGTGAGAAAAAACAGAAAATCGCTAATTACCGCTAAACTAAGCGTTATACAAAAAACTGTTTGAAATAAAAGTTTTAGAATTTTAAATTCTCTACATTCTTTATTATATAAATTTTTGCGCTATAATACATATTAAAGGCGTAATCTTAACAAAAGTATTTTTTTACGTGAAACCAGCCTCACCAAGAATTTCAGCAAACATGGCGCCTACCCTATCATGTAGAGAATAAAAAATTTAGTAAACCAGGCAATTTTACAAAAAATCGTAGGACCAGTTTTTGAGAAAATTGCAAAAAAGTGAAAAATTACACGAATAAATTACTACTTCCGGTTGACCGATTTTGATGAAAATGTTCGTGTTGGGTCCGGTAGTGGTATGTAACTGAAGTTTCAAGTTTTAAGTTCGTACAATGTTCCTTTCTTGAGATATTTTGTATACACACAGACCAATCGCTTAAAACATGTTTTTTGGGTTCAGGGAGTCCGAAAACGTTTAGATCCGGTGAAAACTCGATTTCGAAAAATCGACATGAAAACAATACTTTCCTTCCTCTATATTCATATAGGGAAGAGAAAGTAATAATTAGTGTAGATACTTAAATGAAAGGCATTGCCAAAGCTATTAAACTAGTAAAGACAGGAAATGAAATGTAAGAATCTTGGAGGATGGGCCAAGAAATTACAACTTACATAATTTCCTTGTCCATATTTGTTTGTATGTTGCAGGTAGTATTGAAATTTGTATGAGCAGACATTGAGACATTTATGAGATGATTTCTTTTAATTCTTAAATGATAACTTCTCCAAAATCAGTAGCCTTGTGCTTGTAACATAGACTGTTTAGTCGGGATGTAAACGATAACAGAAATGGCTACACATTCCTAAATTATAGAACAATAGAGATAGGTTAGAAAGTGAGAATTTTTGAGGAGATGCTTTTGTAAACAATAGTTATGGTCTCTTACATCAATTTAATTCTCCCTTCTTGCTTTCTTGATGTCTGACAGACATTATTCAATAGTGATGCATTTGTGTGGTCAATAACTTTGGATCTAAAATAAACACCCGCCCATTAATTGATCATACTAGAGATTTGTTAATTTTTACTTTCTCTTCCCTATATGAATATATAGGAAGGAAAGTATTGTTTTCATGTCGATTTTTCGAAATCGAGTTTTCACCGGATCTACACGTTTTCAGACCTCCTGAACCCAAAATACTGTACATGTTTTTAGCGATTGGTCTGAGTGTGTGTGTGAACAGAATATCTCAAGAACGGAACATTGTACGAACTTGAAACTTAAGTTACATACCACTACCAAACACGACACGAACATTTTCATCAAAATTGGTCAACCGGAAGTAGTAGTTTATTCGTGTAATTTTTCACTTTATTACGATTTTCTGAAAAACTGGTCCTATGATTTTTTTAAAAATCGCCTGGTTTACTCAATTTTTTATTCTCTACAAGATAGGGTAGGCATCATGTTTGCTGAAATTCTTGGCGAGGCTGTTTTCACGTAAAAAAATACTTTTGTTAAGATTACGGCTTTAATATGCATTTTAGCGCAAAAATTTATATAACGAAAGTTGTAGAGAATTTAAAATTCTACAACTTTTATTCAAACTTTTTTTTGTATAACACTTAGTTTAGCGGTAATTAGCGATTTTCTGTTTTTTTTTTCTAACGAAAACGTGTGAAAAATTGATTTTTTAAAGATTTTGGCCTTAGTATTTATTTTACAACAAAAGTGTATATAATAAAATTTATAGGAAATTAGAAGATCTACAACTTTTATTTAGAGCATTTTTCTCTACAGAGCCTAGTTTAGCATGAAAGAGTGATTTTCCATATTTTTAAGCCAAACTGAGTTTGATTTTCGTTTTGCGTCTTTCACCATGATTCAAATTAGGTTATGTTTATTGAGTGTGGTTTTTTTGTTCATTTCTAACGTTTTATTACTAATGTTAGGTTTATTGTTAATTATTTGCATTGGCAAGAGAAGTTGTGTGAGTGTTTCACACCAGATTTTTTTTTATGGAAAGTAATGATTTAGTACAAGTTTGTGACAACTTTTTAACATAATTCTTATGTTATTAGAATTATGTATTTTATTTTATTATTACTGATAAATTTTTGTTCTTTCCTAGATTTTGATGCACTGTGCAAGAAATTTTGCTTTGCAGGAACATACACTGGAGAACACAGAAAGTGTAAGTATACCTTATTATTTCTTGTCTAATATTTATCACCAAGCTGTTGTATTTATTATACAGTTAAACCTCACTAATTCGGACTAATTGGGGGGAAGTGAAGTCCGAATTATCGCGAATATTTGTTAACATCTAAAAATTGAATAATTTAGGCAATTAAAATTAAAAAATAAACGTTACTTGTCTGAAATATCGATGTTTAATGAATTTACAGTACAGTATATTGAAAAACAACAAAGTTAAAAGTACAAAAATAAAATATTTACGGCAGTAAAAATATTGTTAAATAATAAATGTCCAGTGTAAAATGATATTCAATTAAAACACTGTACTTACGTACCAATTATTTGGCACTTGTTGAAGTAAAGGGTTGACAAATATCCTCAGGGATCATTTGAGGTTGCTTAGAAAAAAAAACTTGTTATTTTTTCTGTGATTCTTTGCTACACTGTTTTCTTATAACTTGTTGGCGCATCTCTCTTAGGACAAGATAATAGTCATTGAATTCCGGATTGAAGTCTGCAAATTCAATAAGTTCGTCTATGTGGTTTCTCACTTCACTAGCTTAAATTGTGGAACGTTTTCTTCACTGAGTAACCAATAATGTATTACAGGATGAAACAATTTTTATTAGACTGTTAAAAGCTGTTATTTTTTGAAGTAGCACTTTATTAATTTTTTACTAAAAAACTTCTAAAAAAATTAAAAAAGCTGCTCTTCTTGGAGTAGTCCGAAATATCGCGAATTCCGAATTAGTGAGGTTTTACTGTAAGATGAATGTTATTGAGTAGTTAATAATTAACCTGTATTATTAGTTCAATGAGTTTTACACTGGACATTTATTATTTAACAATATTTTTACTGCCGTAAATATATTTATTTCTGTACTTTTAACTTTGTTGTTTTTCACTATACTGTACTGTAAATTCATTAAACATCAATATTTCAGACAAGTAACGTTTATTTTTTAATTTAACATTTATTTTTTAATTTTAATTGCCTAAATTAATTAGGTGGCATAACTATGCATGCGCTCAAAGGTCTTAGTTATTAGTTCAATGAGTTGAACCCTGGAAATGAAAGAAGAAAAGTTTTTTTATTTTTTATTCTTAACATGTGTAAGTTGCCATTTGTTCAATTAAGAACAATAAGCAACCTTATGAATTCGATGAGATAAGAATGATATGTATGATGTGTAGTCTTGTACAGACTCAGGCCAGCCATTCCTGAGAGAGTATGGTTAAACTGACTTGTGTAATAGCTTACAATATGTTCTCCTGACCTCATGCTATGAGATTTCTATGGGGTTGGCTATTAAAACCAGATTGACACCCAAAACAAAGGTATCAAATACTGTCTATAACTTGATGGCCTCCCGCTGAGGGGAGCAATATGCTGACTGTAAAACCGTTTCAGAAAACATATCCTTTTTTTATTTTTAAGTAACTGAAACTTGTTGGAAATGACGTATTTTTATAAAACAAAGTATTTCGCATGTTTTTCATTCTATAAAATTATTTTGAAAAGCACACCCTTAATGAGATAATGTATAATTTAGTAAAAGTTTTGTTTTTGAAGAAAAACCCGTATTTTTTCAAATATAGGTATCAGACGAACTAGTGTCCCTTAGCCGAGTGAGTGAGAGGGAGATACGTGGCATAACTATGCATGCGCTCAAAGGTCTTTACCGTAATAATCCAAATCTGAAAACATACTACAGTCCGTTATCTTGCTTGTTAGTTTACTGCATGCATAAACGCTTGCTCACAACAATGAGTAAAATTAAAGACAATGTTATTGGAATGGCGCGTAAGGCTTATGTGGGTGAGAGGATTTTATGCATTCTCTCACTCCCACGGCTAGGGGACATTAGGTCATCTGAATACTGTACATCGTCATTGTTCAACAATCATCTCACGGATTAACATGAAATTTGGCAGGTTTATTCTGTAATAATTATAAAAAACATTGATGCAATAAAATTTAACAGAAAATCATTACTTTTTAAGGTACAAAGTATTTTCATTAATAAATTTTGTAAAATCGCGAAACACGACAAAAAATTCAGCATGCGAGAAACTTTTCAGTCTTTAAAGATAACTGTACACTGTAAGGAAATGAAGTAAAAAAAAATTTTCAATTAATTTTTAGTGAAAGAATTATTTAAATTGGACAAACCATAATGGAGGTACAAGGATTTAAATGTAGCATCAATTACAACCATACGCATCCATAAGTGCATGAAAGGCGTAGGCCCTACATAATATTATATTTTAGTAACATGTATAAAATTATACCCTTATTGTTTTTATCTGTTCTGTCACGTAACAGAACAGATAGAAACAATTTATGTTTTGACACAACGGTTTTGTAATAAAAGTAAAATATTGTTTTTTACTTTCAAGGGATCATTTCCGAACATTTCAGTAAGCATTTCTCCTTTTCTCCTCTTTTTCTTCCTCTCTTTTTCTCCTTTTTTTCAACCAGTTGTGTATTATTGTTGCAACGTGTCTGACGTAACTTTTACTTTCCGGGCATACATTTATGTTACATATTGCAGTCGTTAATATTTTATTGTTTGTATTAGGTTATCATTTACTTTTGTAAAACAAATATTATTAATTTCTACATAAACATTTTATTTAGGTGTAATGGTGCTTCAATTGTTGTGTCTTGCTCGGGTCATGTGTGTTTGATAATAATTTTATATATTCACCAATGCTTTAGGTAATTAGGAAGGTGTTAGGTTTCAGTTAAGCCTTTATCATTTATAACATATATTGAAACCATAAACAAATATGGATGCAAAACAGAAACGTAGGCAAACCGTTCACAGTGATGAAAGAAATGTAATGAACAGTGTCACTAAATGTTGCAATGAAGAACAGGTTACTAATTCACTTAGTCTTCCTTTACAGAAAGCTACGCAAAGAGCTGCACATTATTGCGGTGTGTTTGAACGCATCAGGCGTGAATCATGAATGTTAGAATCTTCAACTTCAGGAGAATGTCGTCTGTCTACTCCGGGTAAAAAGAGATCATATAAGCAAGAGAAGAAAGCAATATTAGATAGTTTTGATAAGAATTTTATCAGAAACTGTATTCAAAACTTTGATGTTCCACAAAAGACAGTTCCGTAACTGAAAAATTTGTTGCCGGTTTTTCGGGAGAAAATTGATTTTAAAAGGGGGAAAGACAAGTTACGAGATATACTCAAAAGATATGGGGTTTAAATGGGTACGTTTTTAAATCTAAGCCGGTGCTTTTGTTAGAAAGACCAGATATAGTATTTTCAAGATCAAAGTATTTGAGAGTATTGAGATCATTAAGACATGACAAAAAGACAATAGTGTATATCGATGAAACGTGGATAGATAATAATATTTTCTTCAACAAGTGCTGGAAAAACGATGAAATAAGTGGTGTTGTGAAAGACGCATGTGCTACAAAAAGATTCATAGTATTACATGCTGGTTCTGTTAATGAGTTTCTTCCCGAAACGTTGTTGACATTTAGAGCTTGTACATCTTCTGGAGACTAACGCGGTCAGATGATTTTCAAAAATTTTTTTTAATGGGTAAAAGAAAGACTCTTAGACTAAATCTACCACCAGACCCAGTTATATAGTAATGGATAATGAGTGCCCCCTACCGTAGCGTTCGAAGTGATAAAACCCCCTTAAAATATGCCACTAAGACAGAAATGGTGACATGGTTTCACAAAAAAGGAGTACAGTGTGATGTACACATGAGAAAGGATGAACTATTTTCATTGGTACTAAATAACGCACCAAAAAGTAAAAGTTACGTTATTGACAATATTCTTAGGGAACACAATCACACCATTGTATGATTGCCACCTTATATGTGAAAATTAAACCCGATTGAACTGGCATGGGCTAAGGCAAAAAGAGAGGTACGAGCAAGAAACTTCACTGGTAAATTTTCTGTAGATCGCCTTCAGGAAATTATGGCAATGGCCTTTAACTCCGTCACATCGAAAGACTGTAAAGGATATGTACAGCATGTGATAAAAATTGAAGAAAAATATTGGATTAATGACGGACTAGTGGAAGACAAAATGGATAAAATCATAATTCAAAACGATGGAATGGATGGGAAGTCTACTGACGAGTATGAAGAAAGTGCAGGAGACGACCACAGCGACATGGGGTGCAAAGAACTTGAACTTCCTGCTTTAAGTTATGTAAGGAATTAGAATTACCTTTAGTAATTAACAATTTCCCTAAATTAAGATCCCAATACATTTATTCGTTCAGATCAATAGTGGTGATAAGTAATGGTAGTAATCGGATATGAGCGCAGTTTATTATCATGCAATGCGTGCCACGCAGTTACAAAATTCGAACTGTGGTAATTTTACAACAGATAATCCAATTTGAATGATTTTTTAGAGAAAATATATTTAAGCTCTGTCAATAATTTCATTCGCTTCATGTGTGCACTTTTTCAAACAACCAAAAAAAAAAATTATCAAGGTATAGTAATAATTTAAATATTAATTTACGTGTTGACCACCTCTGTAGTGTATTAGTTAGTATGCTAGCTTATTAAACAGAAGGTCACAGGTTCAGTTGCCAGCTAAGGTGTGGATATTATTACAAGTCAACCCCATTATTCCACAACCTGCAATAGTCACTAACGACAGGTTTTGGTGCAACTTTTAAACTAAAAATCTGGTGTGAAACACTCACACAACTTTCTCTTGCCAATGCAAAAAATTTAAACAATATAACCTAACATTAGTAATAAAATATTAGAATTAAACAAAAAACTAACCTCAAAAAACATAACCTTTTTTCAATCATGAGTGAAAGACGCAAAATTAAAAATCGACCTCAATTTGGCATAAAAATATGGAAAATCACCCTTTCACGTTAAACTAGGCTCTGTAGAAAAAAATGCTGTAAATAAAAGTTGTAGATTATTTAATTTCCTACCAATTTTATTACATACACTTTTGTCATAAAATGCATACTAATGCCGAAATCTTAAAAAAATTGATTTTTCACACCTTTTCATGAGAAAAAAAAACCGAAATCACTAATTACCGCTAAACTAAGCGTTATACAAAAAAAATGTTTGAACTAAAAGTTGTAGGATTTAGCATTCTCTACAACTTTTGTTATGTAACGTTTTGCACTAAAATGCATATTAAAGCCGCAATTTTAAGAAAACAATGTTTTTACGTGAAAACAGCCTCATCAAGAATTTCAGTCAACATGGCGCCTACCCTATCTTGTAGAGCATAAAAAATTTAGTAAACCAGGCGATTTTAAAAAAAATCATAGCACCAGTTTTTGAGAAAATCGCAAAACAGTGAAAAATTACACGAATAAACTACTACTTCCGGTTGACCGATTTTGATGAAAATGTTCGTGTCGGGTCCGGTAGAGGTATGTAACTTAAGTTCCAAGTTTCAAGTTCGTACAATGTTCTTGAGATATTCTGTTCACACACAGACCAATCGCTAAAAACATGTTTTTGGGGTTCAGGGGGTCTGAAAATGTGTAGATCCGGTGAAAAATCGACATGAAAACAATACTTTCCTTCCTATATATTCATATAGGCAAGAGAAAGTAAATATATATATATTTGAACTGTTAATACATTATGAATATTATTATAGTTTAGTTAGTTTTGGCATGTTCAGAAGTAGTGTAGTTACAATTACTAACCTTTTATTTGAACTATTTAAGGCAGCAGTATCAAAAGTACAAATTGTTATGGTCACCATACTCTGTTAGGAGAGGCACCTAAAGAAATATATATTTTTTAAATTTATTTATTTAAAGTCGCATCAACTGCGTGGTCATTAGCGACTATGATGGATTATGTAACATTATTTGTGGGATCTGACACTTGAAAATTTCCAGACCCTGGCCGGGAATCGATCCCAGGACCTCCGCGTGGTAGGCTTACATGCTTACCACTATGCTATGAAGGTGGTCCTAAGAAATATTATTTAAAATTAAAAATTAAGGTTCCTTAAAAATATTGGAATAACATTTCAATCAACTTTTTCCAACAAACCTTTTAAGTTTCTTCAAAAAAAAAACTCTCTGGTTTGTTTTAAAATTCATTTTTACGGGATTGCGTTTCATGATCTAATTAAAAACTGAAGTTTTGTGAAATGTGTCTAAAACTACAATTAACTATGATTAGAAACTAAGTTTTTTAACCATTTACCGAATTTTTCTTTTTCAGAATATTAAAAAAATGCAAGTCACTGCAACACATTTGGCTTATCAGCATGATTTGTCACATGCTCGTAATGCATTTATGTTGGAACAGTTAAAAGAACAAGTTCGTGCAATGCAACGTTAGTTCTCTCCTTACCACTATATTTTTATTTATCTGTATTTATTCTTTTTTTTTAAAATAACAACTGTATTTATTGTGATATTTTTTTTGTAATAAATGTTATTATTTGATCGTAATGATTATTTGTGGTTCATTAATTGTGTAAATCCTTCACAGTAAGTACCCCTGAACAAATCTTACCAGTTATTGTTGAGGAGATAAAATAAATACATGCGGTTTAAATATATTCATAATTCTGTATCAGATCCTACATTAAACTGAAGTATAGTGTATTGCTGATAAGTAATGCCTCTGCGGAGGACAATTGGGATTTGTTCAGATGAACTAAAGAAAATAAGATCTAAAAATATGAAAAGGTTTTGGACCAGCAAGAAGAAATAGAGTACATCCAAAATTTCTAAAGTGATCTTATGTGGTCATAAAAGATAAAAAAAAAAAAAAAAAAAAAAAAAAAAATCTGGTGTGAAACATTCACACGACTTTCTCTTGCCAATGCAAATAATTAACAATAAACCTAACATTAGTTATAAAACATTAGAAATAAACAAAAAACTAACCTCAATAAACATAACCTAATTTTAATCATGAGTGAAAGACAAAATGAAAATCATCCTGTTTGGCTTAAAAATACGAAAAATCACTCTTTCACACTAAATTAGACTCTGTAGAGAAAAATGGTTTAAATAAAAGTTTTAGATCTTTTAATTTCCTATAAACTTGATTATATACACTTTTGTTGTAAAATTTTCACTTTAAAAAAATTTTCACCTTTGTTTTTTTTTCACTTTTGTTGTAAGGCCGAAATCTTAAAAAAATTGATTTTTTACACTTTTTCGTGAGAAAAAATAGAAAATTGCTAATTACTGCTAAACTAAACGTTATACAAAAAAATGTTTGAAATAAAAGTTGTAAAATTTTAAATTGTCTACAACTTTTATTATATATAAGTTTTTGCACTAAAATGCACATTAAAGCCGCAATCTTAAAAAAAACAATTGTTTTACGTGAAAACAGCCTCACCAAGAATTTCAGCAAACATAGCACCTACCCTATCTTGTAGAAAATAAAAAATTTAGTAAATCAGGCGATTTAAAAAAAATCGTAGGACCAATTTTTGAGAAAATCGAAAAAAGTGAAAAATGACACGAATAAACTACTACTTCCGGTTGACCGATTTTGATGAAAATGTTCGTGTCGGGTTCGATAGTGGTATGTAACTTAAGTTTCAAATTTCAAGTTTGTACGATGTTCCGTTCTTGAGATATTCTGTTTACACACAGACACAGACAAATCGCTAAAAACATGTTTTTTGGGTTCAGGGGGACTGAAAACGTGTAGATCCGGTGAAAACTGGATTTCGAAAAATCGACATGAAAACAATACTTTCCTTCCTATATATTCATATAGGCAAGAGAAAGTAAAAAATTCATTATTCTCAGAGTAGACTACTAGTGTCTTTTACACTTCTACCTCTTCTGTTTTTAAATGCTTTAGACATACAATTGGCTGAATATGTAACAGAAATCAGAACTATTTTTTGTAGCCCTGGAAGTAGCAGATAGAGTTCAAATAATTTTAACATACCATCTGCCTGTTAAGAGTATGCTTAGGTATTAAAAAAAATCTAGAATGAAACTCGCACATCTTTGTTTTGCCAATGTAAATGATGTTAAGTGAAAAATCACTAAACTAAGTTCTGTAGAAAAAAGTTGTAGGTTTTTCAATTATGTGTAGCGTTAATTATATATGTTAATGATTTCAATGAGCAAAATATGAAAAATCACTTCCCTATATTTCATATAGAGCGATAGAAGTAAACTGATCTGGTGTCAGTAGTATTTGAATACACAGTGTATGGAGCTCAGTTTCACTTCTTACTCAAGTAGCGTTTTCATTCTAAAGTATTTAAATCAGAGCATCGTGATCTGTCTTCTGGCGATCCAAGAAATCTTTCGCTACTAATTGAGTGATGTTCCACAAGTAGTCTTCTAAACAGAGACATTGGTTTGTGTACATGAAAAAAAAGATGCACTTTCATATTAATTATAGGCTGTTCATTAGTAGTAAGATGGCAGTCCAGAAAGTCTGTCACGTTTTAATATAAAGAAAAAAATTTTATTATATACATTTGAAAAAGCAACTAAAATGCTATTTTTCTACATAATCACCAAACAACTTAAGACACTTATCATAGCGGTGAACTAATTTTGAAATGCTGGCGTCATAAAAGTCTACCGCCTGTAATTTTAACCAGTTAGTCACACCCTCCTGCAGCTCCGCGTCGTCATCAAAGCGCTGCGTCACAAGCCATGTCTTCATTGTCGGGAACAAGTGATAATCGCTGGGCGCAAGGTCCGGACTGTATGGCGGATGTGGGAAAACCTCCCATTTGAAAGCATCCAGGACTTCTCGTGTTCGATTTGCTGTGTGTGGTCGGGCGTTGTTGTGCAAAATGAGAATTTTTCCAGTCAGCTTTCCTCTGCGCTTGTTTTGGATCGCTCTTTTTAACTTTTCAAGTGTTTCACAATACCTCGCAGAGGTTATTGTTGTACCACGTTGCAAGAAATCGATAAGAAGAACTACTTTCCTGTCTCAAAAAACAGTCGCCATAATCTTCCTTGCAGACAATATTTGAAGGCATTTTCTTGGCTTTTTGGGCGAGTTTGTGTGACCCCATTCCATAGACTGCAGTTTGGTTTCACAATTGACATGCTTCACCCAAGTCTCGTCTCCTGTAACGATTCGATCGAGTAGTGAGTCACCATCTTCCTTCCAACCGTATTACCGACTGTACTTCACAACTGGCAGGATTTTGAATTGCGGCACACGTTTTAAATTGTTGTTGAAAAACAACGAAGAGCGACACAGACCTCTTGCTAGCACGGCTGGATAGCCACTGAACGGAGAAACGCCGCAGCACCAAAATGGCCGCGATAGCTCCACCCCTAGTGGCTACAACGCAAAACGTGACAAGACTTTCTGGACTGCCCTCGTATATCAAGTAAAAATATTTTGTTACTGCGGTCCGACTTGAAAAATGAAAAAGTTAACTTTCAGATTTTATCTCTCAAGTAGTTTGAAAGGCATGGTTTCCTATGGTACCAAAGTCATGTTTCTATGACAAGAGCTTTTTAAAATTTAAAAATGAAATGTCTGAATGTGTTTTTGTGAACAAGTCTATTAAGTATTAGCTCATTTTCTGAAAATAACCTTTTTAAATTTTATACCAGATTTCTCAATTAATTTGATACTGTAACCGAATTTCCCGGGTTTGTTCAACATGTTAAATACTAGTTCCTTATTGAAAGATAATGCAATATTGTACCCATATTAAGAATTTTTTTAAACCTGGTTTCATTCAAATCAATAAATGCCCAATGTATGAAACAGAAAAATAGATCTAAAAAATAAAAAAAATCTGGTGTGAAACACTCACACAACTTTCTCTTGCCAGTGCAAATGATTAACAATAAACCTAAAATTAGTAATAAAACATTAGAAATAAACAAAAAACTAACCTGAAAAAACATAACCTTATTTCAATCGTGAGTGAAAGACGCAAAATGAAAATCTACCTGTTTGGCTTAAAAATATGGAAAATCACTCTTTCACGCTAAACTAAGCACTGTACAAAAAAATGCTTTAAATAAAAGTTGTAGATCTTTTAATTTCCCATAAACTTTATTATATACACTTTTGTCGTAACATGCATACTAAGGCCGAAATCTTATAAAAATAAATTTTTCACACGTTTTCATGAGAAAAAAGCAGAAAATCGCTAATTACCGCTAAACTAAGCGTTATACAAAAAAATGTTTGAAATAAAAGTTGTAGGACTTCAAATTCTCTACAAATTTTATTATATACATTTTTGCGCTGAAATGCATAATAAAGTCACAATCTCAAAAAAAACAATTTCTTTACGCAAAAACAGCCTCACCAAGAATTTCAGCAAACATGACGCCTACCCTAATCTTGTAGGGAATAAAAAATTGAATAAACCCGGCGATTTTTAAAAAAAATCGTAGGACCAGTTTTTGAGAAAATCGAAAAAAGTAAAAAATTACACGAATAAACTACTACTTCCGGTTGACCGATTTTGATGAAAATGTTCGTGTCGGGTCCGGTAGTGGTATGTAATTTAAGTTTCAAGTTCGTACGATATTCCGTTCTTGAGATATTTTGTATACACACACAGACCAATCGCTAAAAATAAGTTTTTTTGGGTTCAGGGGGTCTGAAAACGTGTAGATCCGGTGAAAACTCGATTTCGAAAAATCGACATGAAAACAATACTTTCCTTCCTATATATTCATATAGGCAAGCGAAAGTAAAAATAAAAAAATTGGAAGTTTTATCATTTACAGATCTTGAGAAATGTGGTATAGGTACTAAGTTGTATAGGAAGAAGTTGGACTTTCATAACTACAGTTACTGCTTCAGTCCCAGCTCCGTGTAGTTGCGGGGTGAAGGGTACGGGTGAGGTATAATGAATGAGTGACGCATGCTAGGAGAACAAATTATTGTATTACTCTGACACAAAACATTCGTTTTCAAACTTTCCGTATTTAACATATTTGTTTGTATTTATTAAAATTATTTACTTACATGTTTTGATATAAAATGGTAAGTTAAATATTATGAATCCGATCAAGTTAATAACCCGGTAGGTATTTGTTAAATTAATGCGCCGGATGATAAGAATATGTTTTTAGTCAAGTTAGTACACGCTACCACTACAAATGCATCAGCTGTGAAACACTACTATTTCACTCATTCTCCCACTACTATAACAACACACTGCATTCCTCCCAACTATACGGAGCTGGGACTCAAGCAGTACTTCTTGATGTTTACAATTAATAAAAAATAATGTTCATAAAATGTACTTTGACCCATTGTTAAACTACTGTACTAGAGATAATGCAACTGTTGATTCTTGTTTTTTGTGTTTCTTACCAACTATTTTTAACATCCTGGTAATAAATTATAGATGGTTTACAAGTTGTTTACCTTACTTTTGGTTTTACTTGTGTTTTTTTCCAAATGACAATGTTATTATACATTATAATATCTGTAATCTTCTCCTACACAGTTTTTTTTAATAAATAAAATACAACCAAGAAACCACATTTATTGTATTGAAACACAATTCATTTCAATATTGAAACACATGCAATACAGTACACCTACATCAAAATGAAGGGAATTAAATGAATAAAAAAAAACAATAATTTAACTCCATATTTTTATTCTGAACTAAATAAAAACAATTTGAAAACTATAACAATTTTCAATCCTTTTAATACACCAACAACAAAATTATACAGATTTATACCAGGCTTTTCATGAAGACAACTAAATTTTCATTCAAAAAGACTTTTGTGGTACATCACATTCTAAATGACTCAGAAAAAAACCATAATAAATATTCTGATGTACTAATAAAACTATTAGCGATATCTAATATTTTCTGAATGTCAACTTTAGAAATTGATATTACCAGATGATAAAAATTATAATGATTAGATATTCATAATAACTGAAAATATAATACAATGCCTGCTAAAAAATACTAACATCTTTAATTATTATTAATGCAATTTACTCTTACTCGTATAATACATTAAATACAAAATGAGCAAAAATTTTACAATTTTACACAATAATAAAGTACAGTGGACTCTCGATAACTCGAAGTCCAAAGGGCGGAACCTAAACATTCGAGTTATCGAAAATTGAATTTAGTACAACAGTACTGCAAGGTCATACATTCTACTGTCATCATAGTATTGTATGTACGAGTATGTAGTACTTTATGTACTAGTAGGTATTTGTTTTATACCTGCGCCTTAATTAGGTAAAACCCATTGTCTCTAGATTATATACTTCGAAAAAGTTCATGAATAAAGTTATAATTTCAATAGAAATAAACGTTTATTTTCAGATTTTTTGATGTTGAAAATGTTTGAAAATTCCAGTTATCGAAACTTCATTTTGAGATAACGGGATTATTTTATATGGACTTAAATACGAAAGTCTAGGAACCCAAGTTATATTTCGAGTTACCGAGAATTTCAAGTTATCGGACTTCGAGTAATCGAGTGTCCACTGTATATATTTAACCTTTTAATTTACAAAATTAATCCAACACTATGTACATGTTTTTGTGACTCACATCGATGCAGGAAATACAAATATGGATTTAATATTACAAATTGGAAACAAATATTATAGTTTAATTCATTGTAAATAAAGGTGTACTGTACATAAGAAGTTAGTTGAAGGCTAATTTTTGGGATGATGTTAACTCTTACTTTAAATCAATGGTTTTGGCTGATATTACAAATAGAAACACATGTACATTTGTACATTTCTCATTCAGTATTTTCTTATACCATTTTATGCTAGTTTTATTTCACACATCAGTTAGGTGGGATCATTAGCATAGTACATAGTATTTTGATTTACCACTTTATGCTTGTTTTATTTGACATGTCAGTATCTTATTTTTATTTTTTTAATGTCAGACTGTTTTGCAATTTCTACTAATGCAGATGATGGAGAATGATTATATATGAAAACGAGTGATGAAAAAATGCCAAATCTGACCGGGAATCAAACCCGGGACCCCGGTGTAGAAGCCAGTTGCACTAACCACTACGCCAATAGGCCGGCTGAGATGTCAGTAGGTGGGACCATCAGCTAGCTCCTCATTATAACTACAATAATTTTTTTTTTTTACAATGAACCGTTACAAGAATAGCTATCACATAAATTTTCTTTAAACAGCTAAAGTCACTTACATAAACTTAAATATACACAAAATTATTCTGAATTAATGAAACTCTTCATGTTTAATTTCAATTATACAAACGTATAATATACTTACAGTTCAGCCGTTCTTAGTTTGCTCCTAGTCTCAACAAACAAAAGCCACCTACTACAGGGTGCACGCTAGTCTGCGACTTTACGAATGTCGTATTGCTATTAAGTTAACTATTTTTTAAATTATAGGTACTTAAAGTACTAAAAACACGAGTCATGATATGATGCAGGCCTAACAATTTCATTTAGAAAAAAAAATTAAAGTATTTTGTATTTAAATACTTTTGAAAGTACTTTCTTGTTACTTTTTAATCAGCGTGTACACATTTTGATATAATGCGCATGCTCAGTGATGTCATTATTTGTTTACATTAGGAGCAAACTAAGAGAGGCTGGACTTTATATAATTACAGTGATAAAGCCTGGATCAATTTTAAACAAAACTCTGTTTAATAAACTGCCTGACAATTAACGTGTAACAATTTAGCATTGACATCTACCTCTAAATAACAATCTTACTAGTATTAAAGACTAGGTTATTGTTTTTTACTTTCCATAGCCTACATCTGCTTGAACTTTCATGTTATCAAAGTTCTGTTGGAAATCTAAAACTATTCTATTAAGCATTGTTGCAATTTCAGTAATTTGTGACCTACAATGTTAAAGTATTTGAATTTAAAATAGAGAGAAAAGATTCTGCTGCAACACAACAAAGAAGATTATACATTTTCAATAATCAATCTACAAATTGTTACTATTGAAATATTTGTTTAGTTTTATTCTATCACTGATAATACAGCAGGTAAAAAATTGTCATGTCGTAACAAAACAATAAAAATGTACACAAAAATAATAAGAAAACCATGTATAAAGATGGTATGTACCGAAAACTGTAAACATACAATAATATTTCCCACCAAAAAGTCAATAAAAGCACTTAGACATTTCTCACAGAAATTAGCAAAGGGATTTCTAGTAATTATTTTAGCAACACAGCAATAAACAAAGATTTGTCACTGCGAACGGAAGTTAAATATAAAGGCACGTGTTGCGTTGGTAATAAGAACAAAATATATGTAAAACATCAGTGTTGCAGTTAAAATCAATGTCTACAGTAAGGCTAAAATATGAAAATAACCGATGAAATAAATTTTGACTTAAAAATATTCCCCTCTGGTCTTATAAATCACGTAACAGTTTTGGGGGAGAAAAGGTTCATATAATACTTGGGGAAATTGTGATAGCTGGTAAAGTAAAAAGTCCCAAAACCCTACATTATGTTGGGTTTACAGAATTAAAATATAAATAAGGTAATTTTTTTCTTTACTGGTCACTCTGAATACTACCTTAAAAAAACAAAATTTGTAGCTTACTAATACGAGGGTTATCCAGAAAATAACCTCCGTTTTGAAATAAAAAGTAAACGAGTGAAGATACAAAAACTTTATTATATACATATTAAAACTATAGTTTTTCTCTATTTTTCAACACAGTCGCCAAACAGATTCAAGCTCTTGTCGTATCTTGGAACAGTCTTTGAAATACCCTCAGCATAAAAATCTGCTGCCTGTGAATGTAGCCTACTATTCATGGCGTTTTGAAGCGCTTTGTCATTGGCGAACCGCTGAGATGCAAGCCACCGCTTCATGTTCGGGAACAGGTGAAAGTCACAAGGAGCCAAGTCCGGGCTGTATGGGGGATGATCAAAAACGTCCCATTTAAACTTGGCCAAAAGTTCATTTGTTCTTCGAGCTGTATGAGGGCGAGAAAACAAATGAACTTTTGGCTACATTCACAGGCGGCAGATTTTTATGCAGAGGGTATTTCAAAGACTGTTCCAAGGTACGACAAGTGCTTGAATCTGTTTGGCGACTATGTCGAAAAATAGAGAAAAACTGTAGTTTTAATATGTATATAATAAAGTTTTTGTATCTTCACTCGTTTACTTTTTATTTCAAAACAGAGGTTATTTTCTGGATAACCCTCGTACTAATGAAACTGGGGTGTGTAGAACGAAAGAGACAATTTCTATTCATTCTTCTCTTGGTGGCCATATATTTATTTTTACCTACAAAAGTGAAAATACAACCAAACGATAGATCTATTTTTTCTAAATAAAATAAAGTACTCTTGCCTCCCAGTTACTTATGTTAAGATGGAAATAAATTGATTTGAAATGTAATCTACATAAATGACACTGAAGTGATCAACCGTCGCCAGAGGGTTAAATTTCTTTATGCCTGGAACTTTCTTTAGTAAGAAAATCGTCAAGTGAATCGGGTTTGTAATAATGATGGACAAACTGATTGAAAAACTACTGGTACATTATCAATTGACAATAAAAGCTAACTCCAATAACTATAAAATAAAAATGATAATAGGTGTACTGTAATAAAATACACCTGTATCAATAAGGCAATTAAAATCTTTAGTAAATAATGCTTCCGTAAATTATATTAAAAAATATTTTAATGTTTCAGATTTCACAAAAAAAATAGTCATTAGTTTTATAAAGTTACTGGATACTAATTAATGTTCTAATAAAATATTTATTATGCCACTATGATTATTCTAATGAAAATTAAATAAATTTGAAATTTATGTAAAAGTTCTAAATTTATTTTACTAATATAATTATCAATTAAAAATTACATGTCTTAAAAGACATAAAATTATATCAATTTTATTACGTTATAAGTAACACTACATTTATTAGCTTAGTTATTCCTTTATACAAAGCAATATAAAAATGTTTGTTTCTTAAACAGTTTAAAAATTGTTAAGACGCTTTAATATTACAATGCCAATATTCTACTTACTGATCAAATATAATAAATTGTGACATATTATGAAAGCAATCTAAAGATAACAACTTTACTGATTTTCTAAGTATTTATAAATGCACTATCACAACCAAGCCCTTCGTAATACTATTTTGATTATTAAAGAATTCATTTTATATATTTTTAAAAAATTCTAATGTTCTAATATATAAAATTAAATTAATTTAACCATCTACAGTCACATTTAAATGTTTCTGATCTTCTACAACACCAATGTGCTGTAAATTTTAATAATTTTTTAAATACATACAAATTGAGTTAAGATCCTAATGATTTAGATTGCACTTAAAGCAGTAAACATCCCTTAATATTCAGTTAATAATCTTTGTAACAATATTATTAGTAATATTTGTTTTCATGCTAATATAGTTTTCTATAAATTAATTAAAATAATTTTATTTGATCTGATGTTCAAAAAGTTTTTAACAGCTAATATTTATTTATTTATAATTAGTTTACTCCATAACACTAACATTTTTCCTAAACCAATAGTGTATGTAACACACCGGATATGAAAACAAACTGAAGAAAAAACTTCTTCAGTTAGTTTACACATCAGATACGAACATACATTCATCGTAATTAATGATGAGACAAGTTGTAGGAGACTAATACTTTGGACATACTACAAGTAACCTAATCATTTATAATCTGATTCAAAGTGTGAGGCAGAACCAGCAATAAGGGTTTTCTCATACCAGTGATACTCAACTGGGACACGACCTCGCATACGATACCTATCCTTACATTTATATGTTTACCCTCCCGCCAGTACGACCTCGAAGCAACCTCGATCAAACCGATTGCATCAGAGACTCAGTTTGTCCAACAACTGCTCGATAATCATTAGCAATTGTTCCTCAGGAGACAAACTATTCCCGTAGTTTGTGTCTTGTTTTTTAATTCTAGAACCAACAAGCTCAAGTAATAGCTGGAAACTTTCTTTTGACATCCGATAAAAAGACTGAAATATGTATTCATCACAGGAGAGTTCCTGGGCACACACATATGCTCCTCTATTACAATTATTACTTATATACAGGGTTATTCTAAATGATGGACCCAATTTTATAAATTTGTATTTATTTAAGTGTAAATTCAAAATGAACAATGAATACACAATTAGAAAGAGGAAGTTTCAAAGTTTTTTTTACACACTTATAAACTGTTCAGTGTGTCCCCCTAGTGCTGCATGGCGAACATCTAAACGAAAGCCAAACTCGCCCTACACACGAGAAAGCGTATCTCCTGTTACTGAGTACACCGCAGCAGTGATATGGTTCCGCAGATCGGCTCCCTGAATTGGGCGGTGGTAGTTGTAGAAATGGCTGCTAGAGTTCTCACACCAATGGGCTGCCAGCCGCCATTGCATTGGAACATGAAAGAGACTCACCAAAGATAAATGTGTTCTGGCCTTATCTTGTACAAAGGTTTACGGACCATTTTTTTTACGGAAATAACTGTGACTGGAATTACATAACTGGCATGCTGGAGCAATGGCTGTTCCAAGTTATGGAAGATTTCCAACAAGATGGAGCTCCGGCCCATTGGCACCTTGATGTTTGAGACTTTTGGAATCAGTCCCTTCCTTTGCGCTGGATAGGATGCAAGGGAAATCAAGACCTGGCTCTAAACTACTAGCCATCGAGATCTCCTGATCTCACCCTATGTGACTATTTCTTATGGGGTTGATGTCAAGGAAGCAGTTTACATCCCACTTCTACCAATAACTCTGGCCGATCTGTGGAACTGTATCACTGCTGCAGTGCACTCTGTAACAGGAGATACACTTTCTCGTATGAAGGGCGAGTTTGGCTTTTGTTTAGATGTTTGCCGTGCGGGACACATTGAACATTTATAAGTGTGTAAAAATACTTTGAAACTTCCTTTTTCTAATTGTGTATTCATTGTTCATTTTGAATTTATACTTAAATAGATACGAGTTCATAAAATTGGGTCCATCATTTAGGATAACCCTGTACTGTGATATCCAACAGCTGCGTTTTTTTTTTGTTTTCTTCTTAGATAATAATAAGCTGACTACGTCTTCTTTATCACTTGACATTTTGCAAACTACAGGTGGATTCGAAGAAAAGGTTGAACAGTTGCGTCGAGGTCTCGTCATTTTAATTGTGTCGAGGTTGTGTTTCACAGGTGTGAGAGCAGCTTAATGTTGGCAGTACATGAAATTTCCCTTTTGCCTCTGAAAATTTCCTACCACATGCATAAGCCTACAATCTGAAACATGCATTCCCCACTGAATCCTGCAACCATTAACTGATAATTCAATTCAGCACAAATATTGCTTCATTAAGGTAAAATATTAAGTGATCTATTTATTTTAACAGTTAATAATATTGTAGAAATATTACAGAAACGAGTCATCTTTACTTGTTAACTTATCTACAATTTTATTTTGTTTGTCACAAACATTTTGAATCAGACTATACTTTTTATCAGTACCGTTCAGTGTCTCTTTTGTCTTAAATTTAAGTATGACGATCAATTAACCGTTTAATAGTTAAGCCCTGTTCGTCTTGTATCATTTGTTTAGTAATACTTATATTAAGCGTTACCTACAACAGAAAACCTGTTCTAACTCAAGACTAGTCATAATGAACCAATTTTTGTACAGTATTTGAATAATGTGATAACACTTACTTATCCATTGAAATTGAATTATTATGCATGCTGTTGAAGACAACACGATAGACTTAACAGATAATATACATGTTTCCACTCACTGATGTCCATTTATTTTATGTTTTTACACTCAAAATTCTGAACTAAAATTACTTACCCTACATGATAAGAATTACAATTTTACAGAATCACTATAAATGAAGTCAAATTTTGTGAGTTCATATAAAATTAAACTTTATGGAATACAGACAAATATGTACAGGTTTCTTTCCGAATGTTTTAATTTAAAATCAAGTAATTGGCTACAAATTTGTTGGGGTAAGGTTTACACGACATTACCTGCATATTTTGGAATATGGTTTATGCCATGTAAATTTAAGAAAACATAAAAAAATCTTTAATAAAACAAATAAATAAACCTCAAGGTTTTAAATAGGTTTAAACTTTTGACAACAATTTTTTATTCTTTTTCTTAATTTAATTTCACAAAAGACTTTTTACGTTGAGCAAATACTTCCTTAACGGTGGTTAAATAGAAATATTCAGTCAGAAATCGCTGTCATAAATACCCATCATAAAATATTCTACAATCACTGCATCACTGAACCATATCAATCTTCCAATGTTAAAATATTTCTTTAATTTGAAGATGTAACCCAACACATAAGATATTGCTAACTATAATTGGTGATCTATGGGTATACTGGAAGCAAGACCCAAACCTCACATAGGATCAAAAAAATATTTATGTCTAGCTTGACTCCTGCCACTAATAGACTCAGGCTACACCCAAACTAGTGGATGCAGATTTTAAAACTCTCACAGACTTTTAAAATATATTACACTAAATATACTCAGAATAATCTATATTTTAATCAAAATGGTTTCATAAAATCAAAGCAATAGATTCACTAGGATTTTAGCTTTGAAGATTAAGATTATACATTCTTTTTTTACAGAAATAAATTTCTCTTCTTTTTCAAATCCATGTACTAGTCAATTAATTCAAGACCATAATTTATATTAGTCAATTAATTCATAACCAATACACAGAAACAAATGTTCCAACAAGCTACGTCTGTAAACTTATATAAATCTAGAACAAATGTCCAGATGATGTAGTAAATAATAGTGTATTGCTATTATCATTAATAATAATAATAATTATTGTTTAAAATATATTATTAATTATAACATATAAAATACATTTATTTAAAGCTATAATACAAAAATAAAAATACTTCAGGTTGATATTTTATGAGACATAAACTAAGAACAATTAGAAATTATTAATCTCAAATTTACTTATATTTTGATCTTGTCAATTAAAAAATTAACTTTTTTGTTATAAAATTTATATGTTAAAAAAATCAAATTTTTACACAGGAACTTCTGACATTAGCAACTGTTTAAAATAATTATCATTCTCTTTATTTAAAAAAATTGAAAAAATAAAATTTATTTTGATTGAACATTAAAAATTATGATCGTATCTTTATTACATCTATGCAAATATTAATTATTACGATAGATAATTTCTTAATATTAATTAATTAATTCTAAAATTTACTAAAATAAATTATTATTGCACTAAAACTAACTTTAGTAAATTTTAAACCAGATCTTTCATACAATTTACAATAATTAACAATATTTATAACAAATAAATTTATACAAGGAATAAATAATATATAACACACACACACACAATTTACTAAACTAAAATATTACAAGATTAAAATAATAAATACAATGCTAACTTACATAAAATAAGGATTAATAAATACAGAATAAACCTTAAAATTATAAAACAATTATTTCATTAAAATTTACTGAGTAAAAATAAATTATTCATTAAAAAGAATTTAAAATTCTACAACAATAATATTAAACAATATCTAATTAAAACAATTGAATAACAAATTTAAAAATTTAAACAATATATTGTAAAATCAGAAATGTAATGCCAACTAAGGATATTTACAAATTGATTTAAAGCTTTAAATACAATAAACATTTTGCAATTTACAAAAATGAAAAAGTAATATAAGTGGCTTTATCAAACTGAGAAAAAATGTTTTAAAGAACTTCTGTTAAACACACTGAACAAAAGTTCAAATTTAAAACTAAATGATATTATAGTAAAAAGATTTCAATCTTTATAAAAAAAAGAAGAAGAATGGGATTAAAGATGTTACAGTTTCAATAATTTCTAATCAGGTGTCTAATGTATCTTATATAAAGCAATTTAAAATTTGACAAGCCATATTATAAATGAGGGTAATGCCATAAGTAAAGTCTATATTATATAAGTTTGTATAAAAATAAAAGAAAAATTATTACCAATAACTTTTCCATAATTTTAAAGCTTGAATATTTATTAACTTTTTCTACATAATCACAACTTTAGTTAAAATATTTTTGTAGGCACTGTGGCAGTTTTTGTAAGCCTATGTCATACCAGCTTGCCACCATATTGTTGAGGAAGCATTGAGCCGCATCATTCACCACATCATTATTGTTGAACCGCATTCCGCCAAATATTCTTTCAGCTTAAAAAAAAGGGGAAAAAGGGAAAAGGGAAAAAGGGGGTTGGGTGCTAAGTTCAGACTATAGGGCAGGTGGGTCAATTTGGAGATAGAGCAGTAAGAGTTGACTTGTTGCTATTGATGGTCTTCTATCAGTATTCATAACACACATCTTGAGCACACCTTCTGATACTGCAATTTTTTTATAAAAATCCAATGAATGATGCTTCGAGAATCCTCAGGAACAAAGTTTCTGGGATCATCTAGGGTGATTTGCTGATCTTCACACATGATTTGCTCAACCTTCAAAACTGTCTCATTGGATAATTACGTCTGCCATTTCTTTCTTTATCGTGAATTTCAATATGACCAGCTGAAAATTCCCTATACCATTTATGACGTCCATGCTCTTCCATCAATTGGCAATAAATTTCAATTAGTTTAATGCCTTTCGCGTTCAAAAACTGAATGACTGTGTGAACTTCACACTTGCAATAGGTCAATTACAAATGACTGCAAAACCAAAATTGAACATCCCTATGAGGTGGGCTAAGGCTTGCTTGGGAGTGGGGGAAACAACAAAGACTACAGTGCGGTCAACAGTCACACAACTTATTTTTCTGTGTCTCCAGCACTTTGGAGAGTTTACTTTTGGAATTACCCTCATATGTTTATTATTTTCTCGTAAACAAAATTTCCTTTTTTTGATATACAAATGAACTCCAGACATCTTCCATGGTGTTTTTTTAAACATTATCATGACCTTATTAGTTATACCTAATTACATAAAAATAATTCAATTAATCACAACAAATTCTGTTAAACCAGTTTAAGAATATGGCATACAGGAAAATGGACCTTGTATTCTAGGAAACCATAACAGAGTTGGTTATTCGGAGTACAAAATCCTGAAACTATGGGCAGCTTCATCATTTCGATAACTCAAACAGTGATTTGAGATATTATTTTAAAAACTACATGTTAAAAACAATTTCCAAAGTATGTCTAAAGTTTTGCTTTACTTTAAAAACCTTAAATGAAAAAGTTCTTACTACGAACTAAAAAACAATTTATAGTGTTAAGAAACTACATATATAAAATTTATTTTGTTGGCTTCAAAAAGTTATAAGCTAGTCAACAAAAAAAATGATATTTTTTTTTACCTGAACCACATGAATCAAATCTCCTCCAAAAAAAAGAGAAGATAAGGTCCCTTTTCCCACCCGACCAATCCATCACTTAAAGAAAGCTATCACAGTTACCAAGTATAAAAAATTACATAAATCTAATATTCATATGTAAACAATCGATCTTTCAACACCGTTTTAACCTTTTTAACCTTTTAACCTTTTCGATAACAATATTAGATTATTATAAAAATTAAGTTTTAAAATTTAAAGGTTCTTAATTTTACAATGATTCATAAAAATATTTCAAGCAGTCACAGAAATTATCCAGTCTGCCATTATGTAACTTACAAAAAAAATTGTACATAATATAGCATTTTATGCATATTATTAGACAAGAAATTGTATGCACACACCATAAATAGATTACTGGACACATATTTCAAGATCAACATAGATAAATTTACAAAATATGTTTCCAATATTTTGCTCAAATTGCCATTACGCAACGCTTAAAAACCAAGCACACTATTGATAATAATAGTGTGCTTTTGTATAGTATAGTTTTGTATAATATAGTGTGCTTTTAAAGATTTATCCAAACTGAAAATATACATTAACAAAATTAATTTTATCGGTGATTAACTTTTTTACCGTATGGGTCTTTTGAAATCAATATTCTGATCCACTGGATTATTTCTATCTGTATTTGTTACAAGTTCTTTTGATATTAAGACTAAGAGCTTCTGTATCACATCAAACTTTTTTCATTCTTTCATTGGATGCTTCAGATGAAACAATGAAGTACATTATTTAATTAATCCCATAATCAAATAAATTTTTTAATTTGAGTACCGGAATAAACTAATTATAAATTTTGGAAAGATAAATTTAAACAATTGGAGAAAAATGCAATGAAATGATTTACTTTCATATCATAAACAATAAACTTTATTAAGGTTTTTAAAAAGTATGTTTACGACTGATTGTAACTGCATTTTACAAAACAAAAAATTGAATTATTTTGTTATTGAAGGGGAAGGCGTACTGTTTTAATAACTATTACTTAACTTAGAATGCGCATTACATAATCTTTCATTTACTAATTTGTACATTCTTATAAAACCACAAATGTAATAAATCTTAATATACATAATTAATTTACAATTATTTTGTACAGCATATATAAATTAAAACTAATAACACTGAACAGTGGTTCTTAAACACCCAACTTAAATTCACAGTAAATTTTATTTAACCGAACCAAAAATTAGTACAATCCAGAGCATAACTAATAATTCTCAAATTAATCATACAAATATATAAACTTTTAGTTAAAATTCGACAAGTAATAACAGAACTGCTTCGATGGTGTAATTAATAAAACATGTGCTAGTTAAAAGATCCCACCGGGTTGGTCTAGAGGTAAAGTCGTCACCAAAATCAGCTGTTTAACAGCTGATTTTCGGAAACAAAGGTTCCTGGTTCAAATCCTAGTAAAGGTAGTTACAGGTCATTTGTTCTAGCTAGAAGCTCTCCCACCAACGCTCTGTGCCGCTGAGCTGTTCTGTTTAGTGGTGGGGGAAGCACCTCGAAGGGAAGTGATCAGTCTCTCCATAGTGCTAGCAGCGTTAATAGCCTAAGTGTACTATAAATCCTAAAAACATTGACTGTATGTTGTAATTTTATATTTTTGTTCTATTCCCTTTACAAGCCTTCAACTCGTGCATTCGGTAGTAGGCCTACTGTTGTATGTACCTATGGTTTTTACTCTTTTCCTGTTTGGTTTTGTTTATATAATTTTTCACGTAACGGACCAATTTTACTGACCGATGTGCAAAATCGTGTAGCAGAGCTATGGGGACTTCGCGTAGTACAGTTCAAAGAATTTTGAAAGAAAAAAGAAAAAAACCCTGATGTGCTAATCAGAACACCAAATAAGAGAAGAATGAGAAGGAAAGTGAAGAGTGAAGTGGACGATTTTGATAAGTGTGTTGTGAGAAGAACAATATAAGATTTTCATAAAACAAACGCTGAATGGCGAACTTTGAATTCGTTACTCCCCGTTTTGCGGGAGAAAATTAATTTCAAAGGAATTAAATGGTCGCTGTGGAAAATTATTAAAGATATGGGATTCAGATAGAGAAAGGTAAAAGGACAGAAAATATTGAGTTTTTAGTCTAGCGTAGTAGTTGTAACAGAGTAGTATACAGTTAGAAAGAGAGGGAATGATCATTAAGTGAGAAGGAGACAACACTTGCCCCGTTGAAACTATCCCTACTCTACCTACTCGCCCTCCCCTTACAAGCTTTTTCCAAAAACAAATGTACTATACTTTTATACGAATTTGAATACTAGACAGTGGTTACCAGTGTACTTTAATGGTTGGGGTTCAATTAACCATACCCTCTCAGGAATGGTCGACCTGAGTCTGTACAAGACTACACCTCATTTACATGTCATACACATCATCCTCATCTCATTGGGTCATGGGGTTGCTTATTGTTCTGAATTGAACAGATTGCAACTTACATGAACTAGATTACAAAATAAAAAGATCCCAAGTTACTCCTAAACTATAAGAAATTACACCAGTTCCCCCTGTAGATACTGTTTTATTTATCATACAATACACATGTAAAACTACAAGACAATACAAATAACTAATAAAAATCTGGTGTGAAACACTCACACAACTTTCTCTTCCGTCAATGCAAATAATTAACAATAAACCTAACATTAGTAATAAAACATTAGAAATAAACAAAAAACTAACCTCAAAACACATAACCTTATTTTAATCATAAGTGAAAGACACAAAAGGAAAATCAACCTCAGTTTGGCTTAAAAATACGAGAAATCACTCTTTCACGCTAAACTAGGCTCTGAAAAGAAAAATGTTAAATTAAAATTTGTAGATCTTTCAATTATATACACTTCAATTTGATTATATACACTTTTGTCGTTAAATGCATACTAAGGCCAAAATCTTAAAAAAATCGATTTTCACACGTTTTCGTGAGAAAAAACAGAAAATCTCTAATTACCGCTAAACTAAATGTTAAACAAAAAAATGTTTGAAATAAAAGTTGTAGAATTTTAAATTCTCTACATTTTTTATTATATAAATTTTTGCACTATAATACATATTAAGGCGTAATCTTAAAAAAAACACTTTTTTTTACGTAAAAAACACCCTCACTAAGAATTTCAGCAAACATGGCGCCTACGCTATCATGTAGAGAATAAAAAATTGAGAAAATGAGGCGATTTAAAAAAAAATCGTAGGATTAGTTTTTGAGAAAATCGCAAAAAAGTGAAAAATTACAGGAATAAACTACTACTTCCGGTTGACCGATTTTGATGAAAATGTTCGTGTCGGGTCCGGTAATGGTATATAACTTAAGTTTCAAGTTTGAAGTTTGTACGATGTTCCGTTCTTGAGATATTCTGTTCTCACACACACACACAGACCAATCGCTAAAAAAAAATTTTGGGTTAAGGGGATCATGAAAACGTGTAGATCCGGTGAAAACTCGATTTCGAAAAATCGACATGAAAACAATACTTTCCTTCCTATATATTCATATAGGCAAGAGAAAGTAAAAATCTGTAATCATAATTACGGTACATTTACTTGAGTCACGAGAATATATTTGGTTTTAACGATTGGTAACGGGGAAAAAGCATTAATGCGCATGCGTAACTGCTTTGGTATCACTTCAGTCAACACAACAACATACACAATATCCGGAGCATATCGCAGAACCTTTTGTAGGTTAACTGTATCAAAATAACTATTGGTTACCATAAACAGAAATGTTGCTTTCTCGAAAACATCATCAGACTATTCACAGTGGTGAACAAAATCTAATATGCAGTGTAATTAAATGTTGTTGTTGTTTAGGTCATCAGCCGAAAGGCTGGCTTGAACCTGTAGAGGTTTTACTAAGTAAATCAAGGAGTGAGGTGGTTTACCATTGCCTTCCTCACTGAGTGGAAAATTACGCTTATCAGCATGCCAGGCCCTCTGAAAAGCACATATTTTCCACTCTGCAAATGACACCTTCATTTCATTCACCACAGGGTCTGGCTGTATAATGAAATTCATTACTTCCAGAGGAGATAACTCTGGTTAGTGTCTTTTACACCTCTACCTCTTCTGTTCTTAAATGATTCAGTCATTTAATTGGCTGACCATGTGATAAGAAACAGAACTATTTATTTTAGCCCTGCAATGAACAGATTGAGTGTAAATAATTTGACACTCCAACTGTCTGTTATGGGCAGTAACAATAATTTAATAATATATAATTAAATGTTGTGAAGTTGAAATTAAACACAAATGCCTTTCCGTGCTTCTTAACCCTTTGAGTGCCAGGATCCGATGTTGTCGCATGTGAGGGTCTTCTGAAAAGTGCCAGATCTGTTCAGATTGGATATCGGTAAACTATTGCGTAATGGCTATAACTTCCGCATACACCATTAGAATGCGTTGAATTTTGGCTTTATTAATAGTGTAAAGTAAGAAATTTATTGTATGTCAATAGATTTCGCTGTTATTTAGTTACATCTATTTTACAAAGAGTTTAGTACGTGGATTTCTTTGTAAACACACGTGTCAACTGTGCGGCTTCGTCATACGAGTTTTTGGTTATGTTTGTCATTCTAAATAGTGTTGTGTTAAATATCAATCTAACCGGCCGGCCCGTGGTGTAATGGTCAATGCAACTGGCTACTATGCCGGGGTCCCAGGTTCGATTCCCGGCCAGGTCTGGCATTTTTTCATCTGTAAATCACCACATATCATTACCTACGCACAAGCCCAAGGCTTATGTAGGCATAATCACTCAATAAAAAAAAAATAAAAAAATCAGAACAAAATTGTCTATAAAATTAAACAAAACACAATAGTAAAAATAATTTTAGTTATAAGTTATATTTTTCTGGTAAGTTAATGAAGTTTAGTAAATGAAAATAAATTATTAATGAATAAATTTGGTACAACGGTGCTATTTATAGAGTAAGATTTTCTACCAATTTCTGTAAAAGAATTAAGCTAATAACATTATTCCTTCTGATGATATTAATTTTTAAAGGGAATAGTGTCATTACCCTGTTTTTTGACCTAGCATTTTTTACCAGTTCTCAATTACAAAGCGTGGCACTCAAAGGGTTAACAAAAGCCATGAATGAGTGGCTAACTACTGTGATGTTACTTTTCTACAATTTGAAATATGTATAAAGAAGGAATGTAAAAACAGTGAAGAAGTTAATTCTTCTTCATCAACACTTCTGTTGACACCTGGTAAAAAAAGGAAAGAGTACGGTAGATACTAGTGAGACTGATAGTAAAGATGACGGTGATAGTGAAGAAGGTAATGTATTCCTAGAAGATTTTGTTCAAATAGACTGGTAATTAAAGTAAGTAAAACATTTCTAGTTGTGATTAAGCTATAGACAATATTACAGGTCAAATTTTTTCATATAAGGTTATAAAGACAACATTTCCTCAGCAATAAACTACAGCTTACAAAATTTATGTACTAACTGCATGGTAGTGAAATGTAGTGTCTCACTGTTAAGGTTGGCAGCACTGCCAAATTTATACTTTCCTTCCTTACAGCCCATCCATATGCAAAAGGCATTCTCGTGACTCAAGTATCTTAACTACGTTTCAACCTTATTATTTTGTTCATTTTAAAGTTTTGCAAGAAAATAAATACCTATTTTAGAGTAGGGAACAAATTAAACAATATTTTCAACATTACAAAAGAATATTTTGAAAGACTACTTTTTGCTAGTAATGTGATGTGGCGATAGCACAACCTTTTCAATTTTTTAGACATGGCTGAAATTAGTTACTTAAATAAAAATAACAGGTTAGATTTTAAAGTTCCCTTAATATTTCCGTGCTTTAACATATTTAAGTAGAGATATTTAGCCCAGATAAAGTTTAAAGTTTGAAACAGAAAAATAACACTAAAAAAATTAATTACTATTACAAATTTACAAAAAAACCAACATACATGCAACAATTAAATTGGAGTCAACTCTAAAAATTAACAAGCAACCTCCATGTTTTTAATTCTTAAACAAGAAAACTGAATGTTTATATATTTGTATTTCTTAATCCAATTAAATAGATGAATAAATGAACAAACAGTAACAAAATATTGCCCTATTAACAGAAAATACATAATGAAATTTAAAAATATTAAAGAAAACATTAACTTAAGACACAATTTCAATATTGTTTGAATTTATCCATATATAACAATACAAAAACTGTTAAAGTATTAATACAATCATAGATTAAATTTGATGATCAAATAACAGAACCTATTTTACTAAGTTCTAGAACCTATTTAATTACGTCGAAAATCTTTTTTAGTTCTCAAGAATCGATCACTATTTTTAAGGAACGATAAATAATCATAATTATTTAGGATAAAGAAGGATAGTTAAGTTACTACTATATGGCAAATAAAAGGAACTGATTGTTAAGGACACACAATTATAATTAATGAATATGTGTATTAAAAAAGAAAAACAACAGCTGAAGTTAACGTGTAAAAAGAATACATATTTATGTAACTGAAGAAATTATATTCTGTACATAATTCGTTCAAATAACTAAAACAATCAATAATTAAGTTCACATCTGAAATAGCACGGACAAATTTAATAACGATACAGTCTGTCCTGAGTAATACATAAAAAATTAACTGATTTAATCATAGATATTTTGAACAATATTTAAATTGGTATTTGTAAGTAATTTGAATCTACAAATTACCTGGAAGAGAATTCACTGTATTAATGTCATTTCAGAATCACTCATATCATGGACCAACTTTTTCAAGTAATAAGGCCATCGGTTATAACGCAATTTTAGCTAAGTAAATATCGAGCGTGAAACATTCATAAGATTTTCTCTTACCAATGTAAATAATGAATAATATAACATATGTTTAATTATGAGTAAACAATGTAAAATGAAAAATATAACTTAATTTTAATCATGAGTGAATGACAGAAAATGAAAATCACTAATTGACGCTGAACTAGGCTATGTAGAGTAAAGTGCTCGAATTAAAAGTTATCCACTTTTGTCTTGAAATGCATACTAAGTACAACAATACAGTACAACGTCCATTTTTAAAGCTCCTCAGTAATGCATTGAGATTGTAAAGTTTTATTAAAGAGTTAAGAGGTATTATGCTATAAAAGCATTAAGCATAAAGTTTGTAAAAGTGTTGGGTGCAAAATAATTTACTAAAGAAAATGAAATAGAGCATCACCAAATCTTTAAAGCTAGTGAAAACAAAAAGATTGATGTAGCAAAAAATGTTCAACTTAATCTATTTTACTGTTAAATTTACACGGTGTAACAGAGAAAAATCGGAAGCCAATGCACGATGACAATGTAATTATGAATTAAATAAACAAAACTCAGATTTAAATAAAAATTATAATTTTTAGTAGAGTATTATTTCATTCACATACATACTTTTTTATTAAATAAATAAAAATGCTGTAGTACTTTAACATATGAGAGAATTTCATTAAATTACCAATAATTAATATTTTTCTATAACTTCGCTCATACAGTAAAAATCCCAATGGTCCTAGTAGTTACTTTATAACCTAAGTTGACTGTACTTTTTGTTATACCAGTTATTAAAAAAGCTTAACAAAAATGTTTTAATCACAAACCTTGATTTATTTATCTCTTCCAGACATGGATCTTGAAAATCGAAGTCTGTAATTATTTCAATTTTATTATTACCTTGTAAATAAAAAAACTAATTTTGTTAAATTTAAGAATTTTTAGTGAATTATTTAGTTCTACAGTGACTAGAATTAGGATACACTAGCAATACGTATGCATATTTTACTTCCCTCACAAATACAGGCTTTATTAAACTACCAAATAGAAAAAAATTGTGACTTTTATTAGCTACAACGAAGCAAATCTACAAACTTTTAGTATATTTTTACTTGACAAAACTACTAAATAAAAAAGAACTATTTAATCATGAAGATGAATTATACTGAGTTTTCGGTTATTTAATGTACATTCTAAACCGTTAACAACTTACAAATATATTATAATTACGTATTATTATTGTATAGACTATTATTCAGGGTGATTTAAAACTATACTGCAATCTCTTGGGATCTCATTCTATAGCTAAAAATAAGAAAAAAGTTCATATACACATATGCCTGAAAACTCTTAGTTAGCGAGTTACGGCTAGCGAAAGAATTCACCTAGAACTCTGTACTCTCGGTGAAGTAAGGCCGTATAAAAATGTTAAAGGTAGTTACAAAGACACTAATACAATTGTTTCTTATGTTTTTTAATCTGAAAAATTGAATAAATTTGGTTCCAGAGCTGTAAATGCAATACTTTTAGAGATATCTTACATAAAACACAAGAATTGGTGCAAAGAAATAACACATTTTTGTGTTTAACGTAAGATTACTTCCATAAGTGGTAAATAAAGGTGTATTTTTTCTTAAATAAATTTGTAGAAAATTTAATTCTGAAAATATTCATGTGAATTACTCAGGAAAAAAATTAATAATAGATATTGAAATTTCGCTTTATTTAAAATCAAAACGGATGCACATAAAACCCGCATTCTTAACGGCACAAAATATTTGTAACTACCTTTAACATTTTTATACGGCCTTACTTCACTGAGGGTAAAGAGTTCTAGGTGAAATTTTTCGCTAGCCGTAACCCGCTAACTAAGCGTTTTCAGGCATATGTTTATATGAACTTTTTTTCTTATTTTTAGCTATAGAATGAGATCCCAAGAGATTGCTGTATAGTTTTGAATCACCACATTATAATATATTGTTAATATTATGATCAAACATTCAGGTTGTATTAGTTAATACCAACTGCAATTGCAAATTTTGTCTTTGACTTTATATTATATGCATACATTCAACTGGTCAGGAATAATGCCACAACTTCAACAGAGATTATTCCAACAACAATGAAAAAAATATTATTAATGAGATATTGCTCAAAAAAGAGTAAAAATAATTCAAACCCATTTAGGATATGATACCACTTTCATTTTTTTATCAACATTTTAATTTTTAAATTAAACATTAAAAAATATTGATGGAGTATAATTTTCTTTTTCCGAAGATATATATAAATGTTTCTATTACCTTGAGAAATAGGACAGCTGTATTCACTTTTGTGTAACAAATACTGTCACAAATCTACAACCGATTTTTTAAAAATTTTTGAACATTAATTTCTTCTCTTTGCAATGATTCAGAGATTATAATCAAGTGTTACAAAATAAAAGGATTTCAATAATATGTTTGACTTTAATGCCCCAGTAGTGTAGTTGTTGAATTATTGATTCTGTAGATCATAAGGTTTATAATTTGAGCCCTTCCATGACCCAGTTATTTTTTGATATCAGAACATTGATCACACTGGATCTCGGTTACAACTCATTATTGGGCTCTGATTGGTTAGTGCTTTGTAATGTAACAGAACTATATACACACACACATGTGAACTTTTTGGTTTTACATCCAACTATTATGAGCATTCAGACTAACGCACATGGCGAATGAAGATAGATGACAATGAGTACTGAAGAAATGCCAGACCTGACTGGGAATCAAAAACCCTGAACATCCGGTATAGAAGCCAGTTGTAATGACTAATACACAAACGAGGTGGTAATATACGAGGTACGTTCATAAAGTAAGTTCCGTTTTGAAATTTAAAAAAAACAAGTACAGATACAACAATGAAATTTATTTCATAAAAATCTACAACTCTTAAACTATTTTTCGACATAACTTCTGTGATTTTCCAGGCATTTGTCATAGCGTGGTATAAGCTTTTGTATACACTCTTCATAGAATGCTGCCGCCTGTGTAGTCAACCAAGAGGTAACATGTTCTTTCAGCTCTTCATCGCTGTTCAACCGCTGACCACCAAGGAAAGACTTCAGATGCAGAAACAAATGAAAGTCGCTAGGAGTAAGGACAGGGCTGTACTGAGGATGGTCAAACAAGTCCCAGCTAAAGTCCTGAAGGAGTCTTTTTGTCTCATTCACAGTATGTGGTCGGGCATTGTCATGAATGAAAACCACGCCTTTCGTGAGCATCTCGCAGTAAACTTCTTTATTGAATGTTTGACGTTGCGGCAAAAAATCAATCGGTAAAATTCCTTTTCTGTCCCAAAACACTGTACACATGACTACACAGGCGGCAGCATTCTATGAAGAGGGTATAAAAAAGCTTGTACCACGCTATGAAAAATGCCTGGAAAATCACAGGAGTTATGTCGAAAAATAGTTTAAGAGTTGTAGATTTTTATGAAATAAACTTCATTGTTGTATCTGTACTTGTTCTTTTATTTCAAATGTAACTTACTTTACAAACGTACCTCGTGCATACAACCATGTAGGAAACCAAGAGGATGCAAGTTGCCTACATGGCAACAGTTAAAGGAAGCCTATACTAGATTTTATGGTAAACTTTGCTGAATCATATGAACTCACTCAAATCTTCCAGCAACAGAGAATTAATAGAATAACACATAAATAATAAGCATATTCATAAAATACGCATGGAGAAGGGCAATTCATCTAATGTTACTAATTTCATCTTGTAAAGCCTAAATGTAACAATTAATCAAGCTGTCATATATCTATTGAATGTTTGTACATAAATATTATTAATCTAAATGTAGTTAAAAACAAAAAGTTTGAAATCTTTCAAATAATACTGTATAAGAACCACAGTTCCAAATCTTTTCTATTACAAATCGATAGGCCTAATAATATTATAATATCAACAATTTGTTTATATAATTATTAATATAGTATATAAATGACGAATGATATATTATCAATAATGACTGAATGTATTAAATATTAGAATACGTATTATGACTGGAATGAATCATAAAATATGACAAGATAATATAATATGTATATAAAAAATATTAGTAATAACTATATTATGTTCAACATCATTATGATTCTAGGAACAAGCATATACTTCAAAACGTGACGTGTTGTACCGGGTGATTCATTTAAAAGTAGCCCGCTGCATTTAACAGCGGCCTTCGGCACTCAATTGGATTCAAATAGTAAATGAATAAATAGAATTACTTAACAGCCTACATAATTTTACATATTTATTTAAAATTTATATACAAATTTCAACTTCACCTTTCCATATTAAAAGCCAGCCCCTATCTCATATCAATCAGGCTTTTCCCATGCGAGTTGTTAGTAAAGATTTGTGGCCTCCTCGTTCACTCGATTTGAGTACGTGCGATTTCTTTCTATGGGGTTATTTAAAAGGAACTGTTTACCAAACAAACCCCCGCAGTATACATGAGCTAAAGAATAACATCGTGGCAGCCATTCAAGCTATAGACGTTTCCGTATTGGGACGTGTGTGCATTAATAACATTGAACGAGCGCAAAAATGTGTAAGCGTTCAAGGACGCCACTTTCAGCATCTACTGTAAAGGTGAAGTTGAAATTTGTATATAAATTTTAAATAAATATGTAAAATTATGTATTAAGTAATTCTATTAATTCATTTACTATTTGAATCCAATTGAGTGCCAAAGGTCGCTGTTAAATGCAGCGGGCTACTTTTAAATGAATCATCCTGTACAATACAACTACAAATTACCGTCCAACTATGCTGGACTGCCGAATCATTACAATTTCATTAGGTACCTATAAATGGGGAAAATGACCTAAAATCTTTGTATTTTAAAATATGAACTCTCAAGCAATTAATATTTTGTTCTTCAATTTTATAATAATTTATAACTCTCACTAATTAAATAAATTGTTTTAATGAAAGTTACCCTCTTCTCCTAATAGTCATTCTCTATGAGAATTAGGTCGTGTAATAGTAAAACAATTGATACGGAAATGTTTACACATCTGTTTTACCTGAAAAAAAAAAATTAAAAAGATTCAATTAACACCAGTAAAGTTCTAATTTTTTTAAATGTTTAAATTTTTAACAACTGTTAAGAAATATAGGCAAAATTTTAACACTTTTTCAAACAGAATACCCCTGCAATTAACCCTGTTATAATGCGTGCACTAACAAAAAATCTGGTGTGAAACACTCACACAACTTTCTCTTGCCAATGCAAATAATTAACAATAAACCTAACCATAGTAATAAAACATTAGAATTAAACAAAAAACTAACCTCAATAAACATAACCTAATTTTAATCATATATGAAAGACACAAAATGAAAATCAACCTCAGTTTGGCTTAAAAATACGGAAACTCACTCTTTCACACTAAACTACTGTCTGTAGAGAAAAATGCTCAAAATAAAAGTTGTAGATCTTTTAATTTTCTATAAATTTGATTCTTAACACTTTTGTCATAAAATGAATACTAAGGCCGAAATCTTAAAAAAATCGATTTTTTACACGTTTTCGTGAGAAAAAACAGAAAATCGCTAATTACCGCTAAACTAAGCGTTATACAAAAAAATGTTTGAAATAAAAGTTGTAGGACTTCAAATTCTCTACAAATTTTATTATATACATTTTTGCGCTGAAATGCATAATAAAGCCGCAATCTCAAAGAAACAATTTCTTTACGCAAAAACAGCCTCACCAAGAATTTCAGCAAACATGGCGCCTACCCTATCTTGTAGACAATAAAAAATTAAAAAACCAGGCGATTTTTAAAAAAAATTGGACCAGTTTTTGAGAAAATCGCAAAAAAGTGAAAAATTATACGAATGAACTACTACTTCCAGTTGACCGATTTCGATGAAAATGTTCGTGTCGGGTCCGGTAAGGGTATGTAACTTAAGTTTCAAGTTTCAAGTTCGTATGATGTTCCGTTCTTGAGATATTTTGTACACACACACACACACACACACACACAAACACACACACACACAAACACACACACATGCACACACACACACAGACCAATCGCTAAAAACATGTTTTTTGGGTTCAGGGGGTCTGAAAACGTATAGATCCGGTGAAAACTTGATTTCGAAAAATCGACATAAAAACAATACTTTCCTTCCTATATATTCATATAGGCAAGAGAAAGTAAAAAACCTCCTAAAAATGAACACTACTGTGGAGAGAGAGCTAAAACGATGGATCTTCACATTCTTTCTCTCTTGCACAGCCTACCAGTGGAGGGGATCAGTTGAAAACAGTTAGTCTATTGATTTCCCTCCTCAAAATACGTAAATCAGAAAGTCGCAGACATCTCTCAATAACATCGGTTCCTGCGCATCCGCACAGTTCATTTGCTGTGGTAGTGGGGTGAAATTTTCATTACACTTGCGTGAAGGTCCTTTTGATAGTTTTTTAACAAATTCTGGCATAGCGTCATGATACTGTTGAAACTCATTTTGCTACGGAACTATTAATTATTTTCAAACGAGTTAACTTGCACTAGACAGAGAATTTTTTTGTGTTTAATTTTAAGTAAGTTGCATATCTGTATGATGAAAATTGGCTTCGTAGTATTGGGAAAGAAAAGAGAATTTTTTTGATTTCTTGAACCCAATTTTTATAAATCTTCTTATACAACAATAATTACAGAACACCAGTCGTTGTGATGTTGATATTCATTTAAATTTATCTATATTAATTTCTTTGTTCTTTTCTCTTGATTTTTAATATGTCACGTTGCTCGGTGACTAATTTATTGTCCTAAAACCAAACCAATATAGTGTCTCTACCCCTCCTTCCTACCCTAGGTTGAAACCTTATAACTAGCTTCAAAACAAACGATAACAAATTTTTGTATATACAGTGGAATCTTGAAAGTCCGGCCGTGCAGTAGTCCGGCCCCTCCAGTAATCCAGCCCTTGAAATATTAGGCCTAAAAGTATGAAACCTCACCCAGGACAGATTTTGGTAAAAGATTTAAATTGAGTTAGGGAAATCAACTCGACCTAATTACGGCGGATTTAATATAACATGTATGTTTAGGATTTGATTAAAGAAATGAATAAGCAGACCTTAATTTTATTGTTAAATGGAATAATTTTTGGCCTTTTATCTAAAACCCAGAACTGGGTCATACTCTATACTTCATGCTGAATTGACAACGAAACATAATCTCAGAACGCGAGCACCCCCACACCGCACTAGGCGATGCCAATTGCCGATAATTTTGTTTAGAAGAATTAAGGCCTACTACAGAAGTAGCTACTCCGCAAACCTTTTTTAATTAGTTAATTTAATTTAAAATCACATAGAAATCAATGCATATTCATTTTTTGTTTAATTTTATAATTTATAGTTCCAAAATTCCAACACATCCAGTAATCCGGCACCCTCTCTGTCCCGAACTACTGAGATTCTACTGTACTATCCTTTTCAGAACTAAATCAAAAAGAGAGCAATATCAAGAGAAAGATGAAATATTTTATAGTAAGCAAATAAAATAGAACCGAAAGGGACCTAGTGTGACAGAGCACTTGGAAACTGTGATAACTTTTGAACAAGTCGATCAAATTTTAATATCAGTAAATATTCGCAATAATTTCATTTTTATATGTAAAGCCTAATAACATATTGTTTACGGATTTAGAACATTTTTCATTACCTATATCAACATTTCTAAAAAAAAAATTTAATTTTTGTTTGTGGTTGTAAATGAAAATGGAAAAATTTGGCCGAAATGTGGTTCTATTTACAAATTTTTTATAAATAAATGGTAACTTTTTGAAATTGTTAGGAATAAAATTGAATGTAAAAAAAAAGTTTCTAGAATGGCATCTGGGTGATCGTTAAAATCATAGTAACTGGATTAAAGGGGTTGAAAATATCCTACAATATGTTGTTAGGAAATTTACATAATACTTAAAACTAACGACTTTGTAAAACAGTGTTTCAAACAAAAGTAGTTGGTCTAGAAATACTCAAATGGTTTGAAAAAAAATTGAAAACCTGCCTGCCTATAGATGTGGAGGCCACAAAACTTCATGTTCCCTAATTAGAACTTCTTTGACTTACGGTACCTGTTGTCTTTTCAATCACTGGAAAATTGGCTAAAAGCTGTTTAGATGAATATCTCTGAGGCTTATTGTTTATTACTTTGATAACACTGATAAACACAATTTTTGTTTTATAACATGCGATAAATGATTTTAAACTAGTTTTTGATGCCGAAAACGAATATGTACTCAGAATCTTTCTTCTTTCTTTCTTTCACCCACCGTTTTTAAGAAACGGTTTAAATTAAATTTTATTTTATTTTAGCTTTTATTTGTTATTGGGAACTGTACATTGTTGACAACTACCCAATTTGATCGCTGCTTTTTGCTGTATTTTTTGATGTAGATTTTAGACATGCGTTTAAACAGGGACCCTCAGTAGAGTTTGTTCATGGATGGCTGTCAACTGGTCACCATACAAAGTTGCTAGCCCTACCGGTGTTACTTAACAAATAATAATAGCGACTTTCTACCAGCAACTGACTGGGCTGGCCTGAAGGCCAGAATTTTAATTAAAGGATTTTTCTTCATTTTTCATCGTACAGCCAGCATTTTAAACTTCTGTATTATTTTGTTAGCTAATATTTATTGTTAAACTTTGTTAACATAATTTTCAAGCTGTAAGTAAACAATAATAGACTTGAGGATTGGCGCCTTTTCATAAATTCGTCCAAATGTAGTTTAAAAGTGGTTCTACTGCACAATGGTAACAAACAACCTTCGATACCAATCGCTCATGATATTAATTTGAAAGAAACATACGTTGTGATGAAAGATGTTCTTGAAATGATAAATTATAAAAAAACATAGCTGGACCATTTATGCGGTGATTTAAAAGTCACAGGTATTTTGTTAGGAATGCAGTTAGGCTACACTAAATACATGTGTTTTCTTTGCAAATTGGACAGCCGAGCCAGGGATAAACATTATGTTACCAAAGAGTGGAAGAAACGAGGCAATGCAACTCCAGATGAGAAAAATATAATTCATGAGCCCTTAGTTCAATCCAATAAAATATTTTTGCCTCCTCTTCATATCAAGCTAGGACTAATGAAAAATTTTGTAAAAGCAATGAAGAAGGAAAATTCAGGATTTTTGTACATAAGGCCAAAATGTTCGAAGTAAGCAAAGTAAAAATTAAAGAAGGAATATTCATTGATCCTCAAAAAAGAGAATTACTCAAAGATTATACATTTAACTCACTGTTAAATAATGTAGAAGGTGCAGTTGGGCTTCATTTAAAGACGTTTGCAAAAATTTTCTCAGTAAAAAATATCCGACATTTACCACGACATTGTTAATCAACTTCTTAGTTAGTACAAAGCGATGAAATGTAATATATGTCTTTAAAAATACATTTTCTCCACTCACATCTAAATTTTTTCCCGGACAACCTCGGAAACATCAGTGATGAACACAGCGAACGTTTCCATTAAGACATTTCGGTGATGGAAAGCTGCTACAAAGAGAAATGGAAAACTAACATGCTAGCCGATTACTGTTGGACATTAATTCGTGATGTGCCTGAGGCTATTAATAGAAGAAAAGCATCAGCGAAGTCATTTAAAAACAAGTTTGGCCATGCAAAATTATTTAATCTAACCGATTTTAACTATATTTTTCTTAATTTTTTTGAACCGTAATTTCTTTAAACCTAAGGGTGATAGAAAAGTTCTATTAACATATCTGTTAAAAAAAAATCAGTCAAAAAATCAGTTCAAGAAATGGTATCACACTTAAAGAAACTTTAAAAATTTTTTTTGTCTATCAGTGTAATTTATGTACCTTCACATACTTTGAAGTTATAACAAGATGTTTGATTTACAAGTTTACACAAATACTCTTCCAACAATTAAATTCAGAAAGTTATACTAAAAACAAAAAGCTCGGGAACTTCCCAATTTAAAAGGTTGAGGGCAACAAATTACTAAAAAAAATGCACCAAAGCAGTACATAAAACAAATCAGGAAATATTATTAACATCTGGAAATTATTCTTATGTCACCTTAACCCAAATGAGTTACTTAGCGAGTGAAAAAAACCCAAATGAGTGAAAAAACAAACACTTAACTAATAAGTATTGCTCCTCCTCCATAGACTATCGGTTTTTTGATAAATGTATTACAATTTAATTAAAATTTAACTTACAACAGTAGCTCCGTAGTGGATGTGTGAAGCAGTGGACAAAGCCCACAATGAATAAAGCAATATCAATTCTAAATTAGGTGATGGTAACAACATTGATACTCCAACACAGAGAAGCGATGGACCCAATAACCAATTCCATACATCACATCTGACACCGCTCATCTGAGAAACTATAAGTCGGCACTGTGCAACAAACAAAACAATCACAGTTATTGTAAAGAGTAACAATACATAGAGTCTGTCTACGCTAAGAGTACTCCGACGTACGCAACCAGCAATACAAGTGAGCATGCGCATTAATTAAAAATCTGGTGTGAAACACTCACACAACTTTCTCTTGCCAATGCAAATAATTAATAATAAACCTAACATTATTAATAAAATATTAGAAATAAACAAAAACTAACCTCAAAAACATAACCTTATTTTAATCATGAGTGAATGACGCAAAATGAAAATCGAACTCAATTTGGCTTAAAAAAAAAACGGAAAATCACACTTTCACGCTAAACTAGGCTCTGTAGAGAAAAATGCTCTAAATAAAAGTTGTAAATCTTTTTATTTCCTATAAAATTTATTATATACACTTTTGTCCTAAAATGTATTCTAAGGCCGAAATCTTAAAAAATCGATTTTTCACATGTTTTCGTGAGAAAAAATCAGAAAATCGCTAATTAGTGCTAAACTAAGTGTTGCACAAAAAAATGTTTGAAATAAAAGTTGTAGGATTTTCAATTCTCTACAACTTTTATTATGTAAATTTTTGCGCTAAATTGCATATTGAAGCTGTAATCTTAAAAAAACTGTTTTTACGTGAAAACAGCCTCATCCAGAATTTCAGCAAACATGACGCCTACCCTATCTTGTAGAGCATAAAAAATTTTATAAACCAGGCGATTTTTAAAAAAATCGTAGGACCAGTTTCTGAGAAAATCGCAAAAAAGTGAAAAATTATACGAATAAACTACTACTTCCGGTTGACCGATTTTGATGTAAAATGTTTGTGTCGGGTCCGGTAGTGGTATGTAACTTAAGTTTCAAGTTCGTACGATGTTCAGTTCTTGAGATATTCTGTTCACACACACACACGCGCGCGCGCGCGCACACACACTCACACGCGCACGCACACACACACACACACGCACGCACGCACTCACACAGAACAATCGCTAAAAACATGTTTTTTGGGTTCAAGGGGTCTGAAAATGTGTAGATCCGGTGAAAACTCGATTTCGAAAAATCGACATGAAAACAATACTTTCCTTCCTATATATTCATATAGGCAAGAGCAAGTAAAAATACGCACAGCATGATCAAAAACGAATTTTCATACAACTCTGATTCACTCTAAGATTAATATAATAAAAACACGTTCAATTCATTTGTTAGAAAATGTTTTATAAATCGAACATTAGTTCACCATTACTAACTGAAATTTTACTATTGTTTTCTTATATTATTATTTTTTGTTACATTATTTACTATTATTACATTATTATTTATAATTAGTAGGTTTTTATTTTACTTTATTTTTTTAATTCTTTATTTAACGTCGCATCAACTGCAACGGTCATTAGTGACGACGTTGGGGTGTAACTATTGTACGATGGAGGATGCAATGATTTTTTGTAACATTTTTGTTTCTCTTTCAAATGTAATTTACAGAATTAAAATATAACATGTAGTTCAGGAAATACAGCTTATTGAAATTGTTTCCATCTTATTGAATCACTCTGTATTTTAAATCCTGTAACAACAGGAAAATTTTATTGTATCATGGATCATAACTAAAATATTTACTAAGAAGCAGCTTAGTATTACATTACAACTTACACAAATATTTGAGAAGACAGTTCCAGAGAAAAGGAAAAATGCTCTAGGATCTCTCGATATAATATCAGAAGGTGAATTATAAACCCACAAAGCACAAACTAACATAAAAACAATGACTGGCACCAATGGGCGATTAGCTTCCGTGAAAGATCTCATCTTGCCTGTCTTGTTTCTATAAGACCTGTAATCAAAATTTCAACATTTCTATAATTCTTTACACCAATTACAATCCCACCAATCAAATCTCAAATACAATTAGAGAACTCACAAATAACATTTACGTACAATGTGGGAAATTAATGCAGTTTCATATTTTTATAAAATAATTCTGTAAGTTTTGTGAGTTTATTCCATATGTATTTTTTATTTATTCGTTCCGGAGTTGACCCTGTTTAGGAAATAGGCTATTACATAATATTGTTTTCTATACTTACTACATTTCAATCACTGTTTATTTTATTTAAATTTTACGTATTTCTATCACACTAATATAGCTAAAATGGTTAGAAAGTAATTGTTTAACAAAGTTTCTTGTTACACTATACTATACTAACACCTACATATTATTACATTCTATATACCTACCGACATAGGGAGTGATCATAACTTAGTAGTAATGGATAGCAGGCTTAAACTTAAAAAACTGAAGAAGGGACAGGGAAATGCTAGGTGGGATGTAGACAAACTAAGAGAACAAGACAACCAGGTAGGTTTCCAGGAGAGTATTCAAAAAGGGATAGAAGAAAGAGGTAATGACACAGGAAATGTAGAGGAGGCGTGGATAAACTTCAAGGAGGTGGTAGTGAAAGCAGCGGAAGAATGGTTAGGACATACTAAAAGAAGAGGTAGGAAACCGTGGATTACTAATGATATTTTAGAACTGATGGATGAGCGAAGAAAATATAAAAACGCAAAGGACGAGAGAGGTAAAAGGCAATATTGCTACTTGAGAAATACCATAAACAAAAGGTGTAAGAAAGCGAAGAAAGAGTGGATCAGAGCGAAATGTACGGACATTGAAAGTAAAATGGCAGTTGGTAAAGTGGACGCAGCTTATAGAAAAATAAGGGAAAACTTTGGAGAACGAAAGATGAAAGCTGTTAATTTACAAAGCGCAGGTGGTAAACCATTGTTGAATGGCCAAGAGAGAGCTGAAAGATGGAAGGAATACGTAAATCAACTCTACATGGGAAAAGAATTAGAATATGATGCGATAGAACAAGAAACTGATGTTGAAGAAGATCAAAAAGGGGACCCTATACTACGAGAAGAATTCGATCGGGCACTTAAGGATATGAATATGAATAAGACACCAGGAATAGATAACATACCATCGGAATTATTATTACGATGTGGCAAAGTTGCTCAAAACAAATTATACAAACTTGTGTGCAGAATGTATGAGAGTGGAGAGGTACCATCGGACTTTAAAAAAAATATTATGATTCCAATACCAAAAAAGTCAGGAGCGGAGAAGTGTGAACATTACAGAACAATCAGCCTAACATGCCATGCATCTAAGATACTGACAAGAATTATATACAGGAGAATAGAACACCGAGTAGAAGAAGTATTGGACGATGACCAATTTGGATTTAGAAGGAGAATGGGAACTCGAGATGCAATATTGGCTCTGAGACTGATTATTGAGAAAAGGATACAGAAAAATAAAACTACTTTCATGGCATTTGTAGATTTAGAGAAAGCATTTGACAATCTGGACTGGAGTAAAATGTTTAAAACTTTGAAAAGGCTAGGAATTAAATACAAAGAAAGGAAAGTTATCTACAGTCTGTATAAGAATCAAACGGCTGTTTTGAGAATTGAGGGGTACGAAAAAGAGGCTGCTGTAAGAAAAGGTGTACGACAAGGTTGTTCTTTGTCACCACTACTTTTTAACTTGTATATAGAAGAGGCTATAAATGAAGTGAAGGAGAAATTTGACGTAGGAATAAAAATTCAAGGAGAAACAATAAAAATGTTGAGATTCGCCGATGATATAGTAGTATTAGCCGAGGCAAAGAATGAACTAGAGGATGCCTTAAATGGAATGGATGAGATCTTGAGGAAGGATTACTTCATGAAAATTAATAAGAACAAAACGAAAGTGTTGTGCAGCAGCAAGAGTGGTTTAGAAGAGATGGGAAATTTAAAAGTAGGCAACGAAAACATACAGGAAGTTGGGGAATTCTGCTATCTAGGGAGTAAAATAACAAAGGATGGTAGAAGCACGAGTGATATCAAGAGTAGAATTGCTCAAGCTAGAAAAGTCTTTGAAATGAAAAACAGCTTACTGACTACAAACATTGATTTAAAGATTAGGAAAAATTTCTTAAAACATTATGTTTGGAGTGTAGCATTATACGGAAGTGAAACGTGGGTGATAGGGGCTGTAGAACAGAAGAGGATAGAAGCTTTTGAAATGTGGTGTTATAGGAAAATGTTAAAGATTAGGTGGGTGGACAAAATAAGTAATTTAGAGGTTCTTAGGCGAGTGGATGAAAAAAGAAGTATATGGAAGCATCTTACCAAAAGAAGGGATAGGCTAGTGGGGCATATCCTAAGACATCCAGGTATTGGGCTATCAATAATGGAGGGTAACATTGAGGGAGTAAATTGTAGAGGGAGGCAAAGATTAGAATATATAAAGCAAATTACAAAAGATGTAGGGTGTTACAGGTATGTAGATATGAAACGACTTGCGCAAGATAGAACAGGTTGGAGAACTGCATCAAACCAGTCGAGAGACTGATTACAAAAAAAAAATACCTACCGTATTTTTTGGACGATAAGACGCATCGGACGATAAGACGCACCCTTGTTTTTCAAGGCATAAATTATCTAAAAATTATTTTGACTGATTTTAATTAGCTTTTTAATACAGGTAAATGTGATTTCTTTATTTGAAAAACAGCAAGTACAGAAGATACAATATATATAATTATTTTATAGTCGTAAATTTACAAAAAAACATGGATATAGAAACTGTAAGTACGTAAATTACTACTATCGGTTTCATAATCATAGACACCCGAGTTTGAACCCTTGCATCTCCATAACTATGAGTCGGATTTCAACATACTTTACATCAAAATTTAACTCATTTTTTTCTGCGTTGATTTATAATAGTCCTATATTTTTAATGTTGTTTAAAAGTTGCCATATCGAGGTTGGAAGATAAAAAGATTCGGTTTTTTTGATACCACAACAAATTTCATGCGTTTAGAGGCGTGTAACTTGATAAATATTTGACCGAAAAGTTTGAAATGTTAATACGACATAGACAATTATATTCTTACAGCGTGTACGAAATTTCAAATTCATACGTTATTTAAATTTTGATTTATTAACAATATTCTGAACCCTTGCTATCTCGGTAACCACATGATCGTTCGGCTCGGGCAAACTATCGTTTTATTCAGCGTAAAAAACTTAGTACAGATATGTTAACATGAAATATCAATTGGCCAATGTTGTGGTAGAATTTTTAGAATTTTGAAAAATAGATGGGTAATGCGGGGGGTGGGTGTTACTATCCATGTTGCTAGTTTGTGTACGTGACATCGTGTCGGACTGTATACCTGAACTGACATACTGCATTATCAAATCAGGTAGACAATCAGATTCAGGCAACATGGTTAGTCTAATAGTAATTGATAATCCAATTTTTCAATTGTGCTTCAAGTTGAGGCCATTTGACAGCATGAGTTAAAAATTTACTGGTATGTTTCTTATTATCTGCCTTGAGTAATAAATTTTCTTGTTTCCGCCATTCCCGAATCATTTTTTCTGTTGGAGGAGGTAAAAAATGCCTTTCTACTGCCCGAATGCCATTATCTTTTGCATATTGAACCACTTTTAATTTAAAAGCGAAAGAGTACGAAACATGCTTCACATTTTAAAATGCTATGCTATTTACCGTAAGTATTATCGATACAGAAACTACTGTGTATGCTTAGAATCTTCAAGACGATACAGTTTAAAAACTACGGTACATCCTATATAATTGTATGTTTTTTTTTGAAATCCCTAGTTATTGAACGTGTTTAAGTAGAGTAGGGTAGTATTAAATATTATTATAGAAAGCATCTACCCTGAAATATAGCTAGCGTTCGGACCATAAGACGCATGGTCATTTTTAGGTCATTTTCCTACGGAAAAAAGTGCGTCTTATCGTCCGGAAAATATGGTATAGCCTACTTACATTCTATATTATTATTATTTATATTCCACCAAACTATAACATCCTAAACTAGACAAAAATAGTTTTTCTTTGCATAACTTAGAAATTCTGAATAAGAACAGAAAGGATTGTTGCTAAATTCTTCTTTTAAAACTTTAATGAATCTGTTACAATCATATTCATAGTGTAATCTGGGAGGGGGTAGAGGTAATTATAAGACTTCATAGCACTGAAATGGATTCTGGTAACTATTCATTTTAAAATAAGTTTTAATTTTACCACCAAGGTGTCCCTCTTGAATGCCTGTCCTGTCTGTATAATGTAAAAAAAAATCATTTAAATTTGCTAGTTATGATGTTAATCATAATAATTATAAATAAATATCTAATTATAACAGAACAACATAGTAAAAACATTCTTTGTGCTTATGACAACTGAAGACTGGGGAAGAGTTCCACCTCTAACTTCCTCCTTCTGATAGCACTGGTCTGCATCAAAAATTCCCCTTGAACTTTAATAGGTGATCTTTATGTATATTGACCCCCTGAATCCGAATCTGACCTCCATTTTGCTCCATCACCCACCATTTTTAGGGGGTGGGCCACTCCCCCTTATTTGGGTAAATTTTAACTTTTTATCAGTCTGGTGTAACTATGATATGAAATTGTGCAGTTGTATCTCGTTTTTATGGTTCTTCAAGGCCTACCTAACACTGAAAGAGTACAATAAGAGAGTATTGATGTATTGATACATTATGTGCATTTTTACTTATACAATTTTTCTGGTTCAAGATACTTGTCATCGAATACATATACTTAAAGAGAGTGGTTTTATTTGGAGGTAGCTTTTCTCTTGTACTGATCTCTGGAAGTTTCACGCAAGAGTGACCAGCTATAGTCTGCTAACATACTTGAGTTCCACTTCCCAGAGAACAGTTTTTCGAAGAGTGCAATGTGTCAATGAAACCTTCTCTGTGTGCATCGTAAACTGCTCCCAAGTTTTCTGGGAAAAAGTCCAAATGCACGTGTAAAAGGTGCAATTTTAATAACATATTGCAACCCATCGACTCGTATGCAGATAGCAATTCTTCGATGAGTTCAACATAATTTTCACTAAGCTAAGCTTATCACTTGGCCCAGCTTCCCACCCTACTACACCTCTGAACTAATGGTGATGTCACCCCTCCCCATTCGGTCTTTATGCATAAATGTGCGTGCACTGAGATAAAATTTTCTAAGGAGGGGAGGATAGGGTATTAACAACCTCCCCGCGACCCTCGCTTTATTACGAATAACCGCTTTTAGGTATTTTTTCGAGAATTTCGGGGGGGAGGGGCCCTCAAAAACGGTGGGTGATAGAGAGAAACGGAGGTCAGATTTGGATTCAGGGAGTCAAGATACATAACAAATCACCCTTCAAAGTCCAAGGGGAAAAACTTTCTTTTTTTTTGCAGACCAGTGTAGTTGGAGCAGCGTCAGCAATGATAAACAGTTGAATTGACAGTAGGGGAATAGTATTGATGCACGGAAGTGGGAGGCGAAAACAGTACAAGCAGAGCAAGCCACACCTTCTAAGTTTTTTTAAATTGTAATATAATATAAAAAAATCAACATATCTGGTTCTTTAATTGGTCTACATCATGAAATATTGCCCAAAACAAGCAGGTGGAGTGCTAAATTAATTGTAATCGCTGGTTCCAGGGCTACAAATAATAGTTCTATTTCTTATCATATGGTCAGCCAATTAAATGACTGAACTGTTTAAGGATGGAAGACGTAGAGGTGTGAAATACACTAATCAGAGTTATCTCCTCTGAAAGTAATGAATTTCATTATATCATTATTATAATATAATAATAATTATAATAATATCATTATTTCATATGGTGAATGAAATGAATGTGTCATTTGCAGGGTGGAAAGTAGGTGCTTTTCAGAGGGCCTGGCATGCTGATAAGCATACTCTTTTAACTCAGTGAGGAAGGCAATAGTAAACCACCTCACTCCTCGTTAACTTAGTATAACCTCTAGAGGTTCAAACCTGCTTTTCGGCTGTTGAACTTAACATCATGAAATAGACATCACACTTAACCACAACTGTTTCAGATCATCTCTACACCATCACTGTACATTGTAACTTACAGTTCTTGCTTTTGTTCACTTTCAACTCAGTTCATCCAACTGGTTAAAAATGATGCATCTGAAAATACAATCAGTGTACTACCAACATGAAAAAATAATGGCAACTGCATCATTTCATTCACAAAAACTGAATCAACCCAAACATAAAAACGTCAACTACTGACTATATTTGTCATCAGTAATACAAAACATAAACCACTCAGGTATAAAAGAAAACAAATATCAATTATCAACAACCACTTGGCATGGTAATTAGTGTGGAAGACTACAAAACATAAATTCCTAGGTTTGATTCCAAACTGGATTCTGGAAGATTTATCAAGTTAAAACCCATTGTTCCATTATCCAAATTAGTCACTAATTGAAAATGCTCATGTGAAAATAAATATGAGGGTCATTCAGAAAGTAAAGAACGTTTTGATCAGATAAGCTGTGCAGTTTGTCCACCCCGTCCACTGCCGAGTCATTGGGACTCACCTTGGGCCAGTCTGGCACTAACAGCAAGCCGATACGGTTGTGTATTGATTACTTGTAAGTCTTTAAAATGTGTGTAATGAATTTTACTAAACAGCCAGACCCTGTGGTGAATGAAATGAACATGTCATTTGCAGGGTGAAAAGTAGGTGCTTTTCGGAGGGCCTGGCATGCTGATAAGCATACTCTTTCAGCTCAGTGAGGAAGGCAATAGTAAACCACTTCACTCCTTGTTACTTTCTCTTGCCTATATAGAATATATAGGAAGAAAAGTACTGTTTTCATGTAGATCTTTCGAAATCGAGTTTTCACCGGATCTACACGTTTTCAGACCCCCTGAACCCAAAAAACATGTTTTTAGCGATTGGTCTGTGTGTGTGTGTGAACAAAATATCTCAAGAACGGTACATCGTACGAACTTGAAACTTGAGTTACATACGACTACCGGACCCGACACGAACAGTTTCATTAAAATCAGTCAATCAGAAGTAGTAGTTTATTCGTGTAATTTTTCACTTTTTTGCGATTTTCTCAAAAACTGGTCCTACAATTTTTTTTAAAATTGCCTGTTTTACTAATTTTTTTATGATCTACAAGATAGGGTAGGCGCCATGTTTGCTGAAATTCTTGGTGAGGCTGTTTTCATGTAAAAAAACTTTTGTTTTAAGATTGCAACTTTTAATATGCATTTTAGTGCAAAAATGTATGTAATAAAAGTTATAGAAAATTTAAAATCCTACAAGTTTTATTTCAAACATTTTTTTGTATAAGGCTTAGTTTAGCGGTAATTAGCAATTTTCTGTTTTTTCCTCACGAAAACGTGTAAAAAATCAATTTTTTTAAGATTTCGGCCTTAGTATGCATTAAAGACAAAAGTGTATATCATCAAATTTATAGGAAATTAAAAGTTCTACAACTTTTATTTAGAGCATTCTTTTCTACGGAGCCTAGTTTAGCGTGAAAGAGTGATTTTCCGTATTTTTAAGTCAAACTGAGGTCGATTTTTATTTAGCGTCTTTCACTCATGATTAAACGAAGGTTATGTTTTTTGAGGTTAGTTTTTTGTTTACTTCTAATGTTTTATTACAACTGTTAAGTTTACTGTTAATTATTTGCATTGGCAAGAGAAAGTTGTGTGTGTTTCACACCAATTTTTTTTACTTAGTAAAAAAAACCCTTTACTTAATTACTTAATTTCTTTACTTAATTAACAATCCCGCCACGTGTGAGGTTTATAATGCAATTTGCTTTTTGAATGCTAAAGGAGTGCGACCTATCGCAATTTACAGACAAATAACTGAGGTTTATGGTAATGTGATGACTTGAAGCTTCAGATCGAAAATGGTGCATTAAGTTTAATGGAGGATAGATGAGTTCACGATGAAGAGTGCTCCGGCCGACCTTCAGCTGTGACAAACAAACTCAAATCAAGGATTGAGGAAAAGTTCAACAGGATGGATGTTTCACGATAGATGGACTATTGAAACTTTTGATCTGTTTCCCAAACTGAAAGACTTTTTTGGGGCGGGAACCGCTATGGAAATGATGGCAAACGGAAAGAGGGTGTTAGTGAGTGGTTAAACAACTTACAGGCGACTGAGTATGCAGAGGGCATAACAAAATTTGTGAAACGGTACGACAAGTGTTTAAATTTGTATGCCAATTACGTAGAAAAATAATTCGTTAGGTATGTTGTAAAAAAACTTTTGTTAGGCAACAATTAAAAAATTTAAAAAAAAAGAAAAACGTTCTTTCCTTTCTGAATGACCCTCTTAATTAAAACAAAATCACTTCAAACATTTAATATGAGTGAAGCACACAAAACCCAATAAAAAAATTGTTCAAAGATATAATTTTATAACATGAACATACTTACAAATAAATGTTCCATAATGCCACTGGCAGACTAGTAAACAATGAGCTGAGGTAGAACAAAATTTCAAGAAGATGGCCATTTGAATAGTTACCGTAAATATAAAACTTCCACCATTCTGGTCCAAATACATATGTGACTAAAAATACACCGGTAGTACCCTATTAAAACAAAACAATAAATATTTATTTAAAATAAAACAATGTCACACTTCTGAAAACATTTAAACAATCATAAAAGGCAAGATTTCCTTACAATCAAATCCATTTATCAAACATAAGAGTTCATGTTTCTTCTTCTTATTCATGTTCATGTTTAGATCAAATGTGGTTCAGGGGTTGTAATGACTTCTATCGGCATGACCTCAAGATCATGTCATAAAACAATTTCAAGAACATTTACAAGCCTATAAATATGGAAAACAAAAATCTATGCAGAAATTTTTTATTGTGTACCTACCGTGCTATATCAAAATTGAATAACATTTTGTCTTTTTATTAATAACTAGCAACCCCTGCTCGCTTCGCTTCACAGCAGCTAATGTAGGCCTCATTAAATTATTTTATAACCTCTCTATATACAATATTAGTGGTTTTGTTGACCTACTGCAGCAAAATAAATTGTTTTTCTGCCCTTCCAGCTCTAGAAAGTCCGACATAAAGTTGTCCATGAGTGAAGGAGCACTCTTGTCTCAAATCGATGCCCACCGTTTTAAATGTTTGTCCCTGCGATTTAACAGAATTGAATAGAATGCATAGAAGAATACTGATGGAAAAGAAAGAGCCAGTTGATATATGGCTGAGATAAGAGACAGTATGTACGTGGGTGCGGTACGCAGAGTAATTGAAAATATATGATTCATTCACTACCTGTCGAATGAAAACAAATATTATATAAAATACAGTACAAAAATAAAAATTTTGAACATTTCCGAATTTTTAATATTTTTGGAATCGAATGTTATTCTTCACGTTTCTCTATGAAATATAAAAGTTGAATCGTGCTTCTAGCCCAAAACCATCCAGAGGACTTAGAAAAAATAAAAGTGCTGTGCACCCAATAAGCTAAAACATGCGACATCGTCACAGTTTAAGTTGCTTAACTCACTTAATTAAAGTTACTTAAAGTTGAAAAAATAGCCTATATTGATCAGGAAGCTCTAAGCTATGCAACAATGAAAGATTTTTAAAAATCAGTTCAGTAGTTTCTGAGATTACCTCATACAAACAAACAAACAGATGTTTCTTCTTTATTATATTAGTATAGATAATTAAATTATTAATCATTAAAATCTTTTGAGGACTAATTTTTATTCTGAATAACATTTTGTCTTTTTATTAATAATAATTAAATTATTAACCATTAAAATCTTTTGAGGACTCATTTTTATTCTGTTCTCAAACGAATGACATAATAAAAGTAAGGATACACCCTTATAATAAGATTAATGTTGACAGTACATTCTTCATCTTAGTTAGTTCTTAGCTAGATAGTTCTGGGTATTCCTTTTTAATACTGTAGCAGCCAGTTATGAGGGCTCATTATTGTAAAGCATGATATTCTAAAATAAAAATAATTAAAAATTTTCAAAAATAAATGTAATTTAAGTTATTAAAATATTATTAAATTATTAAAAATAAATGTTATTTGTTATTCCAAATTTAAAATCTAATATTTATGTAAAATAAATTAAATAAATTTAATAATTTTTATAACAATGAAAAGTTTAAGAAGAATAAAAGAAAGAGTTAGTCTAGACCTGGTAACCGATATAGGCAGTTGTGTGTTTTTATTTGCTCTAAATAATTAAGTAATTAGTTCAAAATACTGCACGCTACAATAAAATTGGCGCACCAACTTACGGGCAATATTGTCAAGTTTAAAATTGGCAATTTATTAGAATCAACCATAAAAACCATGTCGCGAAAATTAAGATAAAAAAAAATATCAAGGGACTGTAAAAGTGATGGGGAAGAACAAGAAAATGTAGACAGTCATGAATTAGGTAAGAAATTAGAACTTAGTCAGGTATTAGAAGAGATAATAAGGAAGTTTGATGAGGCAAAATTGGAGAATAACAAGTCATTAATTGCCATGAAAACGGAAATTCTGGCAGAGAACAGTAGATTATTATTTGAGATGAAGGTGAACAATGAAAAGAAATTAAGTGAATTCGGTAAAGAAATAAAAGATAGGTTAGACAAAACTGAAAATAGATTGGTAGAGATTAATAATAATTTTAACGAAACAGCAGCTGATTTGAACCAAAAGTTTAGTAAAATTAATAACAGAGTAGAGAATAAAGGTCATGAGTTTAATCTAAATCTAATTGAAGTTAAAAATGAGTTAGAAAATAAAATTTCAAATATACAAGCATCTGTAGATAATGAATTACAGAAAGTTGCATTGGATAATAGTGAAAAATTTAAAAATATTAAACAGGACATAAATTTGATTGAGGTTAGATTCGGAGGTGAAATGAAAAAAATAAATTCTGAATTATCAAATATAAAAAAAATAGATTTTAAAACGAGTGATGGAGATAAAGGAGAACTATACGAAGGTGGAATTAATATGAAAAATATTTTGAAATGTCAAGAAATACCAAAGTTGTCAGGTTATAGTCGCAATCCTCTATTAGATTTAGAAAGAATAAAAAATTATATAAATTTGTATGGGAAAGATTTTATCATGCACGCAGATTGGGAGATAATTAAAAATTTATTATCAATGTGTTTTATTAGAAATGCCAGTGTTTGGTTTCAAACAATTTTATGTAGAATTAAGTGTTGGTCTGATTTTGAAGCTGAATTCTTGATGGTGTATTGGAATGAACATACGAAAAGACGTATTCGGCAAGATTTAGAGTTTGAGACATTATAATAGTAATGGGAACCTAGATATGATTAGTTATTTCCAAAATAAATACAACCTAGCCAAATTCACTTTAGAAAATATGACTGAAGGTGACAAAATAATAACACTTTCTAAGCATTTTAGTGAACGAATTCAGATGGCTGTACTAGTCCAAAAAATTCAAAGTTATAGTCAAATGGTGGTACTATTACAACAATTTAATGATGTTGAGTATAAATATAAAAATATGAATGATTGAAATAATGAAATGTATAATAATAATCAGCATACCAATTTTAGGCCTAATAGAAATAATAATTTTAATAGACCTATACAATATTATTGCAATAGAAATGAAAAAGAAGGGTATAATAGAAGAAATCCAGATAACAATAATAATAATAGACCACAATACAATCATAATAACAACCATAATAAGGAGTTTAGGAATAACAGTAGATACCTACCTTACCAGGGAAGAAATCAACAAGTAAATTTAACAAGGAAGGAAGACAGACAAATAAATAGAACTAATGATAATAGTAATTTTAAACCATATAGATCAAAGAATGAAAACTAATTATAGATCAGATGATAGATCAAATTTCAAGAGGACAGATCATAGAATATTAGAATCAAGAGTCAACATAATAAAAGGACCAGACGAGAAATCTGAAGATGACATTGTTCCATATGAAGAACATGCGGAAAACTAGTTGGATCTAGCTGCTATATACAGGGGCATTCTGGATCATCACAAACATGTACCTGTAAGGCTTTCCAGGGTAAACGATCACATGAACTTATCAATTTGGAAAACTTTAGTGAGTTACCATATAATTTATGTAATTTAAAAAGTGACAATACTAATGTAAGTCCAGAAGTTATGTTATGTGTTAATAACCAAGAAGTCAAAGTAATTTTAGATAGGTAGTGGTTCTGATATTTCTGCAGTATCAGCAATGTTTTGTAAACAGTTGATACAAGATAAAGAATTTGCTAAAAAGATCAGTATTTTACCAATAAATATTATGAAAATAAAAGTAGCAAACAGTAGGGTAGTCAGTAAAATAAACCAACAATTACTTATGCCATTTAAAATTGACCAAATTGATTTTTTAGAAAATTTCATAGTAATTCCTAATCTTTTGGTAGATGTCTTACTAGGTTCAGATTTTTTTAACAAATATAATTGTAAGATAGATTTTAATAATTATGAATTAAAAATAAAACAAGAAACTAAAGAAATTGTAGTCAGATTCATTAATTATGTGCATAATGATAATGAAATGTGTAATGTTAGGTTAGTGTTGGATAGGTTAAATGTAAACAAACCAATAAAAATTGAAAATCTTAATTTAAAGGATTCTAAATACAAAACATTTACAAAAGTTAATGAAGATATTAATTTAGGCCATAAATTAGTATATAATAACAATTGTAAAATTAAAAATATTCCCTCTCAGTATCTCCGCCAGGGATCCACCAATTTTGTAAGAAACTATTTAATTTGTTTAAAAATAGTAGTTATCTTAAATAATAATAATCATAGGCAATTCCTTTTAAAAATAGTTATTCTTATTTATTCTTCATCACATATATTTATAATTATTTTAAACTTAAGAACGAATTATTGTTGTTGTTTTTAATACGTCTGCTATTCAATAGCTTCCAGATAATCACAGTTGTTTTAAATTAGAACGATTAGTGTCTCTTTTAATGTTATGAACGTTATACTCATTATTATGCATTCATTTTTAGTATTAATTATATTTTTATCACTATTTGTTAAGACTGAATGAGGGACCCACTCTCCTGGATTGGCGTCCAGTCCCCCATTAAAATATTTTACAATTCTCTTTTCTTCTTCTTAGTTGCCTAGTAACCATACTTTTGTTAATGAGATCAAATAATTTTATTAAAATATTTATTTCAATCAGCTGGAGATGTTTATTTTATTTCAATAGACTCAAAAATAAACAACTCCAGGTGTCCAGTAAATTTGTCATATTACACAATGATTATCTTCTTAATTGATTACGATTATCATCTTCTTAATTGGAATGTGGAGAGTCTGAAAAATCTTTCCGCAGCCATATCGAAAAAAAAAAAAAAAAAAAACACAATGATTTGACTAATAATTTTACTGGAATTGAGAAATTTCAAGATAACAAATTTAGATTATGTTTAGGTGAGATAAATAATTCAGATTTTGATGTGTTAAATTTAATAAATGAAAAAGTAGATGAGATTAAAGTGATAAACGGTGAGGAAAAGTACTTATTAAGAAATCTATTAGTTAAATACAAAAGTATTTTCAGTAATAAACCCGGACTTTGTAATAAATATAAATACAGATTAAGATTAAAAAAATTCTGAAGCTATTGTCAAGAAAAACTATCCTATTTCTCAGAGTTTATTACCAGCAGTTGATGCTGAAATACAAACGATGTTACAGAACAATATTATAGAAGAGTGTTTTTCTGAATATGTAAACCCTATAGTAATTGTTCAAAAGAAATGTGGCCGAATTCGAATTTGTTTGGATGGCAGATTGCTGAATGTACATTTAATTTCTGATAATTTATCCATGGAACAAGCTGATACAATTTTACAGAGGTGTAATGATTGTAAGATATTATCTAATATAGATCTTACTATGGCATTTTGGCAGGTATCTTTAGCTAAAGAAAGTAGGAAATATACTAGCTTCGTACACAGGTCTAGACAATACTGTTTCAAAGTAATTCCGTTTGGTTTGAAGATTAGTTTAGCTGCATTGATTAGGACTCTGAACTGTGTATTCAGTAATGATTTTGATAATTATTTGTTGAAGTTTGTTGATGATTTCATAGTTAAATCAGCTAATTTTAGACAACATCTTGTGCATCTAGAAACAATTTTTAAAAGATTAAAAGAATGTAATATGCCCATTAATCTTAAGAAATCACATTTCATAGCAAGTGAAGTTAAATTTTTAGGTTACATTTTGAGCAAAGATGGATTAAAAGTAGATGATGACAACGTTAAAGCTATTAAAGATTTTCCAGAGCCAAATAATCATAAAGAGTTGAGAGCATTTCTCGGCCTATGTAATTTTTATAGAAAATTTGTCAGGAGATACTCAAATATTATACAACCATTATTTCCATTAACCAGTAAAAGGAATAAGTGGTTGTGGACTAATGAAGATAGAGAACAGTTTGTTTTGATCAAGAAAAAATTCTTGGAAATAGTTATGTTAGCTCATCCTATGTCAGGTAAAGAGTATTTTTTGAATACAGATGCTAGTTTACAAGCAATAGGTGAAGTTCTATACCAGAAATCTGAAAATGACAATCATGTAATTATGTTCATTAGTAGGACACTAAGGCCAACTGAAAAACATTTCAATATTTATGAGTTGGAACTACTTAGTTTAGTATATTGTTCAGAAAAATCAAGAACTTATATAATTGGTAATAAAGTTACTGTTTTGGTTGACAACATGGCAATTGTACATTTACAGACTTGTAAGTTTTTAAATAACAGATTAACTAAGTGGATTTTAAGAATTCAAGAATATGATATTAAAATAGAGAATGTTAAAGGGAAGAGTAATGTAGTAGCAGATGTTTTGAGCAGGAATAATAGTGAACAAGTTATAGATAAGAATCCAATTTATAAGTTAGCACATTTAAAATATCAAATAAGTAATGATTTGAAACAGATTTAATATGTATGTTAATTGTTTAGAATAATGTTTGTATTATATGTTTTAGATTTTCCGTTGTGAATTTTTTATTTTCATGATTAGGATTGATTATTTCTTTTAGTAGTTTTGTGATTTATTTATTAGAATATTTAAGATTTTATTTATTAGAATATTTGGAGATATGCAAATTCATAATATAAATTTTAATTTCATAATTATTACAATTAAATTGATTTTGAAAATTTTTTTTAAGCCAGCAGAATAATGTAGCAGCCAGTTATGAGGGCTCATTATTATAAAGCATCATATGATATTATAAAAATAATTTAAAATTTTCAAAATAAATGTAATTTAAGTTATTAAAATATTATTAAATTGTTAAAAATAAATATTATATGTTATTCCAAATTTAAATCTAATATTATGTAAAAGTAAATTAAATAAATTTAATTATTTTTTATAACAATAAAAAGTTGAAGAAGAAATAAAGAAGGGGAGTCGGTGGCTGGTAACCGATAGAGGAAGTTGTGTTTTTATTTGCTCTAGCCTAATTAATGATTTGCTCAAAATACTGCACGCTACAATACTTAATTCAAAATTTGACGGCACAAGCATTGTTAAAAGTTAATTTCATTGCCTGATCACTTGATAGCTGGATCAGTTGATGATGAAGAGGAACAATTAGCTCAGCATTTTGTACAGCCTGGTCATTTAACGGATTGACTCCCACAAATATCCACTCACATCCTTAAGTAAAAATTACAATACTATTGTAGATTTTTAAAAAAAATTTTAACATTATTCATAGGGGGTTGGTAAAATCCTTAACCTAAAAAGCAGGTCACAGGGTGAAAATTCAAGAACCACTGTCTAAAAAGAATCTTAACCATTACACAATAACAGGAGAATGGCTTAGTCATTGCAGATGGACGAGAGGAAACAGCATTACTTGCTCAGCAAAACTAAATATATTTTTTGTCATCAGTCTCTCGACTGGTTTGATGCAGTTCTCCAATCTGTTTTATCTTGCGCAAGTCGTTTCATATCTACATACCTGTAACAGCCTACATCTTTTGTAATTTGCTTTATATATTCTAATCTTTGCCTCCCTCTACAATTTACTCCCTCAATATTACCCTCCATTATTGATAGCCCAATACCTGGATGTCTTAGGATATGCCCCACTAGTCTATCCCTTCTTTTGGTAAGAAGCTTCCAACTAAAAACTAAATTAAAACTGTTAAATATTTAACATACTTACCAACATTGATAAATCGTACCCCCAAGGCAAAAATAGCACTCCGGTATTATATTTCTCCCAATGTGAAAGGTAAAATGTCAGGAAAACATTCCAACATATATAGTAGAATCGAATAGGAGGTACAGAAAAGTCTGTCCTACCAAATACTGAATATAAACAAGTTGGAAGAAGAACAGCTGTCCATGAATCAAGTCCATGATCAAAAAGTTCACCTAATGGCCCACTGGTGTTTGTTCTTCTAGCCTGCTTTCCGTCAATACCATCTGCAATGACAATAAAGCATCAATATAGAGAATAGTAAAACTTTATGCTGTTAGGTAACCACAGAGTCCAATAGAGCATCTTATCAACATTTATGGCTCAAAAAATAAAGAAATCTAGTGTGAAACACTCACACAACTTTCTCTTGCCAATGCAAAAAATGAACAATATAATCTAACATAAGAAATGAATAAAAAACCAACCTCAATAAACATAACCTAATTTTAATCGTGAGTGAATGACGCAAAATGAAAATCAACCTAAGTTTGGATTAAAAATACGGAAAATCACTCTTTCACGCTAAACTAGGCTCTGTAGAGAAAAATGCTTTAAATGAAAGTTGTAGATCTTTTAATTTCCTATAAATTTGATTATACTTTTTTGTCTTCAAATGCATACTAAGGCTGAAATCGTAAAAAATCGATTTTTTTACATGTTTTTGCGAGAGAAAAAACAGAAAATCGCTAATTACCGCTAAACTAAGCGTTATATAAAAAAATGTTTGAAATAAAAGTTGTAGGATTTAAAATTGTCTACAACTCTTATTAAATACATTTTTGCACTAAAATACATATTAAAGCCGCAATCTTAAAAAAACTATTTTTTATGTGAAAACAGCCTTCTCAAGCATTTCAGCAGACATGGCGCATACCCTATCTTGTAAAACATAAAAAATTTAGTAACCGAGGCGGTTTTAAAAAAAATTGTAGGAGCCATTTTTGAGAAAATTGCAAAAAAGTGAAAAATTACACGAATAAACTTCCGGTTGACCGATTTTGATGAAAATGTTTGTGTCGGGTCTGGTAGTGGTGTCTAACTTAAGTTTCAAGTTCATACAATGTTCCGTTCTTGAGATATTTTGTTCACACACACGCACAGACTAATCGCTAAAAGCATGTCTTTTTTGGGTTCAGGAGCTCTGGAAACATGTAGATCCGGTGAAAACTCGATTTTGAAAAATCGACATGAAAACAATATTTTCCTTCCTATATATTCATATAGGCAAGAGAAAGTAAAAAATACTTGAAACTGCTTTACGAGTTCCACTTTAAATCTACTTCATAAAGTCATTTTATCTGACCCCTATCCCACTAGAAACCAGAGAAAATATTTCAATTGACTACCCCTAAAAACATATTATATTACTTAAACAAACCTGTAATCTAACAATCATTAACCAGGAAGATTTCTCCATTGATGTTTTAACACATAGTTCCATACCTCATCAATCATTCTCAACAAGTCGCTAATGAAGCAGACAGACAAAGGTTAGTTTTCACTTTGCATCATTCACTCATGATTAAAATAAGATATGTTTTTTATTGATTTCTAATGTTTTACTACTAATATTAGGTTATATTGTTCATTCTTTGCATTGGCAAGAGAAAGTTGTGTGAGTGTTATACACCGGATTTTTCAAGAAGTGCAGCATCGGTAATTCTTTGTATTAGCTGATGATGTTTTGTTTGAAAACAGCTAAAATACTTCAAATGACAGCTACTCTGACCAGGAATGATATGCATCGTAATTACTGTGTATACGCAAGAATTTTCTGTTACAGTTATTCCTATGTGATATTTATGTAGCTTAAAAAGTAGTAGTTACTGTCCTTTGAAAGTAGTAACAAAGTCCTCCGGCGTATCACTAAATTTCACTAACTCATCCCCAATCAGAATATTCACAAACACTTATTCTTCCCCTCCATGTAGGACTACATCTACAATACTTCCAAAAGACTTCACGACGCTGGGAAGACCTACAAACCCAGGATCATATGAGAACCGTACACACCACATTCACATGAAGACTAAGCCCATGCTGTTCCATGACTTTCTTTAACACCCACCATTTTTCTAAATTAATTTTCCACTTTGAGGTGCCACAACTTTAATCTGCCCCATAATAATATGTTTCCTAAATTCCCCGCCATCTAATTTGTGTAAGATTCCCTCCTCTATATTAAAAAACATAAAAACCTAAAAACATATTAAAAAAAACAGAAGACCACTGAATATGCATAATAATAAACCAATAAATTCTTTGGATTCTTTGGACACATACAGCGGTTACCAGAAAACAGGCTAACAAGAAAAATATTGGAGTATACAACGTCTCTCAAAAAAATGCCACCGTGGATAAGTGAAATCTATAAGGATCTCAGGAAAGCGAAAATAACAGAACAAGACATCGCAGATAGGAACATATTTAGGAACAAGGTGGACAGATGGGAGATAGAGCCAGAGCAGCCAAAGCAGAAGCAGCACAGGCCAAAGTGGTCAGAAGAAAGGAAACAGGCTTTCTCAAAACGGATGCGAGAGTACTGGGTGGACAAAAAGAACAACAAGAAAAAAAAATGATTCAGTTTGCTTATCGCCTTCCTTTAAGGGAGAATACGCTAATAATAATAATAATAATAATAAACCAATAAAAGAGCTGCCAATCCACAAAACAAATAGGCTACTGATAACACAACAATTTACATAAAAGAGCCACCAAGATACAAAAAAATAAATAAATAAAAAATAAAAGGTTGCTGATTATGCAAAAATTTAAACACAAAAGAGCCGCCAATCACTTTACTCGTCCCACTAATTTTATTAAATTGCCACAGCCCCATACATTTTTAAAATTACCTCAATTTCATAAAATCATTTCCTTAAGTATGTAAGACCGCCCATTCCCCCCTGAACCCGAATTTAATTTACCTGATTCTGATAAAATTGCCCTGAATTTCCCCAAAGTTACATTAGTTTTGTGATTTTATTACACGAGCAACCAGGCGCTCCTTACATGATGTCACCAACATAGGGCTTCTTAGCCCTCACAACCTGGATTCTGGAGTAGCTTCTGTTACCTAATACTGATCTTTTTTGAGTAACAATCTTTAAAATATTGATCTTTTTAAATTACTATTTTAGTAATAAAACTACATGTTTATTGGATTAAAAAAAAATCAATCCTTATGCAAAATGAAATTCCTATTTATTTCAAGAAAATAAAAATTAAATTAAAAATTTAACATTAACCCTTTGAGTACCAGGATCCGATGTGTTCAGATGAGAGAGTCTTTTGAAAAGTGCTAGATCCGTTCAGATCGAATATCGGTAAACTGTTGCGTAGATGGCTATTACTTCCGTATAAACCAGTGGAATGCGTTGAATTTTGGCTTTATTAATAGTGTAACTGTAAAGTACGAACTTTCATTGTATGTCAATAGATTTCGCTGTAATTTAGTTACATATATTTTACAAAGAATTTAGTATGTTCTTTGTAAACATACGTGTCAAATAGCGGCTTCGTCATACGGGTGCAGTGCCGGCCGCATTGGCGTAGTTGGTAACGTGCTCGTCTCTCATCATGCGGTCTTGGGTTCGAATCCCATTAAGGCACAGCATATTTTCATACGTTGCAAAAATCATTTCATTCTTCACCGTCTGCATTAGCAGTAATTGCAGAACAGTCGGACGTTAAACCAAAAAAAAATAAAAATAAAAAATACGGGTGCAGTGATGATACTATTTTTGGTTATGTTAGTCATTTTAAATAGTGTTGTGTTATATATCAATCTAATCAGAACAAAATTGTCTATAAAACGAAATAACACGCGATAGTAAAAATATTTTTAGTTTAAATCATAATTGATGAAGAATATATGAATATGATAGAATACATGAACATCAAATTCTGGCGTTAATGAAAATATTTTAGTAAATGAAAATAAATTAATGAATAAATTTCGTACAATGGTGCTGTTTAAAGAGTAAGGTTTTCTGCAAAATTCTGTAAAATAATTAAGCTAATAACAATATTAGTACTAATGAAATTAATTTTTTAAGGGAATAGTGTCATTAGCCTGTTTTTTGACCTGGCATTTTTCACCAGTTCTCCACTACAAGGTATGGCACTCAAAGGGTTAAAGAATGGAATTCTTCTTGAAAATGGGAGTGCGTCTTGTACACCGACAAATTATTTGTATTAAAACAAATATTGTAACGCTGAGTTACCATACTTATTTTGTTATTCACAACATAAGTATTCATAAGAGTTCAGTTATTCCTATTATCTCTTGGAGACAGAATTTACTGTGTCAAGACCTATAGGGCACTGAACTAGGAAGCCTTATCAGTATTAAGGTCAAAAAGATGAACTTAAGTTAACGCAGAACTAAAGAAGAAAAAACAGTTTATAGGAATGAAAATAGGCCTATTTACTTATTAACAGTTTGATACAATAGAATTATTATTTAGTTAGAGTCAGACTATGTGTTATCAGAAAGGACAAAATAAAATTTTTAAATTATCAAGATTAATTATAATTTAATAGTTACAACATAGAAATTTAATGTCTAAACACAAGTCGGAATTTTTTATGAGTAATATAATTTTTACAAAGAACAACGTAGTTTTAAGACCATTTTGCATTTATATATCGCGCAGAAATTAGTTTAAAATTAAAAAAAAAAAAAAAAATATATATATATATATATATATATATAGATTAAGAAATAAATTAATATATTTCAAAAGATATGAGGCAACTGATAATTAAATTTTTTATTGTTTTTAAAGAATTGCGATCAATCAATATCTTTGATGACGCATAAAAAAAAGAGAAAATGTTATAACTGTTGTACACGAAATGGGCAATACGACTTTTTCCGTTTTAATACTGCATAAAAATTTATTGTAATTTTATAACACCAAACTACTCCCATACTGTTGTTCCCAATTTGCTATTCTCATATAAATGAAGGATATACGAGGGTTATCCAGAAAATAACCTCCGTTTTGAAATAAAAAGTAAACGAGTGAAGATACAAAAACTTTATTATATACATATTAAAACTACAGTTTTTCTCTATTTTTTGACATAGTCGCCAAACAGATTCAAGCACTTGTCGTATCTTGAAACAGTCTTTAAAATACAATCTGCATAAAAATCTGCCGCCTGTGAATGTAGCCAACCATTCACGGCGTTTTGAAGCTCTTCGTCATTGGCGAACCGCTGAGATGCAAGCTGCCGCTTCATGTTCGGGAACAGGTGAAAGTCACTAGGAGCCAAGTCCGGGCTGTATGGGGGATGATCGAAAACGTCCCATTTAAACTTGGCCAAAAGTTCATTTGTTTTCTCGCCCTCATACAGCTCGAAGAACAAATGAACTTTTGGCCAAGTTTAAATGGGACGTTTTCGATCATCTCCCATACAGCCCGGATTTGGCTCCTAGTGACTTCCACCTGTTCCCGAACATGAAGCAGTGGCTTGCATCTCAGCGGTTCACCAATGACGAAGAGCTTCAAAACGCCGTGAATGGTTACATTCACAGGCGGCAGATTTTTATGCAGAGGGTATTTCAAAGACTATTCCAAGGTGTGACAAGTGCTTGCATCTGTTTGGCGACTATGTCGAAAAATAGAGAAAAACTGTAGTTTTAATATGTATATAATAAAGTTTTTGTATCTTCACTTGTTTACTTTTTATTTCAAAACTGAGGTTATTTTCTGGATAACCCTCGTAACAATGAATAATAAAAATCAGATCGTATATTTAAATAAAGCCAATAAATGTTAAACAAATTGAATATCTTCTAAAACTTACCTAACGTATAAGCTACAAATATACTGACAGCAGTCGCAAGGTAAACCCATTTTGGTATACTTGGATATTCTGGACGATCGAAACTATTTGCGTAAAATTGATAATCATAAATAGAAAGCATTAAACAGGCACCAGCAGTAAATAGGAACCCAACAAATGTTAGCACGTTAGGTGCAATCCATCTGGGACATAACTGTAAAACAGAAAAAGTTTTAATTAATACAAGAAATTTAGATACAGTAAAACTGACTTGAAGAAAATTTAGTAATATATAATAAATGACAAATAATATAAATAATAACAAATCTTCAAAAGATTTAAAAGTAAATTGTTTAAAAAGAATGAACATTGTTAAATTAATTTCTTCGTGTAATTGGGGAGCAGACAAAGATATTATTATGAACACTTACAACAGTTTTATTCGTTCAAAACTTGATTATGGATCAGTTATTTATAATTCAGCTAAACCATACATTCTTTGAACACTTGATACCATTCACTCAACTGGACTAAGGCTGGCATTAGGAGCATTCCGAACGAGCCCTACACCGAGTATCACTGTTGAATCTCGACAATTACTGCTCAGTCTACGAAGGGAGAAACTAAGTGCATCGTATTGTCTTAAAATTGCGACTACACCAAAAAACCCTACATATGATAACATATTTACTAACAAATATTCACACATATACTCAACCAAGACATCGCTGCCAAAACCTATGTATTATCGCATTTCTGAAGAGTTCACAACTATTCCGTCCGTCCCAAATTTAATCATTCACAGAAATCATCCTAAGGACCCCCTTAGCTTATGGAATTACCTAAAATAAAAATGTAGCTTATGGAATTTACAAAAAATAACTTGAACTGATGGGTATACACTACAACATACACCTCCGTAAGTAACAAATATTCCAATTACCTAAAATCTTTTACTGATGGTTCAAAAACAAACAACGCCTGCAGCTGTGCTTCTGTACTTTCAGCAGAAGAAAAGCTCTTTAAATTACAACCTTGGTCCTCTATTTTTTACTGTGAGGCTTACGCAATTAAACAAGCTTTAAAGTACGTACGTTCATCATCACAGAAATACTTCCTTATTCTCTCCGATTCTAGAAGTGTGATAGAGAGCCTCAAAAACACCTCCATTGAAGATCCTATTATTGAGAAACTTTTTTCATTTTACACCGAAGTTTTTAAGATGGGTAAACAAGTAGTATGTGTGGATTCCATCCCATGTTGGCATTGTTGGAAACGAAAAAGCTGACAGAGCTGCTAAAAAGGCCTTAACCTTACCAATATGCCAACATGCTTCAAAATTTCATTCAAAAATGTCAACAACTTACACAAAACTCGTCTTCAAAAATGGAATGATACTTGGAAAAATTGTCCCCACAGTAAACTTCACAATGTCAGAGAAAATATTTTTGAAAAACTACCCATACAATTCACCAACCGACGCGATCAAGTAATACAAACAAGACTCAGAATTGGACATACTTTTTTAACACATGAACATCTACTTACAAGAAAACCTCACAACAACTGCAATTACTGTCACTCCAAAATCACAATACAACACATCTTTACTGACTGCACATCTCTGGAAACATTTTGACGCACATTTAACTTGCCACGCAATTTATATGAATGTTTTAAAGATGAATACAATACATCCAGATCTATGAATTATATCAAATTCTTGTACCCGCATGGTTTACTTTAAAAACTGAATAGAACTTTTATCATGATTGTGAATGTTTATTTGTGAAATTGTTTGCATTCTTTGTTACTAATGTTAGCCACATTTTGGTTTTTAAGTTTCTATAAGTATATTATGTGGTGAATGAAGTGAAGGTGTCATTTGCAGAGTGGAAAATATGTGCTTTTCAGAGGGCCCGGCATACTGATAAGTGTACTTTTCCAATCAGTGAGGAAGGCATAGGTAAACCACTTCACTCCTCGTTTTACTTAGTAAAACCTCTAAAAGTTCAAACCAGCCTTACAGCTGATGACCTAAACACAAGTATATTATTAATAATCTATCGTAGAATAACATTTTAGAAGTCACTAAAAACCTGGTTGTTGATGTAACTTTAAATGAAGTATTAAAAAAAAAATCTTCAAAAATTTCAATTTATCATGAATATTTTAATAATCTACCCAACAAACAACTTTACAAATAATATACCCAATAACAGACATCTCCTAAAGATACCATCAACAAGAATAACAAGACAAATAATGGAGAAACTAAAAACACTAAAACATATACCAAATTGGATCAAAAAATCATAAGTGACATGGGAGAGCTAGGGATAACAGAACATGACCAAGAAAACAAAACTGAAGAGTTAAAGACAAGTCTTCATAAAAAAAAACACAAGCTTCAAAATAATAATTAAAAAGCAAGAAAACAGAGTGTGTTCAAAAGCAGAAAGAAAAAGGAAATCGGAAAACATAAAAAAGTATTGGGCAAAAAGAAAACCGGCAGAAAATTGGCCCAAATGAAAACTGGACAATCCAAAACTTGATTAAATGGTTCAATGAGGCCGTAAATGCACAAAAAAATAAAAAAATAAAAGGTACCAAAATTTTTAGAAAGATTAAAAATTAACTCTCTCTTCAACATATGGAGGCAATAATTGTAAAGGTAAAAAGAAAAATTATAAATCCTCATTACAAAAAAATAAACAATATCAGGTATAGAAAAATTTGAATGTTTACAGCAAACATAATGTTTAATAGTGCATGAGTAAAATACAATCTAGAATTAAACAAACAATAAAAAAATGAATCCCATTTCTAAACAAAAATCTGCCGGCCGCGTTGGCGATGTTGGTAACGTGCTCGCCTCTCATCACGCGGTCTTGGGTTCGAATCCCACTCGAGCATGGCATTTTTTCATACGTTACAAAAAATAATTTCATCCTTCACCGTCTGCATTAGCAGCAATTTGCAAAACAGTCCGACGTTAAACCAAAAAATAAAAAATAAAATAAACAAAAATCTGGTGTGAAACACTTGCAGAATAAGAATACGCAGCAATATGTTAAGAATAGAGGTTCTAAACTTATTTATAGGGTGATGATACCTACATAAGCTTAACTTGTGTGTACGAGGTGTGATCAAAGAGTAAGGTGGACTTTTTGAATTTCGCGCTCTCTGTACACTCTAATTTAAAAAAAAATTTATTTGTTGTGTTGGTACACTCGTCACGATCATATGTTCAAAGTTTTGACTATATAGCACGTGTTGTTTTTATGTGAGAGGCATAAAGGTTACACTCGTGTTTGCGTGCTCGGCGATTTTTTGCTGTTAAAAATAATGGAGCAGAAGTAAAAAAAGGTATCAAGTGTTCAAAAACTCTTGAAATGTTGGCAGTGGCGTACGGTGAGTCAACTTTGAGCAAAAAAAATGTTTATAAATGGTATAAGTTATTCCAAGAGGGCCGAGAAAATGTTAACGATGAACCTCGCTCTGGACGCCCCAGAACGTCAAAAACCGACGAAAATGTTCTGGAAGTGAAAGAAATTGTGTTGAAAAATCGTCGAATCACGATTAGAGAAATAGCTGATGATCTTAACATATCGTTTGGCTCATGCCAATCAATTTTAACGGATGTTTTGGGTATTATACGTGTGTCAGCGAAATTCGTTCCAAAACTGCTTAATTTTGATCAGAAGCAGCGTCGCATGAACATTGCCCAAGACATGTTGAACGACGTCAATGATGATCCTGAGCTGTTCAAAAGGGTTATAACTGGTGACGAAACATGGGTCTATGGTTATGACGTCGAAACCAAAGCCCAATCATCCCAGTGGAAGAGCCCAGGCTCTTCTTTGGAGATTAAGGCTGCATCGCTGGAGGATCTCAAGGCAATACCCAAAAGTGCATTTCAGAAATGTTTTGACGACTGGAAAAAGCGCTGGTACAAGTGCATTGTATCAGAGAGGGATTATTTTGAAGGGGATAACAAAATTTTGGATGAATAAATGAAATTTTTTTTATAAAAATGAAAAGTCACGTTACTTTTTTATCACACCTCGTATGTAATAATGCGAGAAGATATAAACCACTAAAGATGAAAAATGCCAAACCCAACTGGAATCGAATCAGAATCCCTGGTATGGAACCCAGTTGTGGTGAACACTACACCAATGGGTTGAACTGTATTGTACAGAATAAAAATTCATAATTAAATTTGATACAAGTATTTCCAGGAAAACTGATGATTTTAGAAAGACAAATAAAGTAAGATTACCAAATAGAGAAAACACTTTTTCAACTGCCACCACAGGCAACAGATTATGTTTTCATTAGCTATCATTGACAACACACAATAAGTTTTTATCAAGAGAATGTCTTTAAGCTTAAATGAGAATATTGTCAAAACAAGTCATCTTTTATTAACTTGTTTACCTTGAAGTGCACAATTCATATACAATGTAAGATTAATGTTTATTCTTCTATATTTAACAGTAATTTAAGTGTACAAAACAAAATAATTTACTTAAAACACAAAATAGTATTTTAATTTCTATTCAGCTACATTTATTTGTTTTTGTTTTTTAGTCTAAGAGTGTAACTAATTTCATTTTTCACCTTGAGCATGTGATCAGTTATTTAAAGGATCCAATATAGGTAATAAAAAACAAGCAGTGTACGAGGTGTGATCAAAAAATAAAGGTGACTTTTCATTTTTTAAAAAAAAATATTTCTTCATCCAAAATTATGTTATCCCCTTCAAAATAATCCCCCTCTGATACAATGCACTTGTGCCAGCGCTTTTTCCAGTCGTCAAAACATTTCTGAAATGCACTTTTGGGTATTGCCTTGAGCTCCTCCAGCGATGCAGCCTTAATCTCCAAAGAAGAGCCTGGGCTCTTCCACTGGGATGATTGGGCTTTGGTTTCGACGTCATAACCATAGACCCATGTTACGTCACCAGTTATAACCCTTTTGAACAGCTCAGGATCATCATTGACGTCGTTCAACATGTCTTGGGCAATGTTCATGCGACGCTGCTTCTGATCAAAATTAAGCAGTTTTGGAACGAATTTCGCTGACACACGTATCATACCCAAAACATCCGTTAAAATTGATTGGCATGAGCCAAACGATATGTTAAGATCATCAGCTATTTCTCTAATCGTGATTCGACGATTTTTCAACACAATTTCTTTCACTTCCAGAACATTTTCGTCGGTTTTTGACGTTCTGGGGCGTCCAGAGCGAGGTTCATCGTTAACATTTTCTCGGCCCTCTTGGAATAACTTATACCATTAATAAACATTATTTTTTGCTCAAAGTTGACTCAGCGTACGCCACTGTCAACATTTCAAGAGTTTTTGTACACTTAATACCATTTTTACTTTCTCTTGCCTATATGAATATATAGGAAGAAAAGTATTGTTTTCATGTCGATTTTTCGAAATCGAGTTTTCACCGGATCTATACGTTTTCAGACCCCCTGAACCTAAAAAACATGTTTTTAGCGATTGGTCTGTGTGTGTGTGTGTGTGTGTGTGTGTGTGTGTGTGTGTGTGTGTGTGTGTGTGTGTGAACAGAATATCTCAAGAACGGAACATCGTACGAACTTGAAACTTAAGTTACATACCACTACCGGACCCGACACGAACATTTTCATCAAAATCGGTCAACCGGAAGTAGCAGTTTATTCGTATAATTTTTCACTTTTTTGCGATTTTCTCAAAAAGTAGTCCTACGATTTTTTTTTAAATCGCCTGGTTTACTCAATTTTTTATTCTCTACAAGATTGGGTAGGTGCCGTGTTTGCTGAAATTCTTGGTGAGGCTGTTTTTACGTAAAGAAATGGTTTTTTTAAGATTACGGCTTCATTATAAATTTTAGCGCAAAAACTTATATAATAAAAGTTGTAGAAAATTTAAAATTCTACAACTTTTATTTCAAACATTTTTTTGTATAACGCTTAGTTTAGCAGTAATTAGCGATTTTTTGTTTTTTTCTCACGAAAACGTGTGAAAAATCTGCTTTTTTAAGATTTCGGCCTTAGTATTCATTTTACGACAAAAGTGTATATAATTAATTTTATAGGAAAGAGTGATTTTCCGTATTTTTAAGCCGAACTGAGTTCGATTTTCATTTTGCGTCTTTCAGTCATGATTAAAATAAGGTTATATTTTTAGAGGTTAGTTTTTTGTTTATTTCTAATGTTTTATTACTAATATTAGGTTATATTGTTAATTATTTGCATTGGCAAGAGAAAGTTGTGTGAGTGTTTCACACCAGATTTTTACACAAAAATTAATAACAAACTCTCTGCTCCATTATTTTCAACAGCAAACAATCGCCGAGCACGCAAACACAAGTCTAACCTTTATGCCTCTCACATAACAACAACACCTGCTATATAGTCAAAACTTTGAACATATGATCGTGACGAGTGTACCAACACAACAAAAAAATATTTGAAATTAGAGGTACAGAGCGCCTTTTTGATCATTTGATGATGATCAAAAAGGTCCTGCCCTTAACAGACAGGTGGAGTGTCAATGTATTTACACTCAATGCAGGGCTAAAATAAATAGTTCTGTTTCTTATCACATGGTCAGCCAATTAAATGACTGAATCATTTAAGAACAGAAGAGGTAGAGGTGTAAAAGATACTAATCAGAGTTATCTCCTCTGAAAGTAATGAATTTCATTATACAGCCAGACCCTGTGGTGAATGAAGTGAAGGTGTCATTTACAGAGTGGAAAATATGTGCTTTTCAGAGGGCCCGGTACGCTGATAAGCGTACTTTTCCACTCAGTGAGGAAGGCATGGTAAACCACCTCACTCCCCGTTTTACTTGGTAAAACCTCTAGAGGGTCAAACCAGCCTTTCGGCTGTTGACCTAAACAACAACAACAAAAAGGTCATGATCAAAAAAGTCACAAAAAATCACCTTTTTGATCATAATCAAAAGGTGATCAAAAAGGTTTTGATCAGTAAGGTGATCAAAAAGTCACCTTTCTTTTTGATCACACCTGGTATATGAGAAAATTTTTTTAAATCACATTATTTTGTACTTACTTGTACTACTCTGTTCCAGAACGGGTGCATAACATAGACACTGAGAGGGCTTGTGTCTACCGAACTGTACTGCAATCATAAAACAAAACAAAAAAACAATATTATGATACGAAAGAAAAATACAGTCTCCTAAAATTCAATCACTATTACTAGTAGACATATCAACGCGGGCTTCAAGGTCAAACCTTTCTTACCTACCTTGTTGATGTTACGCTACACTAAATGCGGCACAGCGTTGTGAACGTAGTTCTATGTACAGCGTGACAACCACGCTGGGTGAGGGCTGAAGGGAGTACGGAAAGGGTTTTTAAAACGACTGATATAATGCTTTGGGTCTTATCTGTTATTTCCCCCCCTACGACCATGATTGGTCACATTTTGTGGATATTTTGTATGTAGGTAATCTTACAGTATTTTTACTTTCTCTTGCCTATATGAATAAATAGGCAGGAAAGTATCGTTTTCATGTCGATTTTTCGAAATCGAGTTTTCACCGGATCTACACGTTTTCAGACCCCCTGAACCCAAAAAACATGTTTTTAGCGATTGGTCTGTGCGTGCGTGCGTGTGTGTGTGTGTGTGTGTGTGTGTGTATGAACAGAATATCTCAAGACGGAACATCGTATAAACTTGAAACTTAAGTTACGTACCACCTACGTACTACCTGCCCGACACGAACATTTTCATCAAAATCAGTCAACCGGAAGTAGTAACAAACTAGTAGTAGTGTAATAGATTATGAGACAAGTATATAAACATAATTCCTTACACACAATTACAATAAACACACACGTAAAAACATACCCTCCACACAACTGACACAACTGATATAACCAAGACATGTCAACATTTACATTTGTTATATTTACATCTCAACATAAATACAGATGATTTCCAGCTCCCAGATGTAAGTAAGATAAATAAAACAAAAAAAAAAAGAAAAAAAGAAAATTTAAAATTCCAAAAATTAAAAAAAAAGGATTGTTGAAAGTTGAGTCTATTTTAAATCTTTGAAAAGGAGAGAAGCATTTACAGTTTTTTATAAAAAAAAAAAGACTAAATAATTAATATACAATTATTTTAATAAGGAAGTTTTCAAGTTAAGATTTTAAAAGTTTTAATTGTTTTTAAAAGGTTTTAATCGAAATTTTAAAATATACATATATTTTAAAATGAAAGAAAGTTGTTAAACTTATTTATTTGTTTATAAATATCATTTACGAACTTCACCACTGGACATCGATAGCAAATGGTGCATCGACCGGGAAAACTAAAAATATAAGGGAAATTTCAACAGGAGAAAGGAAAAACGGAAAACTGAAAGAAGAAATCTAACAAAAATTATCAGAAATTTAAAAGGAAATCAACAACAGAAATCAAAGACATCATAGAACGTCAGCAGAAACAGACTTCAACATAAAACTTCCGAACACAATATTATCATCGTAAACGCCTAGCTTTCATTAATCTTTCAACAATCCTCCAACTTCAAATCAACTCCAATTTCGGCCAAAAAGACAACGTCCTTACATCTGGAAAAAGGTATACATCGGTTATCTGGTAAGTCGTCTTACACACATTCGTCAAACACACAATTACAGAATATAAATTATGGAACAACAAGTAACACCACTTATTGACCCTAATAGACTGGATGACAACAACCTTAACTTTCAACTGAGACTACGAAAAAGCGTAACAACCGGACATATAGGACAGAGAAAACAACGATTACAAAAATTGATAGATAACGGACGACAAACTGACATTAATGCAATACGTAGATTTGACCTCAATAAACAATTAGATGAGTGTCAAAATTATTTTGTGCGGTTACAAAACACAGAAAATTTAAACGATCTAGAGAAATATAATGCTGAAGTTTTTGACGACCGTCTTAATAAACTCTTACTGTTTATATTAGAGAATAAACCGGATAAGGTTGTAGATTTTCAAAATTTAAAACAGGAATTTGATAATTGGAAGGCTAATGAGTTACACAATATCGAAATTAGACCTAATCTTGACCAAAATTTAAATTTCGAAGAGGTACGTTTAAATAACAACCCATTACCTAACCAAAGGCAAGAAATTGTTAATGATGATCAAATTAACTTGATACATCATCGAGTAATACAAAGTCCCGTTTTTAGGAATGATGTTCACGATATATTAATACCAAATGCGATAGGTCACAATAACCCTGTGTGTGTCCAACGTGAATTAAATTTTAATTGGACAAAAATCGCAAACCCGATTGAAAACGAGTTAAAACAATTAACTATCACAGATGGACGTGATATTGATACGTTGGTTAGAAATATCAAAATTATTAAACAAATTCAGAAACGTTATGCAGTAGATCTACCCTTGGTGTTATTAACTCCATTTATGACCGGTTTTACGGAACAAATTTTTGAAAATTCCATTAGAAATAACCACAATTTTGATCAGTTTCATCGAGATTTGGTGAACAAACTGATCACACCAAAAATGAAAGAGATATTAAAATTAAAATTATTATACAGAAATCAGTCACAAATGGAAACCTTGACAGAATACATAAGAGAAATCTTAGAAAATCATGATGTATTACGACTTAACCTCACCGAAGGTGAGTTGATTAATATAATATTAACTGGTTTAAATGAAATATATGCTACACATTTAGGCATAATTGGTAGACCCAATAACTTACATGATTTTAATAAATTGGATGCTTATGTATATGAGAGGGTTTATGCTAGAACTCTTCATGAGATAGGTTCATCAAAAATGAACGATACAAGCGCACTAAACTCTATAAATAACACAATGCCTCTTCAAGGTAAACAAATCATATCACAAAATACCACATCCGATAACATTGGGTCACAAATATCAAAAACAATATTAAAATGTTTTTATTGTAATAAACCAGGTCACATTAAACGAAATTGTAGACTTTGGCAACAGAAAAACAATAAAAACATGTCAAAAAACTAAACGGATACAAACACGCGCAGCATACTCATATGGTTCGTGTTTGTAAACATGAGATGGGTAAATCTTTAAAGATAGGAAAACAAAGGTTGACTTATAAAAATACATTGAAAGGTTTAAAAATAAAAATTAAAAATAATATATTTAACGCGCTTATTGATTCAGGTTCTACACATAATATTATTAACCAAAAAATGTATGTACTTTTGAAAAATAGCAATGCAATCATAAAAGAGGAAAAACTTAACGCAATCTGCCTCACAGCTGACAAATTCCCTTTGGAAATTACTAAACAAGTGTGGGTTCGAATTAACCTACACAATCTATCATGGAAAATAAATTTCAAAGTGTTAAAAAAGATACACCATGAAATAATACTTGGTATGCACTTTTTACATAAAACACGTGCTATTTTTAATGCTATAAAATCAGAAATAACCTTTGAATGGTTAAAGAATCAAAAATTTTATTTAATAAATATATTTCCAGATCAAATTAATAACAAAGAGCAATCTGAATACATTAAAAATAAAATAAATAATTTGTGTAAAGAATTTCCGGATGTACTTACGGCTAAATTAGGTTGTACTCATGAATTAACCTATGATATCAAACTTAAAAATAATGAAATTATAAAATCTAGGCCCTATCCTTTAAATCCAATAAAAACATTCCAAATGAAAAAACAAATCGATAAACTATTAAAGGATAAGGTAATTAGAGAGAGTGTTTCTCCTTATTCATCTCCGGCCTTTTTGATCCCGAAACCAAATGGTTCAAGTCGTTTGGTTGTAGATTATCGTGCGGTCAACTTAATAATTGACTCGGAAGCGCAACCCTTACCAAATATAAATCACGCTTTCCAATGGTTTTCCAAAGCACGATGGTTCAGTACATTAGATTTGGCACAAGCGTATCATCAAATCCCATTGACAGAGAGATCTCGTCAAATTACTGCATTCTGTACTACAGATGGATTGTATGAATATGAAAGATTACCTTTTGGTTTGTCGACCGGCGCACAAGTTCTAACTCGCCTTATGAATAAAATATTTAAAAATATTAAATATAAATTTGTGTTTAATTATATGGATGATATTTTAATATATTCCAAAAGTTTTACAGAACACTTAAAACATATCAAAATAGTGTTGTCGATTTTGAGAAAAGCTGGTATCACCATTAATCCTGATAAGGTGACATTTGCTGTAAATGAAATACCATTTCTTGGACACACGTTGTCATACAAGGGTGTCTCTATAGATTCAACGAGGACACAAAAAATTTTAGAATATCCGGAACCTACATCAGTAAAACAAGTACATCGGTATTGTGGTATGATTAATTATTTTTCCAAATTTATTAAAAATTATGCTGACAGGATCGAACCCCTGAATAGATTAAGACGTAAAAATACTCAGTTTGTTTGGGGAGACTCACAAAGAAAAGCGTTCGAAGATCTTAAACAAGCAATTGCTAATCCTCCAGTTCTCTCCATACCAGACTTTTCTAAAGAATTCATTTTACAAACAGATGCGTCAGATACAGGTATAGGGGCGGTGTTACTCCAAGAACATGAAGGGTCCAGAAGAGCTATAGCATACGCCTCTAAAACATTGACAGAAGCAGAAAGAAAATTTTCTGCATATGAACGTGAATGTCTGGCGGTTGTTTTCGCGACAGATCACTTTAGAACTTATCTAACGCACCGTGAATTTCTTTTAGAAACGGATAACCAAGCTTTAGCCTGGCTTCTTTCACGACCAAAACAATTAGGTCGGTTGGCTAGATGGTTATTACGCTTATCCGTCTTTAAATTTAAAATTAATCACATTCGTGGTTCAAATAATAATGTGGCTGATGCATTATCGAGAATGTATGAATTAAATAATGAAGATACAGCAAAAGAGATATCGTATATCAATGCTTTATTATCACAGTTTCCCCTTTCCTTTACAGATATAAAACAACATCAAAAACAGGATACCTTTATCCTTAAACAAAAACAACAAATGAACAATAAATTTTGTTTATCAAAAGGGATCCTCTGTCTACAAGACAAAAATCATAATCCGACCAAAATTGTTCTCCCCAATTCTTTAAAAGATTTAGTCTTTAAATATTTTCATCATTCGGAAATAGGAGGACATTTAGGTATTGACAAAACTATACATAAAATAACAAAGCATTTTTATTGGCCTGACATATATAAGGAAATTCCTTTAAAGGTGAATGCTTGCATGATCTGTCAACGCAGCAAACCTGGCAGGAATTATAAATGGGGGAATCTTAGTTCAAGAGTTCCAACAATACCATTTGATACGTTATTTATTGACACCGTTGGTAGTCTTCCAAAAACTAACCAAGGTTATAAATATATTCTGGTGGTGGTGGATAGTTTTTCAAAATTTACTTGGTTAGCTCCATTAAAAAATACTAATACATCCTCTATTATAGATGAATTAAAACGTATCTTTCAGAACTCCTCCATTCCGAGGTTAATTGTCACGGATAATGCCAAAACATTTAACTCCACAATGTTTAAAAACTTTTGTTTTACCTTAGGAATTAAAAGAACCACTCTATCTCCTTACCACCCACGCCCATCTCATGCTGAAAGATTGAATAGAAATCTTAGGTCTATTCTTATCGCGTACCACGCAACTGCCCAAACGACATGGGATAAATCCCTCTTTTGGTTTCAATTAGCCTTTAATATGGCACAACATACCGCCCACGGTGCATGTCCTTTTGACATATTACATAATTTTCAAGCCCAAACGCCCTTGGATAGAGCGTGGAATATTCAGGATATCCTTCATCGGAATCCCGTACGATCGAGCAACATGATGAGTACAATTAGACGGCAACTAATTAAGTCTCATCATGATATGGCACGTAGATATAATGCTACACGCCATCCAAATCCATTTTCGGTGGGAGATAAAGTTTTACTTAAAACTCATCCCGTAAGTTCAAAAAAGAAAAATATTTGTGCAAAAATGGCATACCGGTGGTCGGAACCATTTTATATAATTGGATTCTCTACACCTGCTACAGTTTTACTCCGTAAGACTGTCGGGGGAGAAATATCCAAAGAACATATCTCTAATCTTAAAAAGGTATCATAAATTACCACGATTAGTAATATTATTAGGTGAGGTACGTCGCGACTCTCGAGCTTGTGATGTTGGTATTAAAGGTGTATCCGATGTTATTTGATGTGTGAATGTGTTATGAAAGGGGCCCCGAATGATCGTAACTTACCGTCTCAGGCCGACAACTGCTCCGTACTCATCTTTTTTGTTTTCGACTTTTAAGCACCCACCCCTTATTACTTTTGCTTGTGTATGTTTCCCAGGGGGGGGGAAGATTGTAATAGATTATGAGACAAGTATATAAACATAATTCCTTACACACAATTACAATAAACACACACGTAAAAACATACCCTCCACACAACTGACACAACTGACATAACCAAGACATGTCAACATTTACATTTGTTATATTTACATCTCAACATAAATACAGATGATTTCCAGCTCCCAGATGTAAGTAAGATAAATAAAACAAAAAAAAAAGAAAAAAGAAAATTTAAAATTCCAAAAATTAAAAAAAAAGGATTGTTGAAAGTTGAGTCTATTTTAAATCTTTGAAAAGGAGAGAAGCATTTACAGTTTTTTATAAAAAAAAAAAGACTAAATAATTAATATACAATTATTTTAATAAGGAAGTTTTCAAGTTAAGATTTTAAAAGTTTTAATTGTTTTTAAAAGGTTTTAATCGAAATTTTAAAATATACATATATTTTAAAATGAAAGAAAGTTGTTAAACTTATTTATTTGTTTATAAATATCATTTACGAACTTCACCACTGGACATCGATAGCAGTAGTTTATTCGTGTAAGTTTTCATTTTTTTGCGATTTTCTCAAAAACTGGTGCTACGATTTTTTTAAAAATCGCCTCATTTACTAATTTTTTTATGCTTTACAGGATAGGGTAAGCGTCATGTTTGCTAAAATTTTCGATGAGGCTGTTTTCACGTAAAGAAATTGTTTTTTTAAGATTACGGCTTCAATATGCATTTCAGCGCAACAATGTATATAATAAAAGTTGTAGATAATTTAAAATCCTACAACTTTTATTTCAAACATTTTTTTGTATAACGCACAGTTTAGCGGTAATTAGCAATTTTGTTTTTTCTTACGAAAACGTATGAAAATCGATTTTTTAAGATTTCGGCCTTAGTATGCATTTTACGACAAAAATGTATATAATCAAATTTATAGGAAATTAAAAGATCTACAACTTTTAATTAGTGCATTTATCTCTACAGAGCCTAGCTTAGCGTGAACGAGTGATTTTCCGTATTTTTAAGTCAAACTGAAGTCTATTTTCATTTTGCGTCTTCAAATTATGATTAAAATCAGGATATGTTTATTGAGGTTAGTTTTTTGTTTGTTTCTAATGTTTTACTACTAATGTTAGGTTTACTGTTAATTATTTTCATTGGCAAGAGAAAGTTGTGTGAGTTGTGTGAGTGTTTCACACCAGTTTTTTAACGATAAAAATCTGGTGTGAAACACTCACACAACTTTCTCTTGCCAGTGCAAATAATTAACAATAAACCTAACATTAGTAATAAAACATAAGAAATAAACAAAAAACTAACCTCAATAAACATAACCTAAATTTAATCATGAGTGAAAGACGTAATATGAAAATCAACCTCAGTTTGGCTTAGAAATACGGAAAATCACTCTTTCTCTCTAAACTAGGCTCTGTAGAGAAAAACGCTTTAAATAAAAGTTTTAGATGTTTTAATTTTCTATAAATTTTATTTATACACTTTTGTCGTAAAATGCATTCTAAGGCCGAAATCTTTAAAAAATCGATTTTTCACACGTTTTCGTGAGAAAAAAAACAGAAAATTGCAAATTACCGCTAAACTAAGCGTTATACAAACAAATGTTTGAAATAAAAGTTGTAGAATTTTAAATTCTCTACAACTTTTATTATATACATTTTTTCTCTAAATTGCATATTAAAGCCGTAATCTTAAAAAAACTATAGTTTTACGTGAAAACAGCCTCACCCAGAATTTCAGCAAACATGACGCCTACTCTACCTTGTAGAGAATAAAAAATTGAGTAAACCAGGCGGTTTTTAAAAAAATCGTAGGACCAGTTTTTGAGAAAATCGCAAAAAAGTGAATATTATACGAATAAACTACAACTTCCGTTTGATAGATTTTGATGAAAATGTTCGTGTCAAATCCGGTAGTGGTATGTAACTTAAGTTTTAAGTTTCAAGTTCGTACGATGTTCCGTTCTTGAGATATTTTGTACACACACACACACACACACACACACACACTCACACACACACACACACGCGCGCGCGCGCGCGCGCGCACGCACGCACGCACGCACGCACGCACGCACACACACAGACAGAGCAATCGCTGAAAACATGTTTTTTGGGTTCAGGGGGTCTGAAAACGTATAGATCCGGTGAAAACTCGATTTCGAAAAATCGACATGAAAACAATACTTTCCTTCCTATATATTCATATAGGCAAGAGAAAGTAAAAACGGATAAAATATTAAATACTTTTAATATAAAAAAAATATCATACCAATATTTTTCAAGTTAACGTTATATTCATTTAAGTTATTAATTTATTTAATAATAGTCTTAGGTTAATTAAATTATTAATTTATTTAGTGATTTCAGGTACTCAATGAGTTTATATTATTTTCATTATTACATACAGTAACAATATTGTGAAAAATCTGGTGTCAAACACTCACACAACTTTCTCTTGCCAATGCAAATAATTAACAATAAACCTAACATTAGTATTAAAACATTAGAAATGAACAAAAAACTAACCTCAAAAAACATTAGTGAAATACACAAAATTAAAATCGACCTCAGTTTAGCTTAAAAATACGGAAAATCGCTCATTCACGCTAAACTAGGCACTGTACAAAAAAATGCTTAAAATAAAAGTTTTAGATCTCTTAATTTCCTATAAATTTTATTTTATACACTTTTGTCGTAAAATGCATTCTAAGGCCGAAATCTTAAAAAAATAGATTTTTCACACGTTTTCGTGAGAAAAAAACAGAAAATTGCTAATTACCGCTAAACTAAGCATTATACAAAAAAATGTTTGAAGTAAAAGTTGTAGAATTTTACATTCTCTACAACTTTTATTATATAACATTTTGCGCTAAAATGCTTATTAAAGCCGCAATCTTAAAAAGAAAATGTGTTTACGTAAAAACAGCCTCAAGCAGAATTTCAGCAAACATGGCGCCTACCCTATCTTGTAGAGAATAAAAAATTGAGTAAACCAGGCGGTTTTTAAAAAAATCGTAGGACCAGTTTTTGAGAAAATCGCAAAAAAGTGAATATTATACGAATAAACTACAACTTCCGGTTGACCGATTTTGATGAAAATGTTCGTGTCGGGTCCGGTAGTGGTATGTAACTTAAGTTTCAAGTTTCAAGTTCGTACGATGTTCCGTTCTTGAGATATTTTGTACACACACACACACACACACACACACACACACACACACACACACACTCACACACAGACCAATCGCTAAAAACATGTTTTTTGGGTTCAGGGGGTCTGAAAACGTATAGATCCGGTGAAAACTCGATTTCGAAAAATCGACATAAAAACAATACTTTCCTTCCTATACATTCATATAGGCAAGAGAAAGTAAAAAACAATGTTTTTTTTTTAATTTATTTAACGTCGCATCAACTACAACGGTCATTAGCGACGACGTTGGGGTGTAACTATTTACAATGGAGGATGAAATGATTTTGTAACGTATGAAAATATGCCTTGCCTAAGTGGGATTCGAACCCAGGACCGCATGATGAGAGGCGAGCACGTTACCAACTGCGCCAAGGCGGCCGGCAAAAAAACAGTTTATTTACCCTAGTACACCTATATTTAACCTTAACTTGAACAATATTGGTGTAAGATTTTTTTAAATATTTTTCCCGTTTTTATCGTTAAAATACTGTAAGATTACATATAAAAGTATAGGTATATGACGAACTAATGTCCCATAGCCGAGCGAGTGAGAGGGAGATATATGGCATAACTACGCATGCGCTCAAAGGTCTTTACGTTGTAATCCAAATCTGAAAACATACTACAGTCGTTATCTTCCTTGTTAGTTTACTGCGTGCATAAGCGCTTGCTCACAACAGTGAGTAAAATTATGCAATGTTATTGGAATGGCGCGTATGGGTTGTGCGAGTGAGAGCGTTATGCATTCTCTCTCTCCCACGGCTGGGGGACATTAGTTCATCTGAACACTACTCGTATATCCACAAAATCCGACACATTCTGCTTAAAGGGGGGGGGGACAGAAAAGACCAAATGCGTTTTATTAAGTAAAGTTATAAATATCTGCTAAACTAGGTTTTATTTTATTGTTTTTGATTTAATCCCTAATGTGTGTACGTTGCGATCTGTTATAATTATTACAATGTGTTGTTTAGGTCAACAGCCGAAAGGCTGGTTTGAACCTCTAGTCTAGAGGTTTTACTAAGTAAAACGAGGAGTGAGGTGGTTTACCTTGCCTTCCTCACTGAGTGGAAAATTACGCTTATCAGCATGCCGGGCCCTCTGAAAAGCACATATTTTCCACTCTGTAAACGACACCTTCACTTCATTCACCACAGGGTCTGGTTGTACAATGAAATTCATTACTTTCAGAGAAGATAACTCTGATTAGTGTCTTTTACACCTCTACCTCTTCTGTTCTTAAATGATTCAGTCATTTAATTGGCTGACCATGTGATAAGAAACAGAACTATTTATTTTAGCCCTGCAACGAACAAATTGAGTGTAAATAATTTGACACTCCACCTGTCTGTTATGGGCAAAATTATTACAATAAGAAAACCAATGACCCAATGAGACGAGAATGATATGTATGACATGTAAATGAGACGTATTTTTGTACAGATTAAGGCCGGACCATTCCTGAGGTACGGTTTACTGAGCTTTAACAATCACAGTACTCCGGTAACCACAGTATATAATTCAAATCCCAATAAAAGTAACCATCTTTACCAGAACTTGAACCACTGAACTTTCGTCTTCGAAAGTCAGCTGTTAAAACAGCTGACTGAACTGTAGACGACTTTACCGCGATTCCGGCCCGGATGATGAAACTACGTTGGACAAAAACATTTAAAAACAAAAGTTATATATATTACTTTCTCTTGCCTATATGAATATATAGGAAGGAAAGTATTGTTTTTACGTCGATTTTTCGAAATCGAGTTTTCACCGGATCTACACGTTTTCAGACCACCCTGAACCCAAAAAACATGTTTTTAGCGATTGGTCTGTGTGTGTGTGTGTGTGAACAGAATATCTCAAGAATGGAACATCGAACGAACTTGAAACTTGAAGCTAAAGTTACATACCACTACCGGACCCGGCACGAACATTTTCATCAAAATCGGTCACCCGGAAGTAGTAGTTTATTCGTGTAATTTTTCACTTTTTTGCGATTTTCTCAAAAACTGGTCCTACGATTTTTTTTAAAAATCGCCTGGTTCACTACATTTTTTATGCTCTTGAAGATAGGGTAGGCGCCATGTTTGCTGAAATTCTTGGTGAGGTTGTTTTCACGTAAAAACATTTTCTTTTTAAGATTGCGGCTTTAATATGCATTTTAGCGCAAAACGTTATATAATAAAAGTTGTAGAGAATGTAAAATCCTACAACTTTTATTTCAAACATTTTCTTGTATAACGCTTAGTTTAGCGGTAATTAGCGATTTTCTGTTTTTTCTCACGAAAACGTGTGAAAAATCGATTTTTTTAAGATTTCGGCCTTAGTATGCATTTTCCGAGTAAAAATATATAATCAAATTTATATGAAATTAAACGATCTACAACTTTTATTCAGAGCATTTTTCTCTACAGAGCCTAGTTTAGCGTGAAAGAGTGATTTTTCGTATTTTTAAGCCGAACAGGTCGATTTTCATTTTGCGTCTTTCACTCATGATTAAAATAAGGTTATGTTTTTTGAGGTTAGTTTTTTGTTTATTTCTAATGTTTTATTACTAATGTTAGGTTATATTGTTTAAATTATTTGCATTGGCAAGAGAAAGTTGTGTGTGTTTCACACCAATTTTTTTTTTCTTTGGTTTAACGTCAGATTGTTCTGCAATTACCGCTAATGCAGACGATGAAGTATAAAATGATTTTTTTGTAACGTATGAAAATATGCCGTGCCTGAATGGGATTCGAACCCAAGACCGCATGATGAGAGGCGAGCACGTTACCAACTACGCCAATGCGGCCGGCGTAATAAAAGTTATAGTTAAGTTATGCGGCCGGCTTAACAAATACAATAACAAGTTATAGTAGGTATTTAAATTATAATTAATTTTTGATATGTACATTTTTGCGATAAAAATCTTCACAGGGCTATAATTTTGAAATACACTCGAAATTTTGAAGCGACTAATGTCTACTAAACATTATTCAAGCATGATGAATCAGCAACCGCTGCCAAATACGAAGTACTTCTATTTCTTTACAAACTCAAGTGATCGTAAACAGATTCCATTATACCACACTTGTAGGCCTACAATTACTTTACATCCCGCAATGAAGTGGCATTCTGTATTTATTGCACAATACGTTAAGTACAAATTAATAAACGATAAGATTTTTACGGATATTAAAAAACTATGATTAATGTGTTAAAAGCCTACTTAATATAAATAGAAAATATATTTCCTTTTGTTTTCTTTCATTGAAAGAATAAGGACAGAAAAGTTGATAGCGTCATGTACCTCAGAGAGATAACAAAACCGAAGAACAACGAATATAAAACAGAAAACAGCTCACGAGGAAAGACAGCCGGTAATTTCCTAGGAACTCATGACTTGTATAAGAAGAAAGGACTTTCAAAGACAAGCCAAGATTAGACATTACAATACTGTGATAAAAACAGTGCGTCTGTACCAAAGTGAGTGGTTTAAATGACCGGGAAGACTGGTATAACAGAAGAACATAAATTTGAGAGAAGATAGTAGACGGATAATATAGGGTACGAGGACGAGAACTGTACAAGGAACATGAACGATTAGAAAAAACGACTAAAATTTTACGGACACCTATAGAAAACGGATGACAACCGGTTGAAAAACAAATTTTTAAGACACTAAACAATAAACCTAAGGCGTCGGATAAAGAAGTCAGAAACGATATTAATACCACCGAAATAAACTAAGAAAACATAATGAACCAAAATAAATTCAGAAAACTAATTACAAACTTAACACGTTGACTGCCGCACTAAATTTTATGACACTTACAGCGGGGCCATCGTACTTTTTTTCACATTTTATTCCTTTTTTTCTTATTTTACTTCTTCTTCTTCTTCTTTCAAACAGGGATTAGGCCATGGCCTGTTCCGACTCACATGCAGCTTATATTAATAATTTTAGAAAACATCTATATTAAATATGTAATTCATATTTTATCAATGATAAATTTAAGTCTATCTTATAACATTTGTTTTTTTTTCTTTATGGTACAATCATTGCCACCTTTTCCGTGGCCTGCCTATACCTCTTTTGCCTACCGGTTGATACTTGTAAATTTTTAGTGGAAGCCTATCGGCTGACATTCGTTCAACATGTTCTTTCCACTGTTGGCGATACGATGCAACTCTCTCATTCAGGCAGAAGATGTTCAGCTCCCTCCTTATTTCCTCATTCCTGATGTGATCTCTCCTGTCACAGCCCTTAGTTCTGCGAAGAAATTTCATCTCCGCTGCCTGCACTTTACTCTCAAGTGTTTTTGATGTGACCCAAGATTCACTACCATAGAGGAGTATTGGAGCTGCCATTGTTTTATAGAATTTCATTATTGTGTTTGTGGTAGCTTTTTCCGTCAATGTCCTACTGATACTTCCACAAATCATTTGGAACTTTCCTATTTTCTTTTCCACATCCATTTCATCTTTGTAACTTATGTCACAGCCCAGATATGTGAATTGAGACACTTGCTCCAATACTTTGTTGTCTATCACAATTTTAGATCGTATTGGGTACTTTCCTTTAAAAGCCATGATTTTTGTTTTCTCCTTTGATATTTTGAGATTATATTCTTTACAAATTTCGTGGAGGATATGCACAGATTTTTGGAGGTTATCTTCGTTTTCCTGTATCACACACAAATCATCAGCAAACAACAGTGCATTTAGGTAAACGTCTTTACCAAGATTGATTCCTAAATCTACTCTACATTTCCATTTTCGGAAAATGTGGTCCACATATATATTAAATAAGGTGGGCGATAAACTACACCCTTGTCTAACACCTTGGTTGATCGTGATTTCATCTAGTCCTTTATCACCTGTATTGACTATTATTTGAGTATTGTGATAAAGAGATCGTATTGCGTTTACAAGATGCAAAGGATATCCTCTTTCCATCAGAATTCTCCACATAAGACTTCTATTCACTCTATCAAAAGCTTTTTCAAAATCAATAAAAGCCATATGCGTTTCGAGGTTGAACTCTCTTCTTTTCTCTATCAGTCTTTTAACTGAGAAAATGTTGTCTGTGCATGAACGACCTTTTCTGAACCCACACTGCTCCTCATTTAAAACTGCTTCAGCGATACTTTTCACTCTAGAATTGATTATTTTTGAGTATATTTTATATCCTGCATTCAAAAGACTGATACCTCTATAATTTTTGCAGTCATTTCGTTTGCCTTTTTTGAAGAGAGAGATTGCTTCTGCTTTACTCCACTCTTTCGGAATTTGACATTTCATCCAGCATTCATTTATCAGGTGTAAGACCCTTAATTCTAGTAACAAACCACCGTACTTGAAAAGCTCACCAGTAATTCCATCCAAACCTGCAGCTTTTCTGTTTTTAATGCTCTTTAGTGCTTGTTGTAATTCAGCCATTGTTATTAAATCCACTGAATTATTCCGGATTTGATTTTGAGGCACATTTACATTTTCATTATCAGAATACCAGAGGTCTTTGTAATGCCGTATCCAGTCATCATCCGAAATCATACTCAATGCAGCATTGTCTTTATCACTCCTATTCAAAGACCTCATTATTTTATACGCGCATTGCTGTCGCCCATGAATATCTCTCTCTATAACATTAATAAACTTTTCCCAGGACTCCTGTTGAGCCTTTCTCACAACTTGCTTCGCAATATTCCTTTTTTGCATATAGTATTCTCGAGCTGCTTGCGTTTTCTTCTGCAAAAATACAAGATAGGCCTTTTGCTTTTCCTTTATGGCAGTTTCTATTTGTGGGTTCCAAATTCTAAGACGTCTATTATTCCTTCTCTTCAACCTTTTACCAAGTGCTTCAGTTGCAGCTTTTTGAATACACGACTTTATATTTCTCCATTCTGTCTCTACATCATCTGCAGTTGGAACTAACAAAAGATTCTCCTGCAACCTTCTCTGGTACAAGTCCCGTACACTGTCATCCTGCAGAAGTGAAATCTTGAAGACTTCGGTTCCCTGTTTTTTATTTCTCCTGACAGTTCTCCATTTCTTTAGGATCAGCACCTTACTCATTAGAAGGTAGTGGTCGGTATAAATATCACAACCCCTATAGACTCTTACATCTTGTACTAAACTCTTCATTTTATTATTTACAATGATGTAGTCAATGATGGATTTTGAGCCTCTAGCACTCCAGGTGAACTTATGGATATCTTTCTTTCTATAAAATGTATTCGTTATCTTTAGGTCATTGAAGGAAACAAATTGTCTTAGTTCTTGTCCATTCTGGTTCATCACTGCTTCTCCAAAAGTACCTAGTACACCTGGAATAGGGATGTTTCCGACTCTTGCATTGAAATCTCCAACAATTGCAACGTGATCTGTTTTGCATATATTCTGCACTATTTTCTGGAGATTGTCATAGAAGGTTTCAGTCTCTTCTTTTTTCCCTTCATCTGGAGCATATATTCCGACCACCGTTAGATAACCTCTCTCAATTTTGAGTCCAACAGATACTGTCCTCTCATTTATATAGGTGTAATCTTGAATGGCATCCTTCCATTTGTTATTCACCATTATTGCAACTCCTGCACTTGCTCGTTGATTCTGAGGTACTCCCTTGTAGACCATCCAATAATCATTCAAATCCATTGTTCCCTGCAACTTTCTCTTTGTCTCAGTAATCACTGCTATGTCAACTTTCTGCTTCGCAAGACAATCATTCAGTTCATAAATCTTATTTGATAATCCTCTAACATTCCATGTAGCCAAATTCAAAACATCCATAATCCCAAATCTTTTTTGTTTTGCAATCCTATTTGTTTTATAATCCTTTAAACCGGTCCTATTTCCGAGGCTGTTTGTGAGTTTGCCAGTAGTTGATTTGATCCCCTGGCCGCGGTACGAACGCTGCGCAGGTTAAGTCCAGCGGTGGGGCCGCCACCTTGCTGCGTCTGAACTCACAGGATACTCACAGTATTTTACTTCATTTATTAATTAAAATAATAACAGCTATTTTTTTTTGTAAAATTAAGTTGCGACACACTTTTGGATCACATGGGCTGCTGGAATGATTTTACATTTCAGAGCCATGTGACTCATTTTTGCGTCACAATAAAAAAAGTAATAAACATAATTGTGTTTAGTTGTAAAGTATTCTAGACTATTTCTTTCAACCAAAATAAGCAAAAGAAATAATAAAATTTAAAATAATAGCAACGTTCTAGTACAGGACAACAAGGAAAACTACCTGTATACGAAATATCCTATTATTTGAAAAATACCAACTATTTAAACAGTCTTAAGTGTATAATGTCACTCTCTGAAGCTGTGGCTTTTGAAACCACAAAACACGGCTTAAAAATCAGTCATGTACTGTAACTCATTTTTGATGCACGTGGCCCATTTTTAAAGACAAGTGCGACACATATTTGGGTCACGTAGCAGTCAACGTGTTAAAGGGCTTCCATGAAGAGCAAAAACAAACACATGGTGGACGGAACAACTAAGAAAAGCGTACAGTGAACGAATGCTAAGAATGTGGGTTGCAAAAACAGCTTCCAGAAACGTCTTAAATCATTTCACGTGTTATAAAATTGGCCCTAAAAGAAAAAACAACGAGAAAAAAGGACAGACAGGCGCACGAGAAATAAATTGATGCATCAAAATGCGCATGCGTAATCTCGTCCTACACACGTTATGCGTCAAAATGATTTACTTACACTGTTAAACTGAATACAAAATTATTATACAACAAAGACATAACTTTAGTTAACCAAACAAAAATTTTATGTCCCCAAATTTACCACTTATGCCCCTTAAGAGTCTATTTAAACCGTCTTCTTTACAACAGCACTATGTCCCGTTCAATCTGCCAGATCAAGCCTCTGTGACACTGATGACCCTTTGTATATCCATCGTTTTAGGGACTTACTCGTAGGTATTTCGGTTTCCGACATTTGTGATTTAATTGATTGTCAAACGCTTAGGATTCATTCTTCACCAAAACCTTCGTCGTGATTTTAATCATCCTATAATATCCAGGCTGCCAAGTTTATCTCTGATATTTTCACTTATTACGCTACATAACCGGAATAAACCAAGTTTAATACATATCGTAAGAACCATTCTAAAGGAATGTTACAAGGCGAACTTCGAAAACCTTAGGTTTCCATTTTCATCAAATCGAAGTCGATATTTTCGATCTCTAACAAATTAGCTCATGGGAGGAGAGGAAAGTATAAAAAATCTGGTGTGAAACACTCACACAACTTTCTCTTGCCAATGCAATAATTAACAATACAACCTAACATTAGTAATAAAACATTAGAAATAAAAAAAAACTAACCTCAAAAACATAACCTTATTTTAATCATGAGTGAAAGACGCAAAATGAAAATCGAACTCAGTTTGGCTTAAAAATACGGAAAATCACTCTTTCACGCTAAACTAGGCTCTGTAGAGAAAAATGCTTTACATTAAAGTTGTAGATCTTTTAATTTCCTATAAATATTATTATATACACTTTTGTCGTAAAATGCGTACTAAAGCCGAAATCTTAAAAAAATCGATTTTTCACACGTTTTCGTGAGAAAAAAATCAGAAAATCGCTAATTACTGCTAAACTAAGCGTTATACAAAAAAATGTTTGAATTAAAAGTTGTAGAATTTTAAATTCTCTACAACTTTAATTATATAAATTTTTGCGCTAAAATGCATATTAAAGCCGTAATCTTAAAAAAAAACAACGTTTTTACGTGAAAACAGCCTCACCAAGAATTTCAGCAAAAATGGCGCCTACCCTATCTTGTAGAGAATAAAAAACTGAATAAACCAGATGATTTTAAAAAAAATCGTAGGACCAGTTTTTGAGAAAATCGCAACAAAGCGAAAAATTACACGAATAAACTACTACTTCCGGTTGACCGATTTTGATGAAAATGTTCGTGTCGGGTCCGGTAGTGGTATGTAACTTAAGTTTCAAGTTCGTACGATGTTCCATTCTCGAGATACTCTGTTTTCACACACTCACACACACACACACACACACACACACACACACACACACACACACACACAGACCAATCGCTAAAAACATGTTTTGTTGGGTTCAGGGGGTCTGAAAACATATAGATCCGGTGGAAACTCGAATTCTTAAAATCGACATGAAAACAATACTTTCCTTCCTATATATTCATATAGGCAAGAGAAAGTAAAAAAGTGCTTCAAAACCCACTTTTTAGCTTCAAGAGGCGATGAAACGTGAATATAATTCATAATACAGGTATCGATTTAGTTTAAACGACTCCCAACACAATCTTACTCAGAAAAGTACAAATAGAAAGGCGTGAAAAAATAATACGTAGATAAAATACAAAATCTGTTTACGAGAAATAATTTAAAGGTTTATTACAAATTTTAGCACTAAAAATAGGGTACCTACAACAAACTATCAATAAATCAGTCATCTAAATATAATATTAACAACCGTTAGTTCCACATTACAAAGAAATCAAAGTCCTCCCGAACCGATTGAATTACATAAAAATATATGAAGGGCAGAGGTTAATATAATCTAGCAATTAAAGAGGTTATTTATAAAACAAAAGAAAAATCAGCCTAATATGTCAAAGAAACCTTAAGGGTAAGTTAACCTACCTACTTAATAAACCTTATACTTCTGCATACATTCAGAATGAATTCATGTAGATTTAATAGTTTTTTAGTAAACGTCACGAACGTCCAAGAAAATTATTTATAATAGAATACGTACTTACTGTTTCTGATTAAATTTATTTTATTACTTGTATGTTTGTAATAATAAAAATGTTACAATTATAAGAAATTAACGAATTCTTCTAGTACTAAACAAATAATGTTGCATGTAGAATATTCGTTTAAGATACTGCTTATCTCAAGTCGATTTTAGAGAATATTTCTTAATATAAAAAGTCTTGAATGGCCAGCTCCGTATCGTAGTGGTAGCGCGCTAGCCTACAACGCGGAGGTCCCTGGTTCGTGTCTGGAAATTTTCAATAGTTAAATCCCACCGTAGTCGCTAATCGAGCAGTTGACGCGACTTTAAATAAATTTAAAAAAAGTCTTGAATCGTCACCAAACGAGGAGTGACAAAAAGGGATTGTTCCCATAATCAGTGAATTTACATAAACCGCGATGTAATCACCTTCAAACTAATTCCCTTCGGCAATCAGACACTTCTGCATTCGATACCATTGATGATAATATTTCTGAAACTCAGTTTTTGGAAGGCCTCACATGAGCGTCTACGTTTACACCTGATCATCCTTAACCGAACAAAAATGAGTTCCCATAATGCAAGACTTAACTTGAGGAAACAAAAATATCACAGGAAGCTAAATCGGGTGAATAACGCGGATGCTACATCAGGATGTTTTTGCTGACCAGAAACGGCTTTACTAATGGCCTTATGAGCATTGTCCTGGTGCAACAGCCATCCTTCACTGTCACCTTGGTTTCATTGTCTTCACCAAGTCTTTCCAGCACATTAATGTAGTAGGCCTAGTGCTGATAAACACAGTTTGACCGTTAGGAACCCACTACATCCTATAATAAATTCCTATAAACCCAATATTATATTTTTACTTTCTCTTGCCTATACAAATATATAGGAAGGAAAGTACTATTGTTTTCATGTCGATTTTAAGAAATCGAGTTTTCACCTGATCTACACGTTTTCAGACCCCCTGAACCCAAAAAAATATGGTTTTAGCGATTGGTCTGTCTGTGTGTGTGTATGTGTGTGTGTGTGTGTGTGTGTGTGTGTGTGTGTATGTGTGTGTGTGTGTGTGTGTGTGTGTGTGTGTGTGTGTGTGTGTGTGTGTGTGTGTGTGTGTGTGTGTGTGTGTGTGAACAGAATATCTGAAGAATGGAACATCGTACGAACTTCAAACTGGAAACTTAAGTTACATACCACTACCGGACCCGACACGAACATTTTCATCAAAATCGGTCAAAAGTTTCAACAAAGTGAAATTTTTCACTTTTTTGCGATTTTCTCAAAAACTAGTCCTACGATTTTTTTTAAAATCGCCTGATTTACTATATTTTTTATGCTCTACAAGATAGAGTAGGCGCCATGTTTGCTGAAATTCTCGGTGAGGCTGTTTTCACGTAAAAACATAGTTTTTTTAAGATTACGGCTTTAATATCAATTTTAGCGCAAAAATTTATATAATAAAAATTGTAGAGAATTTTAAATCCTACAACTTTTATTTCAATTTTTTTTTGTAAAACGCTTAGTTTAGCGGTAATTAGTGATTTTCTGTTTTTTCTCAAGAAAACGTGTGAAAAATCAATTTTTTTAAGATTTCGGCCTTACTATGCATTTTACGACAAAAGTATATATAATAAAATTTATAGGACATTAAAAGATCTACAACTTTTATTTATAGCATTTTTTTGTACAGTGCCTAGTTTAGCGTAAAAGAGCGATTTTCCGTATTTTTAAGCCAAACTGAGGTCGACTTTCATTTTGCGTCTTTCAATCATGATTAAAATAAGGTTATGATTTTGAGGTAATGAGGTTAGGTTTCTGTTTATTTCTAATGTTTTTATGATGAATGTTACCTTTTATTGTTAATTATTTGCAATGGCAAGAGAAAGTCGTGTGAGAGTTTCACATCAGATGTTTTTATAATATTATATTTCTATCAATTCCTAAAATATCGAAGAGTACTAGCAACATTGCTTGAATTTTGGCTGCGTATGCGACTTTTTTGGTCTTGGAGATGTTTGACACTTCAACTGCATCGAATAGCGCTTATTTTTAGGGTCGTACGTAAGCCTCTGTTAACGTTTGAAAAAGTTTATTTTCACGATTTCTCAAGTTTCACAAGAAACTTCATGATTCTTTGTTCAGTTTTCACACTAGCTATTTTCCCGGCAGAACAAAGTGGCACATGTTGATGCAATAATCCCTACTGTTGAGTCCAAACTCGCAGCACGAATAGAAAGGGCTGTGGCAAGAAACCATCAATATTGTCGTTACCAGGTCCGCTCATTTTCCAAATTAAGCACTTAACCTCGTTTTTTCACACCTCGTATTTTTACTTTCTCTTGCCTGAAAGATAATGTATATAGGAATGTGGTCAACCAACGCCGTCAAATTATCCGTATGAATTTTCCCTAGACGCTAAGCGTTTATCGCATACAGGTTTTATCACGTTGAACGATCACATATATATAATTGCAACAGCAAAATTTAAGCATTCACTGACTCCAGGATTATTGTACTCCCGTTTTTTACTTTCTCTTGCCTATATGAATATATAGGAATGAAAGCATTGTTTTCATGTCGATTTTAAGAAATCGATTTTTCACCGGATCTACACGTTTTCAGACCCCCTGAACCAAAATAAACATGTTTTTAGCGATTGGTCTGTGTGTGTGTGTGTGTGAACAGAATATCTCAAGAACGGAACATCGTACGAACTTCAAACTTGAAACTTAAGTTACATACCACTACCGGACCCGACACGAACATTTTCATCAAAATTGGTCAACCGGAAGTAGTAGTTTATTCATGTAATTTTTCACTTTTTTGTGATTTTCTCAAAAACTGGTCCTACGATTTTTTTTAAACTCGCCTGGTTTATTCAATTTTTTATTCTCTACAAGATAGGGTAGGCGCCATGTTTGCTGAAATTCTTGGTGAGGCTGTTGTTTAGGTCATCAGCCGAAAGGCTGGTTTGAACCTCTAGAGGTTTTACTAAGTAAAACGAGCAGTGAGGTGGTTTACCATTGCCTTCCTCACTAAGTGAAAAATTACGCTTATCAGCATGCCAGGCCCTCTGAAAAGCACATATTTTCCACTCTGCAAACAACACCTTCACTTCATTCACCACAGGGTCTGGCTGTATAATGAAATTCATTACTTTCAGAGGAGATAACTCTGATTAGTGTCTTTTGCACCTCTACCTCTTCTGTTCTTAAATGATTCAGTCATTTAATTGGCTGACCATGTGATAAGAAACAGAACTATATTTTAGCCCTGCAACTAACAGATTGAGTGTAAATAAATTGACACTCCACCTGTCTGTTATGGGCAAAAACTAGATTCATTGATATGAATGAATGGAACATCCATTCTCAATTTTAATCCTAACCACTCCGAAGAAGGTAGTACCACCGGAACGATCGCAAGTTTTAAAAAAAAACCAAACAGCAACCAAAAAAAAGAGGCAAGAAACTATCATTCACATTATCATTTATACATAGTATTTGTAATAATAAAATAATTATCACATCAAGATATGTTACATACAGTCAAATATAGTTGTAAACATTGTCAAGAATATTTTAATACTACATGTTTATTAGTATTATTGTAAAAAAGGGAAGAAGAGTAATAACAATATGGGAAAGTACTACTTTGGCACTACAAAATTGAAAACGGTATTATTTCATTAAATACTTATTCATTATTTTAAAATGCAGTCACTCGTAATATCACTTATAACTAAAAATAATAATAACAATAATAAAAAAAAACAAAATAAACTATTAAAAAACAAAAATAAAAACTAATTACGGTAAATATATTGACAAGAAAATTAATAATTAATTGTTAATAATTAAAAATCACACATTTATTAAATAATAATATTCTGGCAAAGCGAATCCGATTTAATCCTTGGACAATTTTGGATTAAAGATATCTCAAAGTACAAGAAATTAAGGAAACTAATTGTAACTTTCTATAACTATACTACAAAATTTTGAAGAACCAATATATTAATGTCTGTGAAAAAGGGAATGAAACATATTTATTCTCTAATTTGTAATAAAAAGATAACTAAAACTAAAAGTGCACTCTCAAAATTTGAAATTGATTGTCCCTAATATCCACGTTCTAATAGCAGACCAATAAGCGATTTACACTGCGAAAGAGAAACATGGAATAACAGAGAGACTGATCTAGCAGGTGGAGGTTAGCTTACCACTACTAGCTAGTAGAGTGGAAAATTGCGAGTCTAGCAATATGTTGGTTCATTAATCTCTAGCATTATAGAACACATTAAATATATAAAAATGTTCAATAATATTTCCTAAATTTATATGGATCTTCTCAAGTTTTATTCAAGTAGATCAAATAAAGGATTTATAACACATAATTTAAAAGCTCATAAAAATATAAAAAGAATTTATATTTATGTTTATAAGTTGAAATTGGTGAACTGTTTTGGTGAACTTGGTGAGGCTGTTTTCACGTAAAGAAATTGTTTTTTTTTTTAAGATTACGGCTTTAATATAAATTTTAGCGCAAAAATTTATATAGTAATAAAAGTTGTAGAGGATTTAAAACCCTACAACTTTTATTTTAAACATTTTTTTGTATAACGCTTAGTTTAGCGGTAATTAGCGATTTTCTGTTTTTTCTCACGAAAACGTGTGAAAAATCGATTTTTTAAAGATTTCACCCTTAGTATGCATTTTATGACAAAAGTGTACATAATCGAATTTATAGAAAATTAAACGATCTATAACTTTTATTTAGAGCATTTTTTTCTACAGAGCCTAGTTTAGAGTGAAAGAGTGATTTTCCGTATTTTCAAGCCAAACTGAGGTCGATTTTCATTTTGCGTCACTCACTCATGAGTAAAATTAGGTTTTGTTTATCGAGGATAGTTTTTTGTTTATTACTATTGTTAGGTTGTATTGGTCATTATTTGCATTAGCAAGAGAAAGTTGTGTGAGTGTTTCACAACAGATTTTTTTAATTTATTAGCTACAACGGAACGAAAATAGTAAATGCGTTTTTAGGGTAAGAGTAGTTTGTATGTTCGTAACTATTTATGTTACCATTTTTCTCCAATACTACTGGACCAATCTTAATGTGTTTTTTTTCTATTCTAGTAGGTATTGCTTAACTGGTTCTTAAACATTTTTCACAAAACTAAATCGCCAGGTGAGCGCAGCAGTAGACTCCTACATGATAAAATATTTACGTTTAAAACTACAGGCACACTGGACAACAGTGAGGAAACGAAGCGCCTCAAAAGACATCACATCCTCGACTTAGACCAGTGGTTCCCAACCCGCAGTGGTCTGCGGACCACTCAGCCTGAAAGTGAACTACCACGGACCACCCATTACATTATTGCATATATCTTATCAGTTGTAACCAAATTAAAAGGTGATTAAATAAAACAAATTTTCAGAAACAAACTATCATTATTAATTAAGAAACTATTATTACAAACATATTATTATTTTCAGAAAGTAGGGTAGGCCTACATTGTACATCACAAAAAGTAAAAATATTTTAATTGTAAATTGTCTTTTAATAAAATAAGGAATACAGAATTTACTTAGTCGAAAATAAAAATAAAAATTAAAAAATTAATTAAAAATGAAATGAAAATTTCAATGCGACTTTTTTGCACGAATTTTTCCGACTAGCTGAGGAATTCTAGATTTTAGGCTCTTGCTAACAGCTACTCTCAAATCACTGCTTACACTTAGCCGATTTCGTTGTTTTTTTTTAATTAACAATAAACTAGAGAACCCCTGCTCACACAAATAAGTAGTTGAAAAATATCATAAGATACCGTAAAGCTACTTGCCGAATCTTGGGGAAGCCCAGGGCTTTCTTACACCACAACTCTTCTACCTTTACTTAATCTGAATCTTGAATATATTTATTTAATCTTGTTCAATTAAAATCGTAACTTTGATTTAATCACGGGAAAATATTACTTTTTTATAAGTAGTCACCGAACTCTCACGGACCACCCCGAAGGCTGTCACGGACCACCTTTGGTCCGCAGACCACCGGTTGGGAAACACTGACTTAGACCAACGATTTTAATACATACACGAATTTAAATTCACCATTCATCTTCATCATTACTTTTTAATCTAAATTAAATTTAAAAATTTTATTTATTTTACTTTTTTATTGTTAACTTCTTTTGCATTATTTACTTCATTTTTTTGTTTACTTCTTTTACATTGTTTTTGTTAATTTTGTAACTTTACAACTTTTCTTAGTTTTTATTAACTTTATTTTCTAATTTTATTTAGTTGAAGTGAGAGCAAAGGCTGTCTACTTCACTCACGTCAGTTTAGTTCTTGTATAATGATTTGCTTAAAGCCACATTGTAAGGCTGATTGTAAATAAATAAGTTAAATAAAAAAATAATAATAATAAAACTACAGACACGATCTCGTATGGGTTCTGGGTTCTTTAACTAATGCTGCCTCGTCTTTAAACGTTTCACGAACAGTTAAAAAACTTCTATGCGATTATCAATAAGTTAAAAATTAAATTAAATGTTTATTAAACCTACGACGTAAGATATAAATAGCAATTAAAAAATAAAACGTAACCCTCTAAAAACAAAAAAATGAAGTAATCGATAACATTTAATTACTAAAACATTACATTTAATTATTTGGTTTAATATTAGTGTGTGGTACTTAAATGCTATTTAATTGGTTAATATAATTTATTTCACTGATTTATAGGAATGTATTAAATTTTAATTGTTACTTTTAGCAATAATTCTGTGGTTTTTAAAAAAATTAATTCAATCTTTTTTCGTTTTTTTTATAAAAGTAACTACCTTTACTAGGATTTGAAGGTTCCTGGTACAAATCCTAGTCAAGGTAGTTACTTTTATACTGATTAGAATACTAGACAATGGTTACCGGTGTACTTTGATGGTTGGGTTCAATTAACCATACTCTCTCAGGAATGGTCGGCCTGGGTCTGTAAAAGACTACACCTCATTTACACGTCATACACATCATCCTCATCTGATTGGGCCATGGGGTTGCTTATTGTTCAGAATTGAACAGATTGCAACGTACACAAATTAGGAATAATAATAATAATAAAAATCTGGTGTGAAACACTCACACAACTTTCTCTTGCCACTGCAAATAATTAACAATAAACCTAACATTAGTAATAAAACATTAGAAATAAACAAAAAACTAACCTCAATAAACATAACCTTATTTTAATCATATATGAAAGACGCAAAATGAAAATCGAACTCAGTTTGGCTTAAAAATACGGAAAATCACTCTTTCACGCTAAACTAGGCTCTGTAGTGAAAAATGCTTTAAATAAAAGTTGTAGATCTTTTTATTTCCTATAAAATTTATTATATACACTTTTGTCGTAAAATGCACTCTACGGCCAAAATCATTAAAAAATTAATTTTTCACACGTTTTCGTGAGAAAAAATCAGAAAATTGCTAATTACTGCTAAACTAAGCGTTATAAACAAAAATTGTTGGAAATAAAAGTTGTAGAATTTTAAATTCTCTACAACTTTAATTATATAAATTTTTGCGCTAAATTGCATATTAAAGCCGCAATCTTAAAAAAACTATGTTTTTACGTGAAAACAGCCTCACCCAGAATTTCAGCAAACATGACGCCTACCCTATCATGTAGAGAATAAAAAATTGAATAAACCAGGCGAGTTTAAAAAAAATCGTAGGACCAGTTTTTGAGAAAATCGCAAAAAAGTGAAAAATTACACGAATAAACTACTACTTCCGGTTGACCGATTTTGATGGAAATGTTCGTGTCGGGTCCGGTAGTGGTATGTAACTTAAGTTTCAAGTTTCAAGTTCGTGCGATGTTCCGTTCTTGAGATATTCTGTTCACACACAGACAGACGCACACACACACACACACACACAGACCAATCACTAAAAACATGTTTTTTGGGTTCAGGGGGTCTGAAAACGTATAGATCCGGTAAAAACTCGATTTCGAAAAATCGACATGCAAACAATACTTTCCTTCCTATATATTCATATAGGCAAGAGAAAGTAAAAAACAAAAAAATCTTTTTCGTCTGCAACAGAGAGTAGCAAGAAAGGAAAATAATCGATAGTAACTTTCTGTTTTAAGTGGCAGTGGTATAATAAGCATTGAAAATATATTAATGCATTGTCAAACCATACAACTGCAGGCTGCTAAATTTACTACTCACTGCTTCTTCTGGCTGGCCTATAATTAGATTTTATTTATACAAGCATCAAGCCAATATCGGTTATTAAATATGTCAATAAAAACAATTCCCGTACAAAAATTTAAGTCTGCATCTATTAATACCAAAGAACCTGACAACCCAATATTTAACCATTAATAAGAGTTTTGAATAAAAAAAAATCTGGTATGAAACACTGACACAACTTTCTCTTGCCAGCGCAAATAATTAACAATAAACCTAACATTAGTAATAAAACATACGAATAAACAAAAAACTAACCTCAATAAACATAACCTAATTTTAATCATGAGTGAAAGACGCAAAATGAAAATCAACCTCAGTTTGGCTTCGAAATACGGAAAATCACTCTTTATCTCTAAACTAGGCTTTGTAGAGAAAAATGCTCTAAATAAAAGTTGTAGGTCTTTTAATTTTCTATAAATTTAATTATATACATTTTTGTCGTAAAATGCATATGCTAATGCTGAATTCTTAAAAAATCGGTTTGTCACACGTTTTCGTGAGAAAAAACAAAAAAATCGCTAATCACCGCTAAACTAAGCGTTATACAAAAAAAAATTTAATAAAAGTTGTAGAATTTTAAATTCTCTACAACTTTAATTATATATACATACATTTTTGCGGTAAAATGCATAATAAAGCCGCTATCTCAAAACAACAACTTTTTTACGTGAAAACAGCCTCATCAAGAATTTCAGCAAACATGGCGCCTACCCTATCTTGTAGAGCATAAAAAATTTAGTAAACCAGGCGATTTAAAAAAAATCGTAGGACAAGTTTTCAGAAAATCGCAAAAAAGTGAAAAATTACACGAATAAACTACTACTTCCGGTTGACCGATTTTGATGAAAATGTTCGTGCCGGGTCCAGTAGTGGTATGTAGCTTAAGGTCTAAATTTCAAGTTTGTACGATATTCCGTTCTTGAGATATGCCGTTCACACACAAACACACACACACACACACACACACACACACACACACACACACACACACACACACATACCAATCGCTAAAAACATGTTTTTTGGGTTCAGGGAGTCTGAGAACGTGTAGAGTCGGTGCATACTCGATGTCGAAAAATCGACATGAAAACAATGCCTACTTTCCTTTCTATATATTTACATACGCAAGAGAAAATAAAAATTGGGATAGAATAAATTTTTTGATAACTACATTTGAATAACACAAACTTAAAACTTTAAAAAGTAATACTTTTCAGTATTTAGCAGAGATTTTTATGATTTATGACTCCCTGAAACAAAAAATTGGTTAACTAAAGTAGGTAGATCTGACAGTATAAAATTAAATTATTTGTCCTAAAGTAAAAGTTACTCCACTCACTGGACTGAAACTTGATTACTACAGTTGTGAACCAACACCAAGAGGTATTACGAATTGGGAGATAACTCCAAAATTAAGGGTACTCAATCAGACCCGAAAATTCAGGTTTCCTCCAAACGTCTAGATAACTTCTCTTACATTTTCTAGGCACATTATGGAGGGCATGTGTTACTTCTCAGAAAATTAGGCTCCATTTAAAAAAATTAGTTTTTTTCACATTACAGCCAATTCAAAAAGGTACAACTTCTGACCCTACGAGTTTTTTCCTGTTGCTAACTTAAGTAGACCTGTTTAATAAAAAAAATGTATAAAAATTTATTTTTTCAAAAATTGTAGTCTTGAATAGAATTTTCAATTGAAAATGAGCAAGTATACAGTATAAAAAAATGCTACAACTTTTTTTTAAATTAAGTTTTTCGGATTAACAATTATTGTTTTAGCAGATATTTGAATCTTCTATAAATAAATCTTTCTAATTTTTCATATTTTTATTTGCCAACTAGACTCCCACTGCAGTTAAAACAAAATTAGAAGTTCTGTACTAAATTACTTTAAATAGAACTCACTAATTAGACTTTACCATTTTGACGTTCATCATTACTGTAGAGGGATGTAGAGTTGAATTTGTGAGAAAACTACCTTGGTTTTCTAGCTATTCAGTTCTTTTAAATTATTTTTAATAAAAAAAATATTGGTGAATTAAAAACTTTTTTTGGTTTTACGTCTGTTTCGCAATTTCTGCTAATGCAGACGGTGGATGATATATGAAAAAAATGCCAAACCTGACCGAGAATCGAACCCAGGACCCCGGCATAGAAGCCAGTTTCACTGTTATAATAGTAATTTGCCATAGATATAGAAATAGAATAGATATAGGAAAAAATCTGGTGTGAAACACTCACACAACTTTCTCTTGCCAATGCAAATAATTAACAATAATCCTAACATTAGTAATAAAAAAATTAGAAATAAACAAAAAATTAACCTCAATAAACATAACCTAAGTTTAATCATGAGTGAACGACGCAAAATGAAAATCAACCTCAGTTTTGCTTAAAAATACGGGAATTCACTCTTTCACGCTAAACTAGGCTCTGTAGAGAAAACTGCTACAAATAAACGTTGTAGATATTCTAATTTCCTATAAATTTTATTATATACACTTTTGCCGTAAAATGCATACTAAGACCGAAATCTTAAAAAATAGATTTTTCACACGTTTTCGTGAGAAAAAAAAACATAAAATTGCTAATTACCGCTAAACTAAGCGTTATACAAAAAAAAGTTTGAAATAAAAGTTGTAGAATTTTTAATTCTCTACAACTTTAAATATACATTTTTGCGGTAAAATGCATAATAAAGCCGCTATCTTAAACAAAAAAAACTTTTTTACGTGAAAACAGCCTCATCAAGAATTTCAGCAAACATGGCGCCTACCCTATCTTGTAGAGCATAAAAAATTAAGTAAATGAGACGATTTAAAAAAAATCATAGGACCGGTTTTTAAGAAAATCGCAAAAAAGTGAAAAATTACACGAATAAACTCCTACTTCCAGTTGACCGACTTTGATGAAAATGTTCGTGTCGGGTCCGGTAGTGGTATGTAACTTAAGTTTCAAGTTCGTACGATGTTCCGTTCTTGAGATATTCTGTTCATATACACACGCACACACACACACACACGCACACACAGACCAATCGCTAAAAACATGTTTTTTGGGTTCAGGAGGTCTGAAAACGTGTAGATCCGGTGAAAACTCGATTTCGAAAAATCGACATGAAAACAATACTTTCCTTCCTATATATTCATATAGGCAAGAGAAAGTAAAAAAGTAAATTTCATGAATTTGAAATTCGTAAATAACTGCACTGAACTACTCTAAGAAATAATAAAACTGAAACAAAATATTTGTTTTTATAGACAAAAGTTTCAGTACATTTTAAACATTTATGTGAATACCAAAGCACTGGCTTCCTACAGGATGGCCCATGGTACAGTGGTCGGTGCAACTGTCCTCTAGGTCAAGCGTCCCGGGTTTGATTCCCTAGTCAGTTCTGGAATTTTTTCATCTACCACCTTTCTCATAAATTGCATTAGCAGTAATCATAAAACAGTTGGATGTAAAAAGACTGGTATCCTACTAGTCTAAATACATATATAGTTTTAGACATGTTTGGTACTAATTGTATTATTACCGTAACAGCGAAATTCCACTGTGTCACATTATTTTGTTGTCCCATGCACAAACATACAACAAGAAAAATCTGTTGTGAAACACTGACACAACTTTCTCTTGCCAATACAAATAATTAACAATAATGCTTAACATAAGTAATAAAACATTAGAAATAAATAAAAAACTAACCTCAAAAAACATAACCTTATTTTAATCATGAGTGAAAGACGCAAAATAAAAATCGACCTGTTCGGCTTAAAAATAAGAAAAATCACTCTTTCACGTTAAACTAGGCTCTGTAGAGAAAAATTCTCTAAATAAAAGTGTAGATCTTTTAATTTCCTATAAATTTTATTATATACACTTTTGTCGCAAAATGGCTAAGGCCGAAATCTTAAGAAAATCGATTTTTCACACGTTTTCGTGAGAAAAAAACAGGAAATCGCTAATTACCGTTAAACTAAGCATTATACAAAAAAATGTTTGAAATAAAAGTTGTAGGACGTTAAATTCTTTACATTTTTTATTTTATAAAGGTTTCCACTAAAATGCATATTAAAGCCGTGATCTTGAAAAATCAATTTTTTACGTGAAAAAAGCCTCACCAAGAATTTCAGCAAACATTGCGCCTGCCTTATCTTGTAAAGCATAACAAATTTAGTAAACCAGGTGATTTTTAAAAAAAATCATAACCCCAGGTTTTGAAAAAATCCAAAAAAGTGACAAATTACACGAATAAACTACTACTTCCGGTTGACCGATTTTGATGAAAATGTTCGTGTCGGGTCGGTAGTGGTACGTAACTTAAGTTTCAAGTTCGTACAATGTTCCGTTCTTGAGATATTTTGTATACACACTCAGACCAATCGCTAAAAACATGTTTTTTGGGTTCAGTGGATCTGAAAACGTGTAGATCCGATGAAAACTCGATTTCGAAAAATCGACATGAAAACAATACTTTCCTTCCTATATATTCATACAGGCAAGTGAAAGTAATAATGTATACAGGAAAAGAGAAATTGATACTAAGGTTGGTGAGGAAGAAAATTGTATTATGTAACCCACAGTATAAAATGAAATTCGGTTTGTAGCAGCAATTTTAAATCGTGTTTCTCTTTTATTTAGTTCCTCCTGGGTACTAACAGATAACCTTCTAAGTGGCACTAAATAAACTATGACAATACTGTACTGTACTTTATTTGCACGTGTGGTTATAAATCATAAAAATCTGGTGTGAAACACTCACACAACTTTCTCTTGCCAGTGCAAATAATTAACAATAAACCTAACATTATTAATAAAATATTAGAAATAAACAAAAAACTAACCTCAATAAACATAACCATATTTTAATCATGAGTGAAAGATGCAAAATGAAAATCGAACTCAGTTTGGCTTAAAAATACGGAAAATCACTCTTTCACTCTAAACTAGGCTCTGTAGAGAAAAATGTTCTAATTAAATTTGCAGATCTTTTAATTTTCTATATATTTGATTATATACGTTTTTATTGTAAAATGCATACTAAGGCCGAAATATACGTTTTAATTATAAAATGCATACTAAGGCCGAAATCTTAAAAAAATCGATTTTTCACACGTTTTCGTGAGAAAAAACAGAAAATTGCTTATTACTGCTAAACTAAGCGTTATACAAAAAAATGTTTGAAATAAAAGTTGTAGGTTTTTAAATTCTCTACAACTTTTATTATATAATTTTTTTCGCTAAATTGCATATTAAAGCCGTAATCTTAAAAAAACTTTGTTTTTACGTGAAAACAGCCTCACCAAGAATTTCAGGGAACATGACGCCTACCCTATCTTGTAGAGAATAAAAAATTGAGTAAACCAGGCGATTTTTTAAAAAATCGTAGGACAAGTTTTCAGAAAATCGCAAAAAAGTGAAAAATTACACGAATAAACTACTACTTCCGGTTGACCGATTTTGATGAAAATGTTCGTGTCGGGTCCGGTAGTGGTATGTAACTTAAGTTTCAAGTTTGAAGTTCGTACGTTGTTCCGTTCTTGAGATATTCTGTTCACACACACACAGACCGATCGCTAAAAACATGTTTTTTTGGTTCAGGGGGTCTGAAAACGTATAGATCCCATGAAAACTCGATTTTGAAAAATCGACATGAAAACAATACTTTCCTTCCTATATATTCATATAGGCAAGAGAAAGTAAAAATCTGGTGTGAAACACTCACACAACTTTCTCTTGCCAATGCAAATTATTACCAATAAACCTAACATTAGTAATAAAACATTAGAAATAAACAAAAAACTAACCTCAATATAAATAACCTAATTTTAATCATGAGTGAAAGACGCAAAATGAAAATCAACCTCAGGTTGGCTTAAAAATAAGGAAAATCACTTTTCCACACTACACTAGGCTCTGTAGAGAAAAATGCTTAAAATAAAAAGTGTAGATCTTTTAATTTCCTATAAATTTGATTATATACACTTTTGTCGCAAAATGCATACTAAGGCCGATATCTTAAAAAAATCGATTTTTACTTTCTGTTGCCTATATGAATATATAGGAAGGAAAGTATTTTTTTCATGTGATTTTTCGAAATCGAGTTTTCACCGGATCTATACGTTTTCAGACCCCCTGAACCCAAAAAACATGTTTTTAGTTTTCGTGAGAAAAAAACAGAAAATCGCTAATTACCGCTAAACTAAGCGTTATACAAAAAAATGTTTGAAATAACATTTGTAGGATTTTAAATTCTCTACAACTTTATTTATATACATTTTTGCGGTAAAATGCATATTAAAGCCGCAATCATAAAAAAACAATTTCTTTACGTGAAAACAGCCTCACCGAGAATTTCAGCAAACATGGCGCCTCCCCTATCTTGTAAAGCATAAAAAATTTAGTAAACCAGGCGATTTTTAAAAAAATCGTAGGACCAGTTTCTGAGAAAATCGCAAAACAGTGAAAAATGACACGAATAAACTACTACTTCCGGTTGACCGATTTTGATGAAAATGTTCGTGTCGCATCCGGTAGTGGTATGTAACTTAAGTTTCAAGTTCGTACGATGCTCTTGAGATACGTTAGTTCCGTTCTTGAGATATTCTGTTCACACACACACACAGACACACACACACACACACACACACAGACCAATCGCTAAAAAAAAATTTTGGGTTCAGGGGATCTGAAAACGTGTAGATCCGATGAAAACTCGATTTCGAAAAATCGACATAAAAACAATACTTTCCTTCCTATATATTCATACAGGCAAGTGAAAGTAATAATGTATACAGGAAAAGAGAAATTGATACTAAGGTTGGTGAAGAAGAAAATTGTATTATGTAACCCACAGTATAAAATGAAATTCGGTTTGTAGCAGTAAGTTTAAATCGTGTTTCTCTTTTATTTAGTTCCTCCTGGGTACTAACAGATAACCTTCTAATTGGCACTAAATAAACTATGACAATACTGTACTGTACTTTATTTGCATGTGTACTTGGTTATAAATCATAAAAAATTACAATCATACTAAATAACTAACTTACCAGCACAAAACTAGCACTAGTTATAAAATACGTACTTCATAATTTAATCATAACGGTGATCGTAACGTATATCCATTGTTCTAACAATATTGAAGCCACCTGTCTCACAAATGAAAATGCTTAGTAAATTTTTAACCACCATGTAACAGAAAGGGTTTAACATCCTTTAATTTAAATTTTATCAGCTGTGTAATTTTTCTAGTTTCTTTTTTTTGTAATCCTTAATTTGTGTACGTTGGAATCTGTTAAATTCAGAACAATAAGCAACCCCATGACCCAATGAGATGAGGATGATGTGTATGACGTGTAAATGAGGTGTAGTCTTGTACAGACCCAGACCGACCATTCCTGAGAGATTATGGTTAATTGAACCCCAACCATCAAAGTACACCGGTAACCACTGTCTAGTATTCAAATCCGTATAAAAGTAACTACCTTTACTAGGATTTGAACCAGGAACCTTCGTCTCCGAAAATCAGCTGTTAAACAGCTGATTTTGGCGACGGCTTTACCTCTAGACCAACCTGGTGGGTCTAGTTTCTTTAAAACTTTTTTTAGCTTTTATTTGATATCAACCCACCGGGTTGGTCTAGAGGTAAAGTCGTCGCCAAAATCAGCTGTTTAACAGCTGATTTTCGGAGACGAAGATTCCTGGCTCAAATCCTAGTAAAGGTAGTTACTTTTATATGGATTTGATTGCTGAACAGTGGTTACCGGTGTACTTTGATGGTTGGGGTTCAATTAGCCATACTCTCTCAGGAATGGTCGGCCTGAGTCTGTACAAGACTACACCTCATTTACACGTCATACACATCATCCTCATCTCATTGGGTCATGGGGTTGCTTATTGTTCTGAATTGAGCAGATAGCAACGTACACACATTAGGGATAACAAAAAAAAAATTTGTTATCGAGAACTGTGCTTTACTGACAACCACCCAATTTGATCACTGCTTTCCGCTGTATTTTTTGGAGTGATTCGGCATGAATTTTTGAACAGGGATCCCCAGTGGAGTTTGTTCAGGTATGGTTGTCAACTGGTCACCATACAAAGTCGCTGGCCCAACCAGTGTTACTTAACAAATAATAGCGAGCTTCCACCAGCTAACTGACTGGGCCAGCCTGAAGGCCTCCTTAAAACTGCTTACCCACACCCTACCAAAAATGGAGTATAAAGCAATCATCCAGTTTTATAAAAATTTATTTAAAAATCATTAAAATTATACTAGTCTACAGGGAGTTTTAATTTCCGGCGGCGGTGAATCTTTCCAAATGGCGGAGGCGTCATAAGATTCCCGTGCGCACCTCCACGCCTTGGCGAAACAAAGATCGACCAAGGGGCTTCTTCAGAAGAAGTTGGTAACTCCTGGAAACTCTCGCACGGCAAGTTGGATAACCGTGCGAGTGAGCTAAAATGGAAATTAACACAGAGATTTCGGAGCGAAATCACTTAGAGAAAACTGTGAGGAAAATCTCTCTTCTGGGGCTTGAAACCTCAGTCGTACAAACGGAGGAAGGCGCAAGCCGGAACCCACCAAACCAGAACTATCTCTCTATAGTTCACCCAATCATGATGCACAAACGAACGGAAGTTAGTACCCCAGGTGGCAGCCTCAGCAAGAGGAAATCCACCCGTTTCGAGAGAACGGTCAGCAGGCCAGCGGAGTCTGGGGAGCCTGCAACATCATGTGAAGGAGAATCGGAGCTCCTAAGCACTAAATTAAAGCCAAAATTAAGACACAAGGACATCCAGTACTTTGCCACTCTAAACGTAAACTCTCTGCTGAAAACTGGCAAACTGAAGACTCTAACAGATGTGTTGATACAACACAGAATCCAGATCATAGCCCTTCAGGAAACTAGATTCACCGATTCAAACGCCTTCGAGTCACAGGGCTACAGAATCTACAAGTCCAAACCAGGCAAGCGAGTGATACCTGCCGTCCCACTGCTAGGCGTAGCTTTCGCCATAAATTTAAGAGTGATTGACTCAGTCGTGGAGTTCAGGAACATCTCGAGTAGACTCGCCACGTTAACCATCAAGTGCGCAAACAGGTGCTATACTCTGGTCAACGCGCACGCTCCCACCAATAAGGATAACAGAACTAATCCAGAAAAAGTAGAAGAATTCTGGGGTCTGCTAGAACATACTCTCAACGAGATCCCAGAGAAAGACACCACGATCTTACTTGGGGACTTCAACGCCCAAGTCGGAAGAGAAAAATGCTTCAAGTCAACGGTGGGTAACTACCCGGCGCACTTGAGAACAAACACAAACGGAAAAAGGCTGATAGAGACATGCTTGCAGAACAAGCTCAAGCTAAAATCAACGTATTTCATGCATCTACCGAGAAAGCAAAAGACGTGGACATCACCCAACCCCACTCTGGGTGAATTTCAGATCGATCATGTTGCAATAGCAGCAAAGGCGGCAAAGGAAATCCTTAACGTCAAAGTGCTGAGAGGGGCAAACATTGACTCGGATCACTACCTCAGCAAAATCAAGATTAAGATGCGCCCGCTGGGAAAGAGAAAATTTGGTCAAAATCTAAAACCTAGAATGAACCCCATACTCCTGCAGAAACATCAGGAAAGGTTCAGGAATGGACTCCCCCGAGCAATTCCTCTTAAGGAATTAGAAGCTGCAATGACGACCAAAGCTCTAGAGATCGCACCACAGGAACGAAGGCCGAAACATGCTTGGTGGAATCCCGAATGCGATGAAGCCTTGAACAACAGAAAGAAGGCATGGAGAGACTGGAAAGCCCACCCGAAACCCTCTAAATTTGAGACCTTCAAAGAAGAAAGAAGGAAGACGGCCAAAACATTCAGGAACAGCCAAAGGAAATATCTCATGGAAACCTTGGCGTCATTGGAAGAATCCTTCAAGAAAAACAACACCAGAAACTTCTACCAAACATTCAAAAGATCTTTGACCAAATACTCTCCACCATCCCTAAATATCAGAAATCCCACAAGCGGCAAACTCGGGCATGGTGATGCAGAAAACGCTCAGAGCCTAGCGGAGTATTTTGAAACACTCCTCAACTGCCCGAAACCGTTAAAGAAATGGCCGACAACCGAGAGCAGACCCAACAGAGACTCCAGCCCACCTGACCTTCAAGAAATAAAGAGAATCATTCAGATGCTGAAGAACAACAAAGCTCCAGGAGAGGATGGCATTGTCGCAGAGCACTGGAAGACGAACAACTACAACCTCTCGTAGAAGAACTCAACACGGTATGGCGGACGTGCAAAATCCCACAGGAATGGAAGTCAGCTATTATCCATCCATTGCACAAGAAAGGTGACAGAACGGATGCGAACAACTACCGAGGAATTTCTCTCTTGCCAGTTACGTACAAGATTCTATCCAAGGCTCTCCTCAGCAGAGCAGAACCCCAACTCGATCCGCATCTAGGAGAATACCAGGCAGGCTTCAGGAAGGGAAGGTCCTGTGCAGAACAGATCATCAACCTCAAGTTGATCATCGAAGGAAGAAAGCTGGCGAATAAGTCATTGACGATAGTTTTCGTCGACTTCATGAAGGCGTACGACTGCATCGATAGGGACGCACTGATTGAGGTTCTACAGGAATTCGGCCTGGATAACAAAACCAGAAACATCTACCAACAAACCATCACAGACACGGAATCGAGGGTAAAATTCAGATCTGAACTCTCCAAACCATTCTGCATCAGAACAGGCGTTAGACAAGGCGACGGCATCTCTCCATTAATGTTCAACTGCGCACTGGAGAAAGTCATGCGCGAATGGAATAAGAAAGCTCCGAGAGGAGTTAAAGTTGGAACAGCGATAAAAGTCAACGCGTTAGCATTCGCAGACGACATCGCACTGATAGCAGACACGGTCAAAGACGCTGCAGAACAAGTACGACTACTGGAGGAAGAAGCGGGAAAGATCGGCTTGAAGATCTCTAAAAACAAAACCCAATTCATGTCCAACGAAAAAGACGCACCTAAGTTCCTGATAGAGGACGAAATTTCACGTGTTGAATCATTTAAATATCTTGGCGAGATCATAACGCTGGACAACTCTGGCAAACTTGCGATTCAAGCAAAAGCTACAAAGCTAGCACAAGCATACGGTCTCACCAAGAACGTTTATAATAAGAGATCAATTTCGCGTAATGCCAAGATAAGACACTACCAGACGGTTGCCAGACCGGAGGTGCTGTACGCGGCGGAAACCCACCACTTGAAATCTAACATCCACCTGCGCTCGATAGAAACTACCGAGAGGAAAATCATCAGAAGAATCATCGGGCCGACTCAAAATAAAGAGGGAGAATACAGGCTCAGAAGTAACGAAGAAGTATATTCCTTCACCACACCCATAAGAGAAGTCATCCAGCAGAGACGACTGGCATTCTTCGGCCACATAGCGAGGATGCACGACTCCAGACTAACGAAGCAGTTATGGAAGTACTGGGAGGGCAGGAAAACTACAACGAGATGGCACAAGGAGATCCACGAGACGATGCTGGTGAATGACATTACGGGCGAAACACTTCTCAATATAACAGAAATGAAGCAGAAAATTGAGAATCTAAAGTGCTTGGGAGGGCCGAGGAGAACGGGAACGGCCTGGACGGAGGAGCGAAAAAGATCACATGCAGAAAAAATGAAGGCAGCATGGGTCATCCGGAAACTGGCTGGAACTAAGAGAAATGCATCCCTAGTAGGATCTAACAAGAAATAATAATAATAATACTAGTCTACAGATTTAAGCATCCAAAATAAAAGGAACTGAATCGATTGAATTTATATTTTGAGACCATTTAAATAAATTTTAATTAAAAAAAAAAAAAAAAAGCTGACTGCCATCGGACATTCTAATTCTGTCAGATATTTAGAGAAAGCAATAACACTTCAAAACTTCCAGAACTGAGAATAAAATAATTTAGTTTTTCTTACAAAGACCTTTATTTTTTTTACTCAACGTAAAAACACAATCAAAAACCTCTGAATGACAGATTTACATTGCAGGAGTTTGGTTCTACTCAACTATTTAAGGTAATGTTCAATTTTATATGAACACCCTACAGATATAGAAGGAAAAGTAAAATATCAAAATTTCCCTAAAATACACGAATGAACACACCACATAAGGAGACAGGATGTCATTATCAATAAAAATTACTTCTTATTATTTACCCACAACGTACAGGTCTACTAATTTTTATTCTATTTACTGCTAACAAAAAATATATTATATTTTTAGTGAAATTTCCGAAGAATGTGTACACAAAGAATCTGTAAGTACAGGGACTAAACCTCCACATATGTATTATGTGATAGGCGTAGAGCTCATGATACTCCAAAATTCACACCAACCCAAAAACATTTACCCCTGCATAGACTAGATTCGTTTCATACACAGGCCTAATATATTTTAATTCAGTGGTTTTTCACCTAAGGGCATAGAAGAATTTCAAGGATTTCAAGGAGGTATTTAAAAAAATAAAAAAGTAGAACTATATAATTTTCTCAGTTTTGTAGTTGCATGTATATTTTTAAAATGATTGTATTTTTTTGTATATTGTACTCTAGCACTCGACTATTGCAATAACACGGTAATTGCTCTACTCTGGCAACACTGTGAACAGGCTTCTGTTTCATATTCCAATTGTAGATTACTACTACTAATTTTCACCACTTATAGTGGTGATGGTGGGGGGGGGTGACCTCACATCAGTGTTCAAAGGGGGCACAGTGCCTGAAAGGGTTGAGAACCACTGCTGTAATTGATTATAATGTTAATCAATAACATTATGTAAAACAGGATTTAAATAACAACAATTACAGTAATTATTGTTTTCAAGAAATACCGCAGTAAATTATAAACTTGATCTTGATAAAATATATAGTAAGTAGTTTTCTCTAAACAGCCTCTTTTTTCTCTCTTCAATTCTTTATTTACAACTGTAAAATTTTACAACAAGCAAGTGTGATGATTATGATAATAATGCAAATGACATGATAGGCATGAGAGGGGTAGGGTCCCCATTGGTGCCTCCCCAAGAATGAAATTTGTATATCAAATTAGCAGGTCTCTACTCCAGCGTCTTTTAAGGCGCCTAGGGGGATTATCAGGTAAATGGACGGTGGAAAGTGAACGCACCAGGGGGTTCTCGTATTCGTGTGACTTGTCGTGAAAGCATTTGTATAGGTATTCAATGGAATTTTGTACAAGTGGTGTTTTCAAATCTGTATCAGGTTTTGTTGCTAACATAAAGAGGTGCATTTGCTATAAGGCGTAATGTTTTTGATTGGAATGCTTGAATTTGTCGCAAGTTAAAGGGTTTGGTTGAACCGTAAATTTGGGACCCGTAGGTCCACATAGGTTTCAAAAGAGAACAATATATGTGTAATTTTTGTGCCATTGGTAATTTTGATCGTTTGTGAAGTAGGGAATATAGAAGTTTAAGTCGGGAATTCAGTAATAAACGTTTCCGTTTGATATGTGTGCTCCAAGTTAGTCGTTTATCAAAAGTCAGACCGAGATACTTGACCGTATCTGTTTTTGTGAGAGGTTCATTGTCTATGTATATTGGTGGGCAATCACCATGACGGAGTGTGAAAGTTACGTGAAGGGATTTTGCCGTATTAAGTTTTATTTTCCATGTTTTACACCATTCGTGTAAAAGGTTGAGATGATGTTGGAGTGTTAGCGAAGCATGTATAGAGTTTTGGTCTCGGGCTAATATCGCTGTGTCATCAGCGTAGGTAGCAGTGAGGGTCTGGGGTAGGGTCGGTAGGTCTGAAGTAAATACAGAATATAGAAGTGGGGCTAAAATTGAGCCCTGAGGCACGCCAGCTAAGACAAGAAAGAAATTTGAGTAGGACGATCCTAAACGAATTCTAAAGAATCTGTCAGACAGGAAGGAATTTATGATAAGGTAAATGGTAGTATTTCTTTTAGTTTGTGTAAGAGACCTGTTTGCCAAACTCTGTCAAAAGCTTGAGCGACATCCAGGAAACCTGCGGACACATACATCTTTTGTTCCATAGACAAAGCTATGTAATCAGCCTCTTTTAAATAAGTTTTTTCTGTAATTGTACACTGTGGACAAAACGTGGATTTGAACAGGAACGCCCAGTAGATTTTGTTCAAGAGTGTCTGTCAGTTGGTCATTACACAAATTTCTCACCAAACTGGTGATGCTAGACTATTAATAAGTGACTATATGCCAGCTAATCCACCCAGTTGATCTAATGGTAAAATCGTTGCCACAAGTCACCTGATTTTCAGAAGCGAAGGTTCTATGGTTCAAATCTTAGTAAACTATTATATGGATTTGAATAATAGATTGGTGACCAATGTACTTTGATAGTTGGAGTTTAACTAACCATAATCCTTCAGGAATGGTTGGTCTGGGTCTGTACAAGACAACACCTCATTATGGTCATGGGGTTGCTTACTGTTCTTAAACTGAACACATTCCAACGTACACTCGTTGTTTAGGTCATTAGCCAAAAGGCTGGTTTGAACCTGTAGAGGTTTTACAAAGTAAAACGAGAAGTGAGGTGGTTTAACATTGCCTTCCTCACTGAATGGAAAAGTACGCTTATCAGCATGCCAAGCCCTCTGAAAAGCACATATTTTCCACTCTGCAAATGACACCTTCACTTCATTCACCACAAGGTCTGCCTGTATAATGAAATTCATTACTTTCAGAGGAGAACTCTGATTAGTGTCTTTTAAACCTCTACCTCTTCTATTCTTAGATGATTCGTCATTTATTGCTAACCATGTGATAAGAAACAGAACTATTTATTTTAGCCCTGCAACAAACAGATAAAGCGTAAATAATTTACACTTATTAGGGATAAAAAATCTGCCAGCTAACTGTGGTGGCCCAAGGTTTAAGAATAATCATGGAAATATTTCTTCACAGAACCTCCCCAGCAACCTATCCACTACAATTTAAATCATTTCAACATTGCCCTTGTGGGCTCCCCTGTATGAGAAAACTCATAAGTTATATTATAAAAAACCCATTTTATTGTATTATTTTTTGATGCATTTTAATTACATAGTATACTTACTAACTGCAATTTTGTTATAAATGTAAATGATATATTTTACTACTTGACACTAATATCAATTAATTTTATTAATTAGGTATTTTAGTTGAACAACTAATGTTGAACACAAGCAATGTTTTAAAGTCTGCATAAATTTTAAAATATCATATGATTACAACTAGATGATATAAAATACTTTTTATGAGCCAGTCACTGTGCTTTAAGGTTCTTTGTAAGTATATCCTTCACCAAAGAAAATTTAAAAGACAAGAACAGGGCAGTTAATAAAATTTAATAATTATAATAACTTTTCAGTAGCAGTAAATGAACCAAATAAGTCCAATGAAAAATACAGAATAGCATTATAGTATTAAAACGCGGTTGCATAATTCAAAAGGTGGTGTGATTTATTATCATCCGCATTGCAGGATGTTCCCTAATTGTTTACTGGTTACACATTAAAAGTTTGAGGTTATATTTTAACTGATATTGATTGGCATACCAACTTACTGTATTTACGACATTACGTGTGATTTGTAGGAAACTCCGTTAACGAAATTATACGACTTAAATCCTAATTACAAAATAAAAAGATTTCGTCATAACGTTACATCTGTTTTTCAGAAAACATTAACTTTAATAAAACTAAATTCTGACCTGATTTCACACCAACCACGTCGCTATTTCGCTACAAGGGTAATCACAAAGGTCAAAATAAATAATGCACTTCAATTAATATCAAATAGAAGTACTCATATCCACAGACTGATAATTAATTACACAAATAAAATAAATTACAACATTTACCTTATAATTTTCAAATCCCGAAAGATGTTCTTGTGTTAAATATTCGGACTGCATGGTATCCTTTTCGTAAAAATACACCACAGACAATAATTTAAATAATAAATAACTTAATAGAAATAAAATAAATTAAACTACAACTAAACACAAATCACAGAATTACACTAATGTCTAAATAGCCGTTATCAGAACACATGCACAGTGGAAACGGCCATATTGAATATCTACTACTACAGTACAGCCCGCCGGTTGTGCAGCACGCAGAGGAAAATGTTCATTCGGTAGAATGGTGGGGAAGACGATTAATAACCGCTAACTATAGAACTTTTGTACTTTGAATTGTAATGATCATAAATAGGAAGATCACGAGACCTACTTCTAACTTTGATTTCAGATTCAGATATTAACAATATACTCTATAATTAATTTTTTTTTATAAATGGGGTGAACATTGACATAATTTATGTTTTGATAAGAGTTAATAGCATTAGGGCTGCCCGTCATACATTAATTGAATTATTATTCATACGTACGAAGTATATAACTATACTGCAGTAATTTATCCTGATTCTTTTTTTATAATAGGCTTATCAGACTGAAGATTTCTTACAAATAGATATACTATACACTAATGTTTTACTTTCTCTTGCTTACCCTATATCAAAATATAGGGAAGGAAAGTATTGTTTCTTAAGTGAGGTATTGCATTTGAGTATTTTTCATTATTATCATACTGAGATAATACAACGTAAATTTTGGTTTTCAATAGTCAATTACTGAAGAGCAAGACGAGGTACGTAATAAAATACAGGCCTGCCTTGGATGGAAAAATTACTATTTGATGATCCTTCAAATCTAGTAAACTTGGTAGGGGAAGAAGATAGAGATTTGTACAAGTCCGCCAGGATGTATGTTGTAGAAACGCATTTAAAATTCGACTCAGGGAAGATAACAACGTTTCTTGTACGGCGTAACCGGTCCAAGATTGGACCAATATACTTTTACGAAATTTTACTAATAAATTAGCCTATATTATATTACGTGACAATTAAGTTTATTTATTTTTTAAATATTTCAAAATTGCGTATTGCTTTTCGAGCAATAGTTTTTCGAGAGTTGTTTCTACAGATCACTAAACTTACTAAAGTAAGAAAAAAATTCGTAATTAAATACTTCGTTAGCGAGTTACGGATAGTGACAATTTTCTCCGGCTCCTTCAGTAAAATGATATCGCATTAAAATTCTAGGAAAAATCTTCTGGTTTTATGTCGTGTTTTACCTAAATACGTCGCAAAACTCTATCTCCCGTAAGTTTTGAGAAAACTGGAATGAATCATAAAATAATTTTACCAAGATTCAAGCTGGCGCACAAAGTCTTGTAATTTTGGCAGAGTTGTTGCTGATACCTACTTATTTACGTAAAGAGCCGTAGGTACTTCTCCTGCACGATGTTGTGACGCCCCGCCAAAAGGCTATTATGCGTGTGATTTGTGTTGTGTCTAAACTTACGACCAAAATGTCGTGATACGACTATTTTTGCCGTTCCGACAAGAAGTTTGTTGTATCGGCACAGATTTTTGGGTGAAGAGGGTGGATTAGAATTAACAATAAGCAATAAGTTACAGTATTCCAAAAATCAGAAGTGGCTACGGGCACTTCTCATTTGTTACATGGACGTGTACTACCACAGACTCCTCTAAAAGTTTAGAGGAGGCTTAGGCACTATTTATACATAATGCGTCGTGTAGAGCGGTTGGTAGAACTGCTGGCTGTTGATGCATGGTCCGTATGACAGTTTCTTCCGCTATTAATTCACGCAGGCCACTATTTAAGGAGCTTAAATTGCTCGCAGTTCCCTCGCAATACTTTCTGAGGCGATAATTTTTAATGTTAGACATAATACTTTTATGCAAAATTTTAATGCCCACTATCATAACACAAGAAACAGAAATGATAATTATGTGGCTAACCACAACACTAAATTGTTTGAATAGAATCCTACGTGTGCAGAGGTTGATGCCAATGTTTACATCCAGAAGTGGCAGGCTCTAAGTAGGACAGAAACTACGGTCACCCAAGTGAGTGTCGCAACTAGACTCAAAATGAAGAATGAGTACAGGATTAAAGATAGGGTCTATCTAGCAATAACTCTTACCCAGGGAACACACCACCATTTCGTCATCAAGGCTTCACCCTTCTACCATGAAAAAGGAAGAGGACAGCCGGTGTGGACACCGGCTGTCCTACTGGAGTAGGAACCGCGGGGAGGTGACTCCCGGTGACGCTCGCCGTCCCTAGCGAACCGTCGATCTATAGTCCATCTACTGTAACAGTACTCCGCGCGAGGCAAGCGCCTATAGGTTGTAAAATAAAGTTTTACACTAGTTGGCGCGTATCTAAAGTATTCAGATGAGCTAATGTCCCCTAGCCGTGGGAGTGAGAGAATGCATAATGCTCTCACTCGCACAACCCATACGCGCCGTTCCAATAACATTGTCGTATAATTTTACTCATTGTTGTGAGCAAGCGTTTATGCATGCAGTAAACTAACAAGCAAGATAACGACTGTAGTATATTTTCAGATTTGGATTACAACGGTAAAGACGTTTGAGCGCATGCGTAGTTATGCCACATCTCCCTCTCACTCGCTCGGCTATGGGACATTAGTTCGTCTGACACTAATACCTTCCCGCCGGACAATTATCTTCTACTACGTTCCGTCATAAAAATATCTACATCCAGCTAAAATGAACATTATCCTCTAAGAATTTTCAATTATACCGTTCAGATTACTTGTAATTATTGTAGTTTCATAAAGACTCCTTAATTAATTTTAACCATTATATTTAACAAAACAATTTTTTTCTACTTTTTAATGTTTACCGCTATTATGTTTCAAAAACTCAACACATTAACTATCACGAATGTTAACAAAACACAGCTTACAAAACTTTTCAACTTCAGTCTTTGAAGAAAATCGAAACGAACCGATACAATTCCAAAAAATAACTGATGAAACTTAAAATGTGTTAAAGACGGGCAAGTGCAGACAACTGTATTAAACTAGTCACACATTTATTATTTTAATGATATGAAATAAATAATCTGAAATGATAAACAACGAATCACTGGAATTGTTTACTCTCCTGTTATAAAACATTTTCTAACAAATGAATTGAACGTGTTTTTTAGTATATTAAGCTTAGAGCGAATCAGTGTTGTATGGAATTTTGTTTTTGATCATGCTGTGCGTATTTTTAATTAATACGCATGCTCAGTTGTATTGCTGGTTGCCTACGTCGGAGTACTCTTAGCGTAGACAGACTAGTTCCCTGCAGAAATTCGGGTACTAATAGAGCACTCCCTGGGGGATCAGATCGGTGGTATAGGAATTGACAAGCTAATTCTTATAGTTTGTCTATACTGTGAAACAACAAATGGCTCATTCTAAGCCCCTACTTAAGGACTGCCATGGTCTAATCTTTATTGTATAGGGACACCACAATCTTTCTGTTGTTCTATTAAACCCCCTTTACACTTTACAGTGCATAAATAGACTAGATTGTTCCAATTCACCTATAATACGCACAAAACGAATCACACGCTTATTGTGGTTCAAGTGTCGATCATTGGTAACCTCTGACAGCACAGTTAAGTAAACAAATACCTACATTATGTTTTATGATAAGTCAAAAATATCTGGGGTAAGGAACTGGAAGGTTATTACTTACTTATGCACAGAAGGCAAAAAGGAGACTGACCATTACACAGTACACAATATTTTGTGTAATAATCAGAGTAATTATTTTTGCTTCATACATTTTGAGGGTTTTAGTGTAAGATGATGAATTTACTGTATTACAATCAGACGATGAAAATGACCTTTCAAGTTCTCTAATGAAAAGTTTCAGATATATTGGTACAGCGTATCAACAAACATTTTTTTTGTCTTTAATTTTATGTGTCTAAACATATCACTTAAGCACAACCACTAGATCTGATGAAAGTTTTTATTTAGTGTGGAAGGAGGGGGTCACACTCAGCAGTGTATCCTCCAGGATGACATAATCATACTAAATATGATAAGAGAGAGATGATCTTGAAAATAAAAGCACCTGCGGTGAAGAAATTAAGAAGATAAATGATGATGATGAAGATAACAATAGAATGGTAACAGAATGTTATTGAAGAAGATTCCTACAACAAAGATGGTGAAAACATCGAAAGTTTTGAAAGGCCATTTGTCGAGCAAGATTGTTTGGATGATTTTGCAATTAGTCAAAAATTTTTTTATAAAGTTGTCTTTTACATAGGGAATACGAAGGTCAGAATAACAGGTGTCGTTTCTCACGTACCAAGGTGCTCCAGTGGTGAGGCTTAAATATTTAGATTGAAATCCCTGTATTTTGTTTAAATTGATTCGAGCAGCTGCACAAAAAATCGATTCCGTACATTTAGAGTGGTTTCAACCCTGTATATGGTAATTTTTTGCTTCAGTAGTAGATGAGAACCCGGTTTAACTTGGTGGAATAAACATCTGAGGCTATTGTTTAGTAACAAGCGTTAGCTCTTAAAGTGTTCATTTCATGCCACATAAATTCAATGATGCACTGTTGGTACTAGTTTGGATAACCAAAGTTCCTGTTTGATTCCTGGCTGGCCTCTTGCTGTTTAATAAACTTACAAAAAATTTTGAGGTTTTTTTTTATTTTTATATAACTGTATCCATGAGACTCCAAAAGGGGGTATTAGGATTATGTCAAGATAAAACTTATAAGTTAAAATATTATTCATTACTTACCAATAATATATTACCACTACTTACTTGCTTTACTTCAATAAACATGGCATTAACTCCCTATAATATCAATAATACACAATATTTTTGTCTCGGTGTTTAATTAGAAGTTATAAATTTTCCAATCAAAATCTATTTAGAAAGGACTTCATGAATACATACTGTAAAATGTTTCATCAGTTAAGTAATTTTTTTAGGTCTTTCTTAACAGACAAATTGGCGCCCTATTTAAAGCTGATGGCAATATACTGATATAATTTCAATCATCTGTAGAAGTTGACCACCTAATACCTAATAGCTTTTTTTGAATTTTAAAACCTCTTTCCATGTTACTCTGTGATGATTTTTCCCATACTACTATGGCATACCGGATGCAAGACAAAATTAAACCATGATACGCAGCTATTACCAATTTTTTATCATTTAATCTGGCAATTTGTTTTAATGCAAATACCCAAGATGATATTTTATCACAGATTTGATCGGTATAATAATAACATGATTCAATTCTATATATAGGTCTTTCACAAGCTTCATTTAATAGACATAGCCAATGATGCATGAATCAAGTATTGGATTTAAGATGCTTGAGGCCCTAGGCCAAATTATCAAAGCAAACTGAGAAACAAACTTTTAAATTATTTTTGTTAAATAAAACGTAATGCTGACACTGACACATCACACTACTTAGTGCTGATATTTTTTAATAGCTTCCGTGTAATGTATAGGTAACGCAATTTAAGTTGACAATCGTCAACGAGAGTAAGACTGGACTATGCGGGGGTTGGAAGTGCTACTATTTTATTTTTTTTGAGTGCCTTCAAATCAAAATAAGACATGCTTTTTTGTAGTATGTTTTTTTATTTCAGGTGGAAAAATACCATTTAGAATACCTGACCACTAATTTTCTACATTAACTTTGTTTTGAAACATAGAACTCACTGGTTTTTTGAGTTCTTGAGAACATTGATTTAGATACCTTTTTGTTTTATGTCAGGCTGTTGTGCACTCGTACGGCTAATGCAAGACCTGACCAGGAATTAAACCTGGGACTCCTGGCATACAAGTCAGTTGTATTTTAAATTACTTACAAGACTTTTTGTTACTTACAGTGATGTTAACTGTAAAATAATTTAGAACTTTTTCTTTAAAATGGTGAAGCCACCAACCCTTGTGATGTTTGTAACTCCAATTTATTAGAGCTCCCCCTCTGAGGCTTATAATAATAAAAGGCTTCTTTTTCATCAGTCTCTCGACTGGTTTGATGCAGTTCTCCAACCTGTTCCATCTTGCGCAAGTTGTTTCATATCTACATACCTGTAACACCCTACAACTTTTGTAATTTGCTTTATATATTCTAATCTTTACCTCTCTCTACAATTTACTCCCTCAATATTACCCTCCATTATTAATAGCCCAATACCTGGATGTCTTAGGATATGCCCCCCTAGCCTATCCCTTCTTGTGGTAAGATGCTTACATATACTTCTTTTTTCATCCACTCGCCTAAGAACCTCTAAATTACTTATTTTGTCCACCCACCTTATCTTTAACACTTTCCTATAACACCACATTTCAAAAGCTTCTATCCCCTTCTTTTCTACAGCCCCTATCACCCACGTTTCACTTCCGTATAATGCTACACTCCAAACATAATGTTTTAAGAAATTTTTCCTAATCTGTAAATCAATGTTTGTAGCCAGTAAGCTGTTTTTCATTTCAAAGGCTTTTCTAGCTTGAGCAATTCTACTCTTGATATCTCTGGTGCTTCTACCATCCTTTGTTATTTTACTCCCTAGATAGCAGAATTCCCCAACTTCCTGTATGTTTTCGTTGTATTAAAAGGTGTAGATAATAAAAAATGAAAAATGTCGATGAAATATTAGGTTTTATTATTCTTTAAACACAAACTAAAATACATTTATCATAATAGTTAATATTACTAATAACATAAAATAATAAATATAACCATTTCGAAACGACTTCAAAGCTGCCTCTTTGCAAAACTGGATTGGAACCGCTAAAGCGGTAACATAATACACCTTTTGTATTGGATCTCACAATGTGCCAAACGACCTAACTTATGGTAAACACAAATAACACTTATTCATATTATTTCTGCTAAAATTACTTTCTAATTTAAGTTATCAACCACCATACAATACAAATCTATAAAATCAAGTTACAACCACAAATACATAACAGTATAACCACAATATAAGATAATGAATACAAACTACACTTAGGCATTCAACCATTCTTCAAAAAGTACAAACACTGACAAAATGTAGTAAAATAGTATCTGTTTTACAAGATTTATACATCATTTCTAAAACTACCCACCACTAAATACTTTTCCAACTGTGGGAAATTTTCTTCATATAATTGACAATACAAATCAAAATTTGTACACAGTTCTAAATACATATTACAATATCGAAAATTGTTAAGAAAATTTAAATCGGAAGTTACTTTTCTATTGTACCGTTACAGTAAATTAAAAAAAACCGTTAGCAAAAACTACAATAAGTTGAACAACCTAAATGCAATGTATTCATAAATTTAATTAATTAACTGGAATGACTAACATTACACTTAAAAAATATTCAGTTTTTATAGACCATTAAAAAAAACAATGTAAAAACACTTTATTAAAAACTAATTCAGATGAAAAGCTATAAATAGTTAAGTTAACTTTTAGAAGCATTAATTACCACTAGTTTTTATAAAACATAGCAAATAAAAAATATTTTCCCGAAAGAACAACATAGATACCCCTCAAATTTTAATACAATAACACAAAAATATTTAGAAAAAACTTACATGTACTTAAAATATAAAAATTAGTTTCTTAACAGATTAAATAATACATCAGTATTTTTTATAGTAATGTTCTGATAAAACGAGAAAAATATTTTAAAAATTCCTAAGCATCATTTGTGCAATATTTTATAAATTAAGGTTTTATGTATTTATTCAATACATTGTCAAAATTTCATAATAAAAATATGAAATTATAAACAGAAAACAAGAAATTAAAAAATTAATAAAATTCAGCTTCATAATGTGGCCATAATTGATTCAACTGTTAATACATTTAAGTGGAACTGCTATTCCAAAATTTCATTCAAGAGGAATGGTGGAATTTGGTCAATAGAATTAGTCTGATTCCAAGTTTCAGCCCAATAAGGTCCTGAATCCATGGTGAAATGTTCCTCAGTTAAAGGATGACGATCTTTCAGCAACAGCCTGAAAAACAAATCAATAAATAAATAAAATTCTTAATACATTCATCAATATTTTGTAAGTCAATGAACATGATTGTACTTTAATATATTGTAACAAGATCGAAGAAAAGATGGTTCGCGAAGGTTCCAGAATTTCATTCATAAAAATAGTAAAGAGAACAATAGAGTGTGAAACAAAAATAACAACACACAATAGCAACAATAAATGACAGTTGTAACCATAAAGGTATGTCTATTCATAAGGGTTGTAATAACTATCGCTATTATAAAGTTCAGGTATTGTGTACAGCTATTATGAGGGGGGCAGGTTGTTTACGTTTTCTATTTACAAAAGACCTATTGTTGACCTGTTTATCGGATTTTTCTAGCACTCATTAATAAAGAGTTATTTTTTGTACTTTATTTTTGCATGTTGTTCTATCCTCTTCTCGAACTATCTTTGTAAAAAGGTATATAAAGAGACCCCCGAGCGCGGTCCGAGTAGTAGTATCCGTTTGATCTTCGACGAACGATTATCGGGTTATTATACAGGTTAACTATTCCGAGCATTGTGTTGGTCGACGACTGGTATATTGCCTTTGTTGTGTGGGTAAAGTCTTTTTGTGAGTGTATTGTAAAGTTAATGTGCAGTTTTTGTGAATTCAATTTCTGTGTTTTGTATGTTTGTGTATTATAAAGGTGATTGTAAGTAGAGCTAAGTGAGTTATTAAGTTATTTATTGTTTATTATTAATTGTATTTATTTTAAGTAGATTAACAAGTTATTTTTTGTAATAAGTCATTTTAATTAGTTTACTATTCATTTTGTAATCTTTTAGTGTAATAAATATTTGAAATTGTAAACCTTAGTGTAATAATTATTTAATTACCTAGATCCCAAAATGGACCTTAGCAATAAGTGTCACAATATTAATATAATAACTTTACCCAACTTCTAATTAGAAGTTAACTTAAGAACTCTTTCAAAACAATGGACAGTCCACAAAGTTTTCCTTCACAGAACTAATGAATTTGTGAAAAAAACTCTTATTACTACTTTCTTAAATGAAGCCAGTGTACATATCAAATTAACCCTTTTAAACCCAGAAAATTTTCAGAGGTACTTGTCAATAAATCCTGCACTGTAAATGCAGAATATTACTGCGAAATTCTACGCAAGTTACGTGTCATTAAAAATCGGCGCTATGGACAGCTTACTGACAGCTGTTCAATTACTGACAGCAACTCTTTATAAAATTGAGTACTCTTATTTCTGGAGTAGCTATATGTATGTAGTGAATACCTTATTTTTATTGTTTTAGCTAGTCCTTAAATCATTAAATTTCAACATCATAAATTTGATAGATTCAACTTTTATATTAACTTATTTTAACTTTTATATACTTTTCAACCAATGTTAAAATTTAATTTTCATTGCTGCACGTCACGACAGTCTCAGCAACAATTCCACTTTTCTTACCGAGTTGCCTTAAAAGTTTAGAAAATAAGCATTTGCTTTAATCACAGAAAGGTTGTATTGTATACAGACCATTCTTTGTGTTCATTTTAACAAGTTCATAAAATTTTAACAACTGGCAGATAGTATTTTTTTAAATTAAAAAACTTACTCATTCACAATGTTATCTAATTCGGATTTGTATAAATAGGAAAAAACTGGTTTTATGATTATAAGAACACGATTTACTTACCACAAAGCCTCATCAATAACAGCATGAACTTTGGGAACAGGGAATCCATTAAACTGACTCGCAACTGGAAGTGTGTAAGCACCCATATTTTCAAAAATCAGCCAATCTCCAATGTCCAAAGGTGGTAACAAGCAACTATCAACAACTTGATCTAACCCATCACACGTAGGTCCCCAAACACTAGCTGGTAACAACTTGGTAAATGGTCTCGGTTGTACCTGAAAACAAACACACACAATTGGTGGTTTAACTCTGAAATTATCTCTTTCTTAGTTAACAGGTTCATTTACACAAAAATTAACAAATGGCAAAACGAAAAATACAATTAATACATTTTTATAGGGGAAGTTATAAAGGTTGGTACTAAGTAACAACTTACTGGCCTTAGTATGAAACTATCATCTAGACCTTGAACTTGCACAGTAAAGTCTGATTCAGATTGCAGTTGTATAAATTGGAGCATCAGTGCTACCAGCTAGAAAGAATAAATCTCACTGCATGTGAAAAAAATCAATGAATAAAATCAAACTGGAGATACAGTATATTAAAATACGAGAGCAGTCCAGAAAGTCTGTCACGTTTTGATATAAAAAAATAACTAAGTACAAGAAAAAAATTTTATTATATACTTTTGAAAGTGCAACTAAAATGCTATTCTTTAAATGCATAATCACATATTTTTTCTACATAATCACCAAACAAATTAAGACACTTATCATAGCGGTGAACTAATTTTGAAATGCCGGCGTCATAAAAGTCTACCGCCTGTGATTTTAACCAGTTAGTCACACCCTCCTGCAGCTCCACGTCGTCGTCAAAGAACTGCGTCGCAAGCCATGTCTTCATTGTCGGGAACAAGTGATAATCGCTGGGCGCAAGGTCCGGTCTGTATGGTGGATGTGGGAAAACCTCCCATTTGAAAGCATCCAGGACTTCTCGTGTTCGATTTGCCGTGTGTGGTCGTGCGTTGTCATGCAAAAAGAGAATTTTTCCAGTCAACTTTCCTCTGCGCTTGTTTTGGATCGCTCTTTTTAACTTTTCAAGTGTTTCACAATACCTTGCAGAGGTTATTGTTGTGCCATGTTCCAAGAAATCGATAAGAAGAACTCCTTTCCTGTCCCAAAAAACAGTCGCCATACTTCACAACTGGCGGGATTTTGAATTGCGGCACACATTTTAAATTGTTGTTAAAAAACAACGAAGAGCGACACAGACTAGCATGACTGGATAGCCACTGAACGGAGAAACGCCGCGGCACCAAAATGGCCGTGATAGCTCCGCCCCTAGCGGCTACAACGCAAAACATGACAAGACTTTCTGGACTGCCCTCGTATAAGTGAGACGATTATTTTCGTAATCACTAGCCTCTCAACAACATTAAATGTTAATAAAACGATCAGTTGCTTATATCAGTTAAGAAAGTAAATTGGATTCTGTTATGTATGCAATTTTCCTTACATTCCAGGAGTTAACCCTCTAGACCGCACAATATTAAAATCTCGGAAGTGTAAGTACAACACTAGGTTAGACGCACATGTACCACATGTGATGGCTTCATTCAATACACAGGTGACACTATCTGATGTATTTTTGAAGCTCTTACAGTATACAGAAAAATCAGACCAGGTGGGATTTAGAAGTCCTGATGGTCAACTAGGCAATTTAAACTGTTAATGCACAGATAAATGCAATGGTACTAAATGGGACTCGTAAGTCCCGAGGGTCAAGAAAGGGTGAAAAAACAATTTTTCTTCTACCTATGAAATGGTTACAGTAAATCCTTTGGTGACTGGATAGGTTATATAAAATATTTACAATTTTCCATTCATTGGTAGTAATTTTAAAAATTGTAATCTATCATTTTTCTATGTCCCTTCATCACATCGAGATTACAGAAACTATAAGAGATAGCAAAAAAAATGGTTTTTAGATTCATAGTCTACACAGTTAATGAGCCTGGATTTGGTTTGAAGTTCCGGTTTCGACTGGAAGTGGCCCCAAAATCGAAAGTCAAGAAATCAAAGTCAGTATTCAGAAACAAAAATAGTGTCATTCGATTCCTCTTGAAGAGTAGATACAGAAAACACTAATGGTTTTGGCCATAGGTCAAAGGTAAGCCTTTTTCTTTCTTATGGAACCTAAGTGGGCTTAATCTCACAACAACAATCTCACAACTCGAAACAACGTCAGAAAAAATTGCCACAGGCCATGAGATGCGTCTCATGAAAAGGATTTTTACTTTCTCTTGCCTATATGAATATATAGGAAGGAAAGTATTGTTTTCATGTCGATTTTAAGAAATCGAGTTTTAAGGAAAGTATTGTTTTCATGTCGATTTTAAGAAATCGAGTTTTCACCGGATCTACAAGTTTTCAGACCCCTTGAACCCAAAAAAACATGTTTTTTGGCGATTGGTTTGTGTGTGTGTGTGTGTGTGTGTATGTGTATACAAAATATCTCAAGAACAAAACATCGTACGAACTTGAAACTAAAGTTACATACCACTTCGGACCCCGACACGAACATTTTCATCAAAATCGGTCAACCGGAAGTAGTAGTTTATTTGTGTAATTTTTCATGTTTTTGCGAATTTCTCAAAAACTGGTCCCAAGATTTTTTTAAAAATTGCCTGGTTTACTCAATTTTTTATTCTCTACAAGATAGGGTAGGCGCCATGTTTGCTGATATTCTTGGTGAGGCTGTTTTTACGTAAAAAAGTGTTTTTTTTTAAATTACGGCTTTAATATGTATTATAGCGCAAAAATTTATATAATAAAAAAATGTAGAGAATTTAAAATTCTACAACTTTTATTTGAATTTTTTTTTTGTATAACGCTTAGTTTAGCGGTAATTAGCAATTTTCGGTTTTTTCTCATGAAAACGTGTGAAAAATCAATTTTTTTAAGATTTCGGCTTTAGTATGCATTTTATGAGAAAAAAGTGTATATAACCGAATTTATAGAAAATTAAAAGATCTACAACTTTTATTTAGAGCATTTTTCTCTACAGAGCCTAGTTTAGCGTGAAAGTGATTTTCTGTTTTTTTAAGGCAAACTGAGATCGATTTTTATTTTGCGTCTTTCATATATTATTAAAATTAGGATATGTTTATTGAGGTTAGTTTTTTGTTTATTTCTAATGTTTTATTACTAATGTTAGGTTTATTGTTAATTATTTACACTGGCAAGAGAAAGTTGTGTGAGTGTTTCACACCAGATTTTTAATTTACGTTTCATTACTAACAATAATTTACTAATATAAATAACTTACAAAAATAAAATAAAATACAAGAATGAATTTATTTAACTATCTAATGGAATAAAGTAATATTTGTTCAACTAAATTAGTTAACGGTTGCAGGATTCAGTGTGAAATGCAAGTTTCGGATTGTAGGCCTATTCATGTGGTAACAGATTTTCTGAAGCAAAGTAAAGTTTCATGTATTACCAACATTACAGCTGTTGCTGCCACGCACTTTGAATCAGATACATGCTACAATATTACCAACCCAGCAAACCAGAATCAATCTGATGAAAAATTATTTCAACTAGGTAAAGCCTCATAATAAATTAATAACAACAGAAAATTTGTGGGAAGATAACCAACAGAGATTTAAAAATTTCTACTTCTTGCACAAATGAAATAAAAATAGAAAAGAGTTACTTTTATCATTTTTAACTTGTTATGGTGTATTTATTTAAGCATACATGTAATAAACCTCTATTTTACAATTAGATAAAAAGAAAACCTATTGGATACCAAATCAGAAGAAAAACAAATATTAAAATAATCAATTTCTGACAAATTACATAAATGAAAACAGTCACTATTTAATTATTTTCAGATATTTCAGTTAGATATTTTAATTATTTTCAGTTATTTGCAACAGTACAGGCATAGTAATTATTTAAATACACAAATATTCAGAATAATCCATACTTCTAAAAAATTATAATAATAGATTTACACAAGTGTGATAATTAAGGATTAATATCTTATCAAACATCCTGTACAGCTATTTTTAACAGCCGTATTACATTGATATCAAAATATATATTATTTTCTTTAAACCGCCAGTAATAAGTAAACAGTAAACATTTACCAATTTATAGCGCGTGCATAAAATGCAAATCGACAGTAATTTTTCATATTATTTAAAATTTAAAACATCCTACTCCCACCTGTATATTTCCTACTTCCCACCTAACATGGTGAAAATAGGATGTTTAAAATTTTAAATTTAGTAGAAACCTGTTAATTCGTCACCCCTCGGGAAAATTTGTGATTTTCTTTTTAGAAAACAACATTGGTATTTAATATATGTTTCTAGGTGATAAATTTTAAATAAATTTTTAAAATTTTGTATTTGGGAATAGTTAGTAAATACAAAATATGTTTGGTAGGCTGGTACCACCCCTTTGGTGTACTCGCGTATCGGTGGGGCATGACAACAAGATGGCTTCCCGGTCACCAAAATAACTCCCGTTGGTTGTTTCAATCTTAAAAAATATACAGGTCTATCAAAAGTGACTTGATATATGTTTCTAGGCAATACATTTTTAAAATTACGTATTTGGGAATAGTTAGTAAGTAAAAATATGTCTGATACGCTGGTACCGCCCATTGAGTTTACTCGCGTATCGGTGGGGCATAACAACAAGATGGACTACCGGTCCCCAAGATAACTCCCAGTGGTTGTTTAATCTTAAAAAATATACTTGTCTATAAACAGTGTTTTGGTATATGTTTCTAGACAATACATTTTTAATAAATTTTTAAAATTTTGTATTCAATACAACGGCTATTCGATAATTAGTCTTTTTCGTTAATTACAACCCTTTTGTAACCCCCTTGGTCCTGAAGGTGACGAATTATCAGGGTTCTACTGTAATATCAAAAATTACTGAAGACGTGCATTTTATGCATGGAAGCGGTATAATTGGTAAGTGTTTACTGTTTACCGTATAACTGGTGGTTTAAAGAAAATAATATATATTCTAATTAATTAAGGATTAATATTTTATTGAAAACGTTACCATATATGGTTGTGGAGCGACAACAGCATGATCATACAATATACAATTGAAAGATCCGTAGACACCATCATTAATATAGTACATTGAATGATTTGGGCAGTCACGTTTGCTGTGAATGTTGGTAGCCAATGTAAATGCAGCTGCAACGTAAAACCTTCCAGGCTCAGCAATAATGTCAACTCCTTCTGAAGGAGGGAAATAGATATCCAATGCTGTGTTAACAACTTCAGCAATCTAAAACATTGAACCACATTATGGTTTAATAAATTATTTTTTTTTAAATAAATAATATGCTAATAAATTATTGTAAATACTTATACATAAGATATTAAAAATATTTTCACGTTTTATTAAACACCATAGTTAGGACAAAATAAATTTACTATACTCATAATTTCTACAGAACTTTCATTTGTTTGATTTTTTTAACATTCCAATTGTACTAATAATAATAATAATAATAATAATAATAACAAACTGTTGAAACTGACAGTAAGTGTTAAAAAAAGAACATAAAGAAATGTTGCCTTTCTTTAAAAAAGACAGGATGTCTTTTCTTTAATTTTTTTTCTTTTGTAATCCATAATTTGTGTATGTTGTAATCTGTTCAATTCAGAACAATAAGCAACCCCATGACCCAATGAGATGAGGATGATATGTATGACCTGTCAATGAGGTGTAGTCTTGTACAGACTCAAGTCTACCATTGCTGAGAAAGTATGGTTAATTGAACCCCAACCATAAAAAAAAAACCGGTAACCACTGTCTAGCATTCAAATCCGTATAAAGTTAACTATCTTTACTAGGATTTGAACCAGGAACCTTCATCTCCGAAAATCAGCTGTTAAACAGCTGATTTTGGCGACGACTTTACCTCTAGACCAACCCAGTGGGTCTTTTCTTTAAATAATAAACTTTTCTAAAAATTACATTAAATACATTGATTTACTAATGTGGATTAAGTACAGTTTACTGGACTGAAAAAAAACATTGTATATAATAAATACTATTGATTCATTTCACAATGACATAATATCAAAGCAGAGAAAGATTACAAGATGCAGACGTAATGAAATACAATTTTCATAATAGAACAGGAATATTTAATCCAATACACTATGTTCTTTGATCAAGATCAGAGTGGGATGGACAGACCTACAGAAGAAAGAGGAATAGAGCCAGAACAATGATCTTGTTGATGTCTTAGAGGAGGATATTCATGGAAGACAAAGCTTGGCTTATAAGGTCATGAAGGCAATGAGGGAAGACAAGGACAGAGCGGATCTGGTCATTATAGATGAGGAGCAGTGGTTAGGCTATTTTAAGATGCTTTGGATGAGCGAGGAGGAGCAGGGGGAGGAGGTTAGAGAAGTTGAGGAACCAACAACAGTAGATTATCTTACACTGGAAGAAGTGGAAGTGGCTGTTGCATCACTAAAAAATAGGAAAGCCTGCGGGACAGACGGTGTCAACGCTGAACTTCTTAAGTACGGTGGACTCCTCCTCAACTTGAGGCTTTTACAACTGTTTAACAATTGCTGGCTTAAACTGGAAATACCGGAGGAATGGGCGGAATCAGTTGTCATCCCAATCTTTAAAAAAGGAAATAGAGAAGACCCCATTAATTACAGGGGGATTAGTCTCCTGTCCACAGCCTACAAAGTTTATGGGAAAATAATCAACGGAAGATTGGCTCCTATCGCAGATGCCATTCTACTGGAAGAACAGCAGGGTTTCCGAAGACGCCGGACAACTATGGATGGAATATTCACCATTAAGCAGGTTATAGAAAAACGAGTGGAATTTAATCTGGAAACACACCTAGCTTTTGTTGATATAGAAAAGGCGTTCGACAAAGTTTCCCCCGACAAAGTTTCATCAGTGTAGCTACCCGCTACACTTAATTCAAGTGGTAAAGAGTATTTATAAAGGGACGAAGATCGTGGTAGCGTTAGGCGATCGATTGACAAGAAGTACACAAATAACTTTAGGTTTAAGACAAGGATGTGGCCTCTCACCAACACTTTTTAATATTTATATAGACGATGCAATACGGCGATGGAAACAAGAAGCTACGCTAGGCATAAAAATAACCAGAGATTCATATCTTAATACTCTCTTATACGCGGATGATCAGGTGATAATACAAAGCTCGGAAGTGGATCTTCAAAAATCAGTTCTGCTTATTGATAAAATAGCCAAAGAATATACCATGAAGTTGTCGACAAGCAAAACTGAAGTGATGGCATTCCTTGGGAAAGACCCAATACGATCAAAGATAGTTTTGAATGACAAGACTCTAGAGCAAGTTTCCGAATTCGTTTACTTGGGTTGCAGTATCACATACAAAGACGATAACGAGATATTGCGGAGGGTCAATAAATTTCAGTCGGTTTGTGGTTTCATCAACAGGACCTTCAGGAGGAAATCTCGAAGGGAAACACAATTGCGATTATACGATGTGATGGCGGTGCCGTTGGTGTTGTACGGCAGTGAGTCTTGGGTGCTACGAACAGCTCAGTTAAGAAAGGTAGAGGCTGCAGAAATGAGATTCATGAGGGCAGTGAAGGGATGTTCCTTGAGAGAGCAGATTCGTAGCAGTGAAATAAGGAGAGAATTGGGTAGAGAGGAATCGCTGATTGGAAAAGTGTCCAAGTACAGAGAAAGATGGACGAACCACGTCGAGAGAATGCCGCCAGACAGGATTACGGTGAGGGCGGTAAACTATCAACCGGAAGGAAGACGAGGCCTGGGGAGACCCAGAAAGAGATGGCATGAAGCTGGAACAGGCGTTACGCCTAATCCGTAATAGGTAGAAGAAGAAGAAGAAGACTATGTTCTTTGTTGTCTTAACTTATTTTGAAAAATTCACTGCCAAATGAATCGGTCAATTCAGAAAGTCAAAAAAGACAACTTTTGGGGCCTTAATAAAAACAATGACTTAATTTTTACTGAAAAACATATTAAAAAATAAAATTTGTGTGGCGGACTATTCCCTTTAGTGTATTGTAGTTTAGTTTTTCTTGTAAATAAGCCACAAAAAAAAAATGAAAATTTAAACTTTTGGTGTTCTTGAAGTAAAAGAAGATCCAAATGACTTTTGTACAAAATGCATTGTTAAATAATCAAAAAAAATTATATTTTACAATAACATTAATTAAATTTATCACACTAGTTTACATGAATGACTAAAGGAACCTTTTCACAAAAATAAAAATTGAAATTCTTGACTTTCAAGAAAAATATAGATTTTTAGAAAATTCCATGTTCTTCGTTGTAGTCACCAACAGTGGTTATCACCTAAAAAAGACTTTTGCATAGAAACTTTCAGTGTCCTCTGGAATGTCGTGCTTAAGCATCAAATTAACACCCATTTTATTTTTCTTAAATTGAAAGAAAACCTTTAAAATAAGCCTCTTCTTAGTATTATATTAGTTGAGGAAATTATTTACTACAGGACTTTTATAAGGAATGTGAGTTTACATTCAATTAATCCAAAAATTAAATAAAGAAAAAAAATTAACTTATAGGCTTTCTGAAATGACTGATTCAAATATAACCATTAATTTCTGTATATGTATATATAGCTATAATACACCTGCTATTTGTCAAAACAGATGATTTGATGATGCTCATCTGAATATCTATTGTTAGTAATTAGTAATTAATACAGAAACATGATCTGGTTTCTCATTACTACGAAATATTTCTCATTACAATGAAACGAAATAGTATTTCAATTGACAAGTTTACAATAATCCACTCTTAGCAGTATTACACATTGGTAGCGCCGATGCGAGCGTGGTGCGGTGCGTTTGTCCCCGTGCGGAGACAAAAAACGAAAACAAACGAAGGATCCCGCGGGACCCTCCTCCAGAGCAGTGGACTGTATGCGATGCGCTTGATGTTGCGCGTCTTGTGCCATATTTATTTGGTTGACATACCCGGAACGCGAAGTGAAGAAAAGTACAAAATTAAGCAGCCTCTTACCTCCTTTTCCAGGGTGAATCGAACTCGTGATGAGTGGGGGGTAAAAAGGGGGTAGACAGGAATAAGGGATAGGTATACCCACTATACTGCTGTCTTCTTCCAAAGAGCGATTTCTTCATATGAATTTCCGGTTGTAGGCCGTTTTCCGGGTGCGCGTATAGGCGTGCGGTTCATAAAGCGTGGCGGAGCACTACAATAAAAGCTGCGGACCGACTGTCCCCGGCGCGTACTGGCGAGCGAGTGTGTCGTCAGCTGCTACGACATAAACGACAGCGGCGCCCTCAACCTTTCAACTACAAATTCAAATTGTGGCGCAACCATTTCCCCCCGCCCTGAAAAGATCATTTTCAGCCAACATAAAAACATAAAATAAATGCGGAACATGAAAAACAAAAGAAAACAAAAACAAATTTCTTGGCGATGTGCAACTCGCACAAAGTTATTTACACTATATACAATGCGTAATTGTTGATAATAATTATTGCGTCGGTAAAGGACATATCTTACATTTTTGCGTGCGTTGTCGTATGATAATACTGCGTGCAGATAAAATCCAATATCGTTTCCTAAGATGGTAAAAAATGAAATGTGGCCCTGCGTGAGCATTTTTATTATGACAATCATCAAGTAACAGTTCGACAAATTTGTTCCCTTTTGGAAGTAAGACTGGATGTTTCTGGTCGTACTCCAAATCTGCGTTATCAAGTCGTCCTCCGACTCGTATTAAGTCTTCCTCTATGAACAAATCCAGCGACTGCAACCGAGATGGCGTTAGTCCATTTTTTAAAGCGGTAAAGATGTCTGAGAAATATTTGCGTTGAATATTTTTTAACCAGAACACTTCAGCGGTTTCAATCTCTTCAGCACTGATGAAGAGATTACAAGGTCGATGGCGAAAAATAAAGCGAAGAGCGTAGGCGGTTGATCGTAACAATTTGAATAATGAAGAGAAGCGTTCTGTTAAGCAATCAAAAACAAACTCTGTTTGAGTTACAATTAAACAACTAGGTTTCACTTCGAGATCGTGAACGGTATCAGACAAATCTACAGTATCTTCTGCCGTTGAATTTGGCCAAAGTTCTGGTGACAAGGAAATCCAAGATGGTCCTGAAAACCAAATATCATGGTTTACCAAGCATGAAGGCAGAAGACCTCGGGAAAGACAGTCAGCAGGATTCTCTTCTCCTTTTATATGTCTCCAATATTTGGAGGGCAAGTTTTCTTGCAGCTTACTCACACGATTGGCTACGAATATTTTCCAGGTACTCGGTGAAGCAGCAATCCAATGAAGAACCACCGTGGAGTCAGTAAATGCGGCTACTCTGTCAAACTGGTGACGGTCACTATATAGTTTGATGATGTGGTTCATTAGCTTTGACAACATCAGCGCTAAACAAAGCTCCAGTCTAGGTATAGTCAGCGTCTTCATTGGTGCAATTTTGGATTTTGCACACATCATACGTACTGTAGATTTTGCAGAAGAATCACGAACAATCAGATATACTACAGCTCCAAATGCCTTTTCCGAGGCATCACAAAATCCTACCAGATAGGTAGCGACGTTTTCGACGACGGCAGAATGGCGTGGTATTTTCAAATAGGCGAGTTTTTCCATATCTCCTTGAAAAGTTTTCCATTGATGTAATATCGTTTCTGGAAGCGGATCATCCCATTCAAGTTTATGAAGCCAAAGTTGTTTCATAATTAATTTTGCGTATGTGACAACAGGTGCCACTAACCCAAGCGGATCAAAAATTTTTGCGATTACTGATAAGACGGTGCGTTTAGTATCACATGATTGATCTATGGACACTTTAAAGTAAAAATATCTTCAGCGGGTAACCACCTAATTCCTAACACTTTTGTTATGGTTTCTTTCTCAAATCCTATTTCCCTTTGAGTGTCATCTGTCTTTATAAATGCGTTGAGGTTCGGAGAATTAGTGTGCCATTTTGCTAAATCAAATCCACCTGAGCGAAACATGGCAATAAGTTCGGTGCATAAATTAATAGCACTACTTTCAGTCTTCACAGACGAAACAAAATCATCAACATACATATCTCGGCGTATAGCTTCTGCGGCATTTGGATAATTATTTTCTTCCAGCAAAGCTAACTCTCTCACTATTCGTTGTGCTATGTTCACTTTCTTGATTTATTCACTTTTACTTTATTTACTTTATTCACTTTCTTGATTAAGCGGTTTAAAATTGAGCAATTTATCGAGATAAGTTGATGCAATTGCGCGTTTATCGTCATAGCGATCAATTAAAGATTTAAACAAGGAGTGGGAGGCGAAGCAAGTCAGTGATCGGCTGGCTTGCATGTGCCGAAGCATCACGTCCAAGAGAGCACACCTGCTCCCTTACTTTTTGTAGCAGTTTTTCGTGCCCGTGCCTCTGGAAACTCCTCGGCTTTTTATGGCTACTTTTCAGCCACGCATTGGTCTCGCCGAGGTGAGCTGAGATGCTGGGCTTCAGTCTGTCTATCCCTATCCTTGTCCTCGGCATCTAGCACTTTTTCTATCCGTGCTAGAGGCAACTTCTCCTACTTTAGCTTTTGCCCAACCCAAGTGGTGTTAGTCGTACCGTGCCCAAGGGTGGATGGCACTGGGGCTTTTAATCAGTGTCTTAACGGTGCCTGTAGGATACCTGGCTCCTCCTACAGTATGTTGCCTTACCTCTGTACGCGGGGCTATGCAGGGGCGGACCTATTATCTCCCTAGCTGCAAGTGGGGACCAGATGGTACCCATTTCATTTGAAATTATGAAAAACAGCTATGGATGCTGTGACTCTGGAAGGAGTGGATTTAAACTACTCCCCTGAGTTAGAGTATCTGGGGGCTGTCATGGATGGTGGCGTAACCTGGTAAGGCCACAGGTCCAGGACTGTGGAGAAGGCTATAAAGGCCTTATGGATGTGTGAGAGTCTGCTGGGAGGACTCCGGGGCTTGGGCCTCGTATGGTGGAATGGGCTTATGTGGGCATCATTCTGCCAATGGTCACGTACGAAGTTGCTGTATGGTGGCCAACAACAGATCTAGGACGGCGCAGGATCGGCTGAGGAGCTATAGAGACTGGCCTGCCTAGGGATATGTGGTGCAATGTGCACTGGTCCAACGGCCGCTATGGAGGCGATGGTTGATTTGCCTCCTTTTCATGTGCAAGTGAGGGGAGAGGCGATTGGAACTGCCTTGAGGCTGGAGGACGGGATCGGGGTCCCATCAGTGGAGATGGGCCACACTGAGATCTTCAAGGTTTGAAGGGATGGGTGTGGTATGTGGTCCTTGGGACCGTATGAGCAGATCATACAAATTCTCCGACACACTGAGGATGAAAATTTTTGATCGTCAGGAGTGGGCGGAGGGTAGGCCGGTGATGCCGGAAGGGGCTACCTTTTGGTATATTGAAGGCCCTGTGATGAGTGGAAGAGCGGGATTGGGGGCCTGGGGGTCCGGGGGAATGACTTCCCTGGCCCTTGGGTGTAACATGACCGTCTTCCAAGATGTAATATGGGCCATTGAGGTCTGTGCGGAGAGGCGTATTGTAAGGCGCCTCAGTGGGTCGCACATTTATATTTTTGCGGTTGCATTGTGGGTGGCTGCAAAGGTATAGCACTGTTGGGTGGGGATGTGTTAACACCTGCTCAGGTAAGTGCACTAAATCCTAGGCAGACCCTGCGCTTTATCAAAGGTGCGGGCCTTGCATAAACTAGGAATGGGGGCAATCACAAAAGATCTTTTAGGTCGCGGTGAGGAGGGGCTGGAGAAGCCTGAACGCCCTTTTTGAAATGAATGAATGAATGAATGAATGAATAAACAAGGAGTTATAATTTTCTTCAGTCGGAAGAATTCCAACGCAAATTGAGCGCGCTGTCCCTTTAAGGTGAGCTACTAAATAATTAATTCGCTCTAAGTCCGACAATGATGTGTTTTCATGTACGAGACGTTTAAATAATTGGTAGAATACGGGCCAATTTTCTTGACGACCATCAAAATCGGGAAGCGATAATTTTGGTAAACGAGCAATACCCGTAGCTTCTGGTTTAGCGGGTGTCATATCCGAATTTGAACCCTTAAGTTTTAATTTTCGTTTTTCTTCTAACGACAAAAATAAAGACTGTACTTTGTCGTAAAGGTCATCGAATGAATCAAGAGCTTGATAACTAACGACATAATTAGGGTCTTTTTCAATTTGAGCGTCAAGGTATTTTTCTAACGCGTCAACAAAATCACTTCTTAGAATTGTGATAGATTTAGCTTTAATCATAAAAAGATCCCTTTTTTCCGGGTCTGCAATTTGACGTGAAAGATCATACAACTTTTGCATCTTTTCAAAGGCATTGCCTCTTTTTATTTCAAAACGTTTTATTGCGGCCATGATAGATAATAAAAAAAAATGTGACAGTTTACTCAACAAAATTATGATATTTAAACACAATATGTAATTGATTAAAGTATTAATTACAATTAAAACAATGAAATAGAGTTCATAAAATTCAAGCGAAAACAGCTTTGTTTTGTTTATGTAAAACAGCTGAGTATGACGTCATCGATTTAATAATATAAGTGAAACATTACATTAAGTAAATTTATTTTAATTTAAATAACTAAATAATTTAATTTAATTTATTAACCAGGAAAAATTAATACTTTATTCTGAATAAATGTTCTTATCTTTATTCTATTGAAAAGTTTTGCGATAGCGAATCTTCAAAACTGATAACGTGGAAGGAATGGAATCGAAAACTGATAACAATTCCTTATACATAACAATTTCCTTATACAATTTCCTTATACGATTTCGATACAATTTCCTTATACATAAATATGCGATCTTCTTTTTTCGTAACCAAATAAAAAATAGCACAATTTCGATTGTTCGAAAAATCCGGCCCGGAGGACCAAAACAATGGTAGCGCCGATGCGAGCGTGGTGCGGTGCGTTTGTCCCCGTGCGGAGACAAAAAACGAAAACAAACGAAGGATCCCGCAGGACCCTCCTCCAGAGCAGTGGACTGTATGCGATGCGCTTGATGTTGCGCGTCTTGTGCCCTATTTATTTGGTTGACATACCCGGAACGCGAAGTGAAGAAAAGTACAAAATTAAGCAGCCTCTTACCTCCTTTTCCAGGGTGAATCGAACTCGTGATGAGTGGGGGGTAAAAAGGGGGTAGACAGGAATAAGGGATAGGTATACCCACTATACTGCTGTCTTCTTCCAAAGAGCGATTTCTTCATATGAATTTCCGGTTGTAGGCCGTTTTCCGGTTGCGCGTATAGGCGTGCGGTTCATAAAGCGTGGCGGAGCACTACAATAAAAGCTGCGGACCGACTGTTCCCGGCGCGTACTGGCGAGCGAGTGTGTCGTCAGCTGCTACGACATAAACGACAGCGGCGCCCTCAACCTTTCAACTACAAATTCAAATTGTGGCGCAACCACACATTAACCTTCATTCAAAAATAAATCTTTATAATGCATCCGCAGTTTGAAATTATTTCTATTTCATATAATGAATTTATATAATAATTTCACCAACCTTTATTTAAACTGCATCACCTTTACTTTTATTCTTACTTACACGTGTTTCGGTGGATCCACCATCATCAGAGTAAATAAAAAAATTGAAACCAAAAAATTTTTTATCTCACTTATTTAAAATTTACAGAAGATGATACATCTTCAGCCATTTGTATAAAACTTTATACAGGAGTTTTATACAAATGACTGAAGATGTATCATCTTCTGTAAATTTTTAATAAGTGAGATAAAAAATTGAAACCAAAAATTTTTTTATCTCACTTATTTAAATTTTACAGAAGATGATACATCTTCAGTCATTTGTATAAAACTTTACAACTAAAGATGATACATCTTCTGTAAATTTTAAATAAGTCAGATAAAAATTTTTTTGGTTTTAAATTATTTATTTACTCTGGTGATGGTGGATCCACCAAAACATGTGTAAGTATGAATAAAAATAAAGGTGACGCAGTTTAAAAAGAAGGTTGATGAAATTATTATATAAATTCATTATATGAAATAGAAACAAAATAACCTGTTTCATAATCATAATACAATTATTTTTAAATTATATCTAAATTCAAAGTACAATACTGTTAAAGTCAGAAAGGTTATAGCCAACAGTAGACAGATTGGTACAGGTGGAAAATAACCTACAACTTTTAAAGAAGGTCACAGAACATTCATTTACACTCTGATGCATACGGTAACGATATATCATTACCACATCGTTCAGCCAAAATCCATAAATAGTACTCCAAAATATATAAATAATGACACGGTACTCTGTTTTTAACAAAATATAGTTGTCATTTTTCTTATTCACAGATAAGGCCTATATAATTAGAATAAAGTTAAGAAAATGGCAATTACAAAACTATTAATATTTTCAACTGCTTACAATTGAATTAAACTATTTTGTCTGTTTACTGGGTGTGTTCATACGTAATTTTTGTAGCTTAGACATTAGCATAGTTTTAAGTGCTGTATAGAATGGTTGAACAAATTCCCGACTCACTGAAGAAAAAAATGAGACATTTTTTTGAAGAGTTTAAAATAAAATATTTTATGAACTAGTGTACATATTCTGATTATTATTTATTTTGTTTATAATAAACTAGAGAATTTCCTGGGATAAATGTATTATGTTGAATATTGGAAACTTGATTTAGTTAAAAAAAAAATCATGTAGAGATTACGTAAATCACCTTTTCAAAGGTATCATGACAATCTCCAAAATTTTTGTAGTAACTGTGAATTTGTCATTGATTAATCTTAAAAAAATACATAATTGGTGGTGGTTCTTAAAATAGGTAATGATTTTGCTAAAAACGGCCACGTATTTTAGCACATAGTAAAGTCACAGCATTATATGTGAATGAGTTAAATAACTGACAAGACAAAAAATAAATTTTCCACTCAAAAATGTAGAACAAAGAATAACTCCTTATAATGCATCCTGCAGCTTAAAACCAATTCCATTTTACATAATAAATTTATGACAATAAATTTCACCAACCTTTCTTAAGCTGCCCTAATTTTTATTAATCACTTACACGTGTTTCGGTGGATCCACCATCAGAGTATATGAGGGGGTACCCAAAAGTAACCGGAATAGCATTGCCATTGGCGGTGTTTGAGCAGTACGCATTTCTGCCGCAAAGTATAGCGCAACTCATTGCGAGTTCAATACTCTTCTGCAGTGATTGTTTTTTTTTTATGATGGCAAGTTTAAGTGAACAACGAGTAGCTGTGAAATTTTGTTTTTTACTCGGTAAAAGTGCTGCTGGAACTGTTTTAATGTTGAAAACAGCTTACAAAGATGATGCTATGAGAAAATCTCAAGTATACGAGTGGTTTTCTTTGTTTAAATATGGCGACATGTCGATTGATGAAAAACCTCGTTCTGGACGTCCATCAACTGCCCAAAACCACAAAATTGTTAAAAAGTTCGAGAGTGTATGCTCTCATACTGTTGACTGACAATTTGGAAGTTTTAAGAAGATTACGCAACAGTGTTTGTCAAAAAAGATCCGATTTGTGGCAGACAGGAGACTGGTTCTTTCACCACAATGCACCTGCACACATAGCCATCTCGGTGAAAGATTTTTTGACTAAAAATGGTATGGTTTTGCTGCCCCTTGCATCTTACTCGCCTGACCTGGCTCCGTGCAAGTTTTTCTTATTTCCACGCATGAAGTGACATTAAAGGACACAGATTCAACAACATTGAAGCGGTCAAGAAAAAAACGAGGGAGGAGCTGTCAGCCATTTCTAAAGATGACTACAAAAATGTTTTGAACAGTGGAAGCACCGGCGGGTAAATTTATTAGTTGTAATGGAGAGTATTTTGAAGGGGATAAGGTTGTTTTGTAAAAAAAATTGAAAATAAATAGCTTTTGAAAAATAATTCCGGTTTCTTTTGGGTACCCCCTTGTATAATATCTTATAAACTTATTATAAACTACATAATATCTTTGAAACTTTGAGTTTTATACAAATGACTGAAGATGTAAAATCTTCTATAGATTTAAAAAAAAATTAGTTTAAAAGATATTATATACTCTGATGATGGTGGATCCACTGAAACACGTGTAAGTAAATAATAAAAATTAGAGCAGCTTAAGAAAGGTTGGTGAAATTTATTGTTACAAATTTATTATATAAAATGGAAGAAAAATAATGACCCTGACCTTCTACATCAAGGTCTACCTACACCCCTACTTCCCTCAAGTCTGTACTTTAATGATTCAAGGGTGTTTTTACCTGGAAGCATCCGGTAAACATGATCTCCCGATCTCTATCGGTACTGATTTTAGCATCCAGTGCTTGGACACCAGCTCTATTCGAATATCTTCATTTCGAAGTTTAAGCAATCTGAAACAATCTTTGACTGCCCAAAGGAAGCTCATTCATGCCGCCTGCATTCCTCTATTGAGCCCAAATCCCAAATTTCACTTCCTTAAGCCAGTACGGGAACAGTTTAACTCTGGTTTTTCCTTATTTTCTGTTTCAGATAACGGTGTATAATTTCACATATTGCTTCAAATCTGTTTATCTTGCTACCAACGTCTATAGCTTGCGTACAACCCAAATAATTGAAAGCAGATACTTGCTCAAAGACCAAATCTCGATCCACTACCTTGGATCTGATTGATCACTTCCTTTTAATACAAAGAATATACAAAGAATTTCATAAATTCATGATTCTTGCATACAAGAATGAGAAATAAAATAATACCTTATCGATAGAAGTTCCTTTATTGCCTGGAAAGCCACCACCAATGTCCAACAGAGTCATATTAAACCCAAGTGAACTGCCGATATCAAACAGGTTACGAGCTGCTGAAATCGCACGTTCAAACACAGGTGGATCCTGGCAACCAGAGCCAACATGAAAACTGATGCCAACGACATTGAGTCCCAAAGATGATGCAAGTTCAAGAAGACGTGGTCCTTCAGTAATAGGATCACAGCCGTACTTCATTCCCAGAGGACACTGAGAGACTGTTGAATCACAACGAATACGCAGGATCAACCTAAAAAAAACAAGAAATTGCTTCTTCATCTATAACATTAAAAAAAATCTGGCGTGAAAGACTCACACGACTTTCTCTTGCCAATACAAATAATAAACAATAAACCTAACATTAGTAATGAAACATTAGAAATAAACAAAAAAACTAACTCCAATTAACATAACCTAATTTTAATTATAAGTGAAAGACGCAAAATGACAATCAACCTCAGTTTGGCTTAAAAATACGGAAAATCACTCTTTCGCGCTAAACTAGGCTCTGTAGAGAAAAATGCTCTAAATAAAAGTTGTAACCTTTTAATTTCCTATAAATTTGATTATATACACTTTTGTCGTAAAATGCATACTAAGGCCAAAATCTTAAAAAATCGATTTTTCACACGTTTTCGTGAGAAAAACCAGAAAATCGCTAATTACCGCTAAACTAAGCGTTATACAAAAAAATGTTTGAAATAAAAGTTGTAGAATTTAAAATTCTCTACAACTTTTATTATATACATTTATGCGCTAAAATGCATATTAAAGCCGTAATCTTAAAAAAAAACGTTTTTACGTGAAAACAGCCTTACCAAGAATTTCAGCAAATATGGCGCCTACCCTATCTTGTAGAACATAAAAAATTTAGTAAACCAGGCGAAAAAATAGAAGCGATTTAAAAAAATATCGTAGGAGCCATTTTTGAGAAAATCGCAAAAATTGAAAAAATGACATGAATAAACTACACTTCCAGTTAACTGTTTTTGATGAAAATGTTCGTGTTGGGTCCGGTAGCAGTATTTAACTAAAGTTTCAAGTTTGTACAATATTCCGTTCTTGAGATATTTTGTTCACACGCACGCGCACGCGCGCACACACACACACACACAGACCAATCGCTAAAAATATGTTTTTTGGGTTCAGGGGTCTGAAAACTTAACTTTGAAAAATTGACAAAAAAACAATACTTTCCATCCTATACATTCATATAAGCAAGAGAAAGTAATTATGAGTTATAAAATGATAAATACATACATATTTATGATATTAAGCTTATACTGTGCATATATTTAATTTCTACTACAAAAAAAAAATCCATACAACAGAAAATATTTTATTAGATAATTTTACTTAATTTTTAATTTCAGTATCTATTCGGATACAGCTGAGTTTATTTTTAAATTTAACAATAAATATCGCTACCATTTTACCTACCTTGCAGATGGAAACAAGTGTTTAACTTTATGAAGTTCACATTCATTGTCGTAAGTCATCAGATCAACACCTTGGCTAGCGGCATGGCGAATATGGGACTTGAGCTTGGCTGGGTTAGCAAATACAATGCGGCTAGGATCAACTCCCAAAGACAAAACTTTATTTATTTCAACCTGTAACAAATAGTTTGTTTAGATCTAATGATATCAAAAAAATCTGGCGTAAAACACTCACACAACTTTCTCTTGCCAATGCAAATAATTAACAATAGTAATAAAACATTAGAAATAAACAAAAAACTAACCTCAATAAACATAACCTAATTTTAATCATGAGTGAAAGACGCAAAAATGACAATCAACCTCAGTTTAGCTTTAAAATATGGAAAATCACTCTTTTATGCTAAACTAGGCTCTGTAGAGAAAAATGCTCTAAATAAAAGTTGTAGATCTTTTAAATTTCCTATAAATTTGATTATATACACTTTTGTCGTAAAATGCATACTAAGGCCGAAATCTTTAAAAAATCGATTTTTCACACGTTTTCGTGAGTAAAAACAGAAAATCGCTAATTACCGCTAAACTAAGCGTTATACAAAAAAATGTTTGAAATAAAAGTTATAGGATTTTTAAATTGTCTAAACTTTTTATTATAAAACTTTCTGCACTAAAATGCATATTAAAGCCGCAATCTTAAAAAAACAATGTTTTTACGTGGAAACAGCCTCACCAAGAATTTCAGCAAACATGGCACCTACCCTATTTTGTAGAGCATAAAAAGTTTAGTAAATGAGGCGATTTTTAAAAAATCATAAGACCAGTTTTTGAGAAAATCGCAAAAAAATGAAAAATTACATGAATAAACTACTACTTCCGGTTGACTGATTTTGATGAAAATGTTCGTGTCGGGTCCGGTAGTGGTATGTAACTTACGTTTCAAGTTTCAAGTTCGTACGATGTTCCGTTTTTGAGATATTCTGTTCACACACACACACACACACACACACACACACACACAGAACAATCGCTAAAAACATGATTTTTGGGTTCAGGGGTCTGAAAACGTGTAGATCCGGTGAAAACTCGATTTCTTAAAATCGACATGAAAACAATACTTTCCTTCCTATATATTCATATAGGCAAGAGAAAGTAAAAATAAATAAATTCATAATTGAGTGCACAAGACAGTTAGTTTTAAAGTCAATTTTTTATACTAATGACTACCCCAATCCACTAGACCAGCAAAGTTGGTAGCAATGGTTGAAATAAATCGTAATGGGATTTACTCGCACCTACGCATAAATCACACTTCAGTGGATGCCTCTCATTGTGAATACATGCTTCCTGGTGCAGAAGATTTAATTAGACGACAACTTATAAACAATATAAATAAAACAGTGATGGGCAGAAAGAATAATTATTATTCTTTATACATAGGGTGACCAGATTGTTACCATGTAAAAACGGGACACTAATATAACACGCACTACCGGGGCTGTGGTCTAGGGGTGGGGGTATGGAATAGGGCCTACAGAATCCTGGTTTAATGTTCGTCTGTTAAAAATATTATAAAATATTATAATATTATAAATATTAAAATAATTTTTATTATAAAATAAAAAAATCAAGTCTCTAAACTTGTTTTTTAAACTTAAAGCGTAAATTTCCTTTTCTTTTAAGCCCATCAAAGCACACAATTTTCAGTTTTTCAGGGAATAAAAATAAATTAATAAAATGTTGAGGTTCATATTACTTTATTACAAAAGTTATTTCTCAAGTATAAATGAACAAGAATATACCATTAAAATACACAACTGGTAACAGAATTTCACAAAATGCAATATATTTTTAAGTTTTGGTGTACTTTTCATTTGCTTCAGCCAACTTAATTATGTCTTTTTTCTCTATTATGTAATTATAAAAGTGAGAAAACGGGACATTTTGATGTCCCGACAACGTTTTTTGGGACAAAGGGACACAACGTGGAAAAACGGGACTTTCCCGATTTTACGGGATGCCTGGTCACCCTATTTATACACAATATCCTTCCAATAAATATTTAGGGATGATATTTTGTGATGGTAATTAGTTAAAAAATCTATAACTTACTTTGGATGCACAATCGAAACCAGTTCCCAATGCTGCCAACACTTCCAGTACAATGAGACTGTCGTTGCATTTTACAGCTGTGGAGAAAAAACAAAAATGTGTTATTCTGTATTTTGAAAAATAAAAAAATTTAAAATGAAGAATTCATTGTTTAATGTGCAAATCAGAAATGACATCAATAACATACCTTAATATATTATATTACCTTATGTGTTATGACTATCATATCATATACAAATCTGGTGTGAAACACTCACACAACTTTCTCTTGCCAATGCAAATAATTAACAATAAACCTAACATTATTAATAAAACATTAGAAATAAACAAAAAAACTAACCTCATTAAACATAACCTAATTTTAATCATGAGTGAAAGATGCAAAATGAAAATCAACCTCAGTTTAGCTTAAAAATATGGAAAATCACTCTTTTATGCTAAACTAGGCTCTGTAGAGAAAAATGCTCTAAATAAAAGTTGTAGATCTTTTAAATTTCATATAAATTTGATTATATACACTTTTGTCGTAAAATGCATACTAAGGCTGAAATCTTTAAAAAATCGATTTTTCACACGTTTTCATGAGAAAAAACAGAAAATCGCTAATTACCGCTAAACTAAGCTCTATACAAAAAAATGTTTGAAATAAAAGTTGTAGAATTTTAAATTCACTACAACTTTTGTTATATAATTTTTTGCGCTGTAATGTATAATAAAGCTGTTATCTTAAAAAAAGTATTTTTTTACGTGAAAACAGCCTCACCAAGAATTTTAGCAAACACGGCACCTACCCAATATTTTAGAGCATACAAAAATTAGTAAACCAGGTGATTTTAAAAACAAATCGTAGGACCAGTTTTTGAGAAAATCGCAAAAAAGTGAAAAATTACACGAATAAACTACTACTTCCGGTTGACCGATATTAATGAAAATGTTCGTGTCAGGTCCGGTAGTGGTATGTAACTTAAGTTTCAAGTTTGAAGTTCGTACGATGTTCTGTTCTTGAGATATTTTGTACACACACACAGAGACCAATCACTAAAAACATGTTTTTTGGGTTCAGGGGTCTGAAAACTTGTAGATTCGGTGAAAATTCGATTTCGGAAAATTGACATGAAAACAATACTTTCCTTCCTATATATTCATATAGGCAAGAGAAAGTAATAATAAAAGCATAAACTTAACTGATGGATGTAGATTAATCTCAATTAGGTGTTAGTGTAATAATCTGAATACAAATAGATGAGTTTCCTAGCTTAGTTGAGAGCTATGAATAATTAGTTCAAAAAAATGGACAAAAACTGGTTTATTATAAACAAATAATATTTACCATAAAATGGCTCAACTCTTGGTATTTTAATTTTCCATTCTTTGAACTTCTTCACAACTTCCCCGACATCAAGCACATAAAATGCATCTTCTTGTACCTATAAAAAAAACAACACAAAATATAAAATATTAAGTCTAACAACAATGGTAAATAAATTATGCTTCCTGGAAACTAAACTAATATTTAGGTAAAAAAACAATTATAATATTAAAATCCAGGAAAAAATAAAATTGTTTAAAAAAATTCCCTACAATTAGTTCTTCAAAATTAACATCAGTATTTTGTGTAAAATAATGGTCTTACAAATAAACAAATTTAAAAAGTATGATGTGGAATGATTTAAATATGTACCGCCATTTATCTTTTGAAAATGGTTATAAAAACCTGACAATAGAACATTGTAAACTAAAAATCCTAAGATTTAAACTAAACAGAGATTAAGCAATTTAAACAGGAAATCTTTGAACAAGAATCTAGTCAAACAACAAAGGAATGTATTGGAGGTTAATGGGATAAAAGAGAAAAAAACACATTTAGATAATATTTGAATAGCCCCAAATTTTTTAATTCAATAACTTAATATTAGATTTTTTAAAATTGTAGATTCTTTAACTGATGTACACAGATTTAATGAAATGGACACTTTTCGACTGCATACCCACTTATAGTATACATAATTGTTAATTTTATTGCATCAGTGATCAGTCTATTACGAGGGTTATCCAGAAAATAACCTCCGTTTTGAAATAAAAAGTAAACGAGTGAAGATACAAAAACTTTATTATATACATATTAAAACTACAATTTTTCGACATAGTCGCCGAACAGATTCAAGCACTTGTCGTAGCTTGGAACAGTCTATGAAATACCCTCTGCATAAAAATCTGCTGCCTGTGAATGTAGCCAACCATTCATGGCATTTTGAAGCTCTTCGTCATTGGCGAACCGCTGAGATGCAAGCCACCGCTTCATGTTCGGGAACAGGTGAAAGTCACTAGGAGCCGAGTCCAGGCTGTATGGGGTATGATCGAAAACGTCCCATTTAAACTTGGCCAAAAGTTCATTTGTTCTTTGAGCTGTATGAGGGCGAGAAAACAAATGAACTTTTGGCCAAGTTTAAATGGGACTTGGCTCCTAATGACTTTCACCTGTTCCCGACTGTGAAAATTACATGTCATTATGACTAGCGATTCTTGATTTCTGCCTTCCAAAATGAAGCAATGTCAGCGAGAATGGAGTTGAATGCATTGCAGCCACGACCGATTGCCACATAAATTCCAACAATCGGAAATAATTGATATTGATTTGGGTTCAATATGTTTTTTAATTTCAGTGGTCAATGTTTTTGCACCACAGTTCAAAACTTGCACTAGAAACCGCTGGCCAGTTTCGCGGCACAAACTGCCAAATACCCATTGTTGAGACAACACTTTCCTGGCATTACTTTTCCGTTTTATAAACAAACTATCATCAATCTCAATGATTTTATCTTCACCGCCAATTTTCCCACAGTTTTTATTTTCCACAGAGAACACACATACCTCCCTTAAATAGTTGTTCCAATCGATTACAGTTTTGTCGGCGATACCCAACTGTTTCTGACACCATTTCATTGGTGTTAGTTCCTCACTCCAAAAATAAATAAAACGTATGATTGTGGTGTAGGGCAGTTTACTTTTTTCGAACCAAGTACCTACTCCGACACGATCGCAAATTGCACTGCCAGAACCGATATTCTTTTCCAAAGTACAGTTTCATTGTAGGCAATAAAAGTCTTTCTTAAAGGTAATATTTTTGATAACCTAACCTAACCTACCACCACAGGATGCAGTACAATAGTGGCCTCCGCATAATAATTAAGTACCGTTTGTGGACAGTTAATTGTTTTGAATCTTAAGAAGAGTAACCTATTGTTAGTCAAGTTGGTTTAAGCTTAAGTTTTGTAATTATTAATTTTGTCAATAAATAATAGTAATAAGTAGTTTATTATTTATTAAACCCATATCCCGAACGAACCTCGGATTAGGTGTTACAATACATGTAAGACACTGAACTCAAAATGCTAGTCTAAATGCCAATAATGATTACACTTATTTAAGTGTAGGGATTTTGTCTTTGAAGATGTTCTTGAACTTATTTTCTTATCAATCAACTCAACTATTGTGTTCAATGATAGGAAAGTATAGAAATGTATAACAAAACATAGCCATAAATTTCTGGCATAAGACGACATTATTCTTTATGTAAGAAGTTAAAAACGTATACTGTTTAAACAGTAGATAAAAGTTCAATTTCAACAAGTTAACGTAATACTACTGATTAAAATAGCCTGACAAAGTTCATTAATATATTTTTATTTCAATATTAGATGTTCACTAAATATATTTAATTAGCATAAATTAACTACTTCAACTAACTGCAATAAATTCTGATCAATTATGTATTTATATTACTCACTACACCCAAATAATAAAAATTGTAACTAGATTAAAATCACTATGATTTTCAAGTCGCAGTTTAATGGGTCAAATAAAAAAAAATCTTAAGAATTAAAAATATGACTTGTGCCACTACCAATGAATATACACCACCAGCTAGTATTCTGTTTAAAAATCTGGGGTGAAACACTTACATGACTTCTCTTTATAATTTAAATTATGAATAATATAACCTATGTATAATCGTGAGTGAATGACGCAAAATGAAAATCAACCACTGTTTGACTTAAAAAAAAACACGGGAAATCACTAATTGTGCTAAAATTAGGCTCTATAAAAAAAATGCTTGAAATAAAAATTATAGATTTTGTACTTCCTATAACTTTGATTAACTTTTGTCTTACAATGCATACTAAGGCCGCAATATTAAAAAATCTTATTTTTTACAGATTTTGATGAGCAAAGTACAGAAAATCACTAATTGCTGCTAAACAGGGGTTGTAGAAAAAAATGTTAGAAATTCAAGTTATAGGTTTCTTAATGTTCTACAACTTTGATTGTATACACATTTTCCTTAAATGCCTATTAAGGCCACAATCTTAAAAAAAATATTTTTACCAAGAGCACAGACCCCCTAAAGAATTTCGGCAGAATGGTGCTTACCCTATCTTGTAGATCCAATCGTAAAAAACATGGGTTCAAGGGGCCTGAGGTGTATTTCTGGTGAAAACTCGATTTCAAAAAAATCAACATGAAAACAATACTTTCTTTCCCTAAATAATCATATTTAAATGGCAAGAGCAAGTAAAAATCGATCAAAAAACATGTTTTTTTATGAGAAAAGTGCAATGATTAAAAAAATTACACACAAAAAGATTATGCAGGATTAAGTGTGCTCCTGCATGTAATCTAATGTGGCTTCAACTATGATTACGTTTGTAAAACTTGTTTCTTTATAACCAGAAAAATGTAAATACTGCCAAAAAATCTTGCAATTGCAATATGTTCAGTTTTTTGAACCAATTAAATGAACCACAGCAAAATTAAAGATAATTGAAAAAAATGATAAAACTGTTGAACAAAAAACACAACTACAAACAATACACCCGGAATTTATATAACATATTATTAATAATCACCTTACTTGCAATTGATAAAACCATCCTTAAGGTGTACATAAACTGAACTTTATTCTGGTGTTTTTTTTACGTCTGTCCTTTGCAATTGCTGCTAATGCAGATGGTGAGAAGGATAATAAGTGAAGATGAGAAATGAAAAATTGTGAAACCTGACTTGGAATCGAACCCGGGACCCCGGTGTAGAAGCCAGTTGTGCTAACAGGCCAGCCTATTCTGGTATTAGTGGAAAAGCACTGAACAATATATATTTTTAAAAAGTGATTAGAATTCAAAGAAGAGAAAATATAATAAATACATTTACATGAATTTCAAAAAATCATGATTAAGTAGTCTTCACTACCTTTAAAAAAAGAGTTATAGGCTAAAATTTTTATTCCTTCCCATCTGATTATATTTAGATGACACTTTTTTTTTTTTTTAACGTCCGACTGTTCTGCAATTACTGCTAATGCAGACGGTGAAGGATGAAATGATTTTTTGAAACGTATGAAAATATGCCGTGCCTGAATGGGATTTGAACCTAAGACCGCATGATGAGAGGCGAGCACGTTACCAACTACGCCAATGCGGCCGGCGACACAAATGAATTGTAAATTATTTCAACAATGGTTTATGGCACAAACTTTATGCTTTTTTTAGAATGGAAAAAAATGTTAAAAGTTGACAATATATTCTAAAACCATACTTAGCTATCTATTCTTTTACATACCCCTGTTTCAATTATAGATTTCAGCACAGCTTGTGCATCTGATTGTGGTTCCAAAACATGTATCTGATCATCCAATTCTACGAGCCTCATTTTGTTGGTGGTAGTTAGATCGTTCACGGTGAGATCCAATTCAAGAGGTAGATTCAATCCAATTAAGCAAACTGAAAATGACAAGAAATAAGCAATATATCATCAGTGTAAGAAGAAAATACTAAATACAAGTTAACAAAATATTTAAGTCATTTTCAAATAAGATACTCAAGTGCAATTTCCATGGTCTAATGCATTCAGAGTAATAAAAAAATCTTTCCACCACAATTAGTCTTATACGAGGCGTGTTCAGAAAGTAAGTACCGTTTTAAAAAAAAACAAGTAAAACAATTTTTTTTCAACACAATTTTATTTCTACACGAAAGCCCAAACCTTAAACTATTTTTCGAGATAGTTTCCACCGATGTTCAAACACTTGTCATAGCGGGTGATCAATTTGTCAATACCCTCTTCGTAGAAGGTTCCCGCCAACGAATGTAGCCACGACTCCACGGCAGTTTTCACTTCATTGTCGGTTTCAAAGCGTTGGCCACCTAGCTCGCGCTTCATGTGCAGGAAAAAGTGGTAGTCAGACGGTGCCAAATCCGGGCTGTAGGGCGGGTGATCGAACTGCTCCCAACAAAATTGTCGAACCAATGTTTGAGTGTCACCAGCGATATGGGGGCGAGCATTGTCATGGAGCAACACAATTCCGTTACTGAGCATTCTTCTCCGTTTGTTTTGAATTGCCCGCCTTAGTTTTCTTAAGGTTTCACAATACCTTGCCGCATTAATAGTTTCACCTCTTGGGAGAAAATCAATTAATAAAACACCTTTCCGATCCCAAAAGACAATGCACATGATTTTTTGTGCAGAAATTGTCGTCTTGAATTTTTGTTTCTTCGTGGATTGCGTGTGTCGCCACTCCATTGACTGCTGTTTAGATTCCGGTGTGTCATGACAGACCCAATTTTCATCACCTGTCACAATTTTGTTTAAAAAATCCTCACCATCATCACTGTACCGTGTGAGAAAAGTCAAAGCACTTCCGAGTCTCTTGGTTTTGTGCACGTCAGTGGCGGGAACCTTCTACGAAGAGGATATAAAATTGTGTTGAAAAAAAATTGTTTTACTTGTTTTTTTTAAAAACGGTACTTATTTTCTGAACACACCTCGTACATTTTTTTAACTAAAACAAACATGTTAAATCTACTTTACTGAGCACAATCCACAATAATCTGACCGGTATTTTATTCTGGCAACTATAATCCTTAAAAATAATTAAATGGTTTATCTTATGTGTGACACAGTCCCCTTCTTATCTGGTTCAGTATGGCAGGCAGTAACACGCCACATTATCAGAACATAATTTCTGTAACATTGACAGCCGCATTTTTAACCGAAAGTGTCATTTCCCTGTATAAAGGTCAGAAGTATGTAACCCTACCTGCCATATCAAATTGTGCATCGATAATTAATGAAAACATTTTATAAAAAGCCATCAGCCTGAGGGAAAGTTATCAATTTCTGAACTGTGTCAACAAGTTAAACCTTCAGAAATACAATTTTGTTTTAAGGGAGGAGTCTACTCAAAAAAAGTTTTTTTTATTCTCTTTAGATAAGTAATCTGTTTGTTTTGCAAGTGAATAAACATTAAATTTTTTCATATAAAAAAAAGTTAATTTTGTTCACTACAACCCAAAATATAAGGGGTGGAAGGGGGAAAATCATATCTTCGTTATTTGCTTATAACTTGGTTAATTTTAGAGGTACAGACATGGTTTTTATGTCAAAATAATCAGAAAATTATGCTCTTTTTTTGAAGCTTCCATTTTTACATTTAACTTTGCAATGGAGAGAAAATAATTTTTTAAAATATTTTCCCCCAAAAATACAGATAAGGTCATTATTTTTTTATTTTTTAAAAACTCCTATAATAAGTTTCAACACGGCCAACCTACAAATAAAAGAGCAAAAAATTCTGAATACAGTGGGAAAAAAATCATCAAGATAGCATTTATACAAAGAAAGTTATAAGGATTTTATTATGAAGAAAACCTGAAATACTAAATGCCGAGAAAATTGAATGTAAAGTTTCATTTACACTTAACACCGATATTGTAAAATAGTGTTCTACAAATTTCTAGTTATCGTACATAAAAACAAAATATATAGCTGGATTAAGAAAATTTGAAGTTTTATAATCAACCAAAAAAATGTTTTTGATTATTTTTTTATTTTTAGTGTAAAACTGGGTAGACTCCCCCCCTTAAAAAACAGACTTTCCAATTAACAACAATTTAATAAAAGAGAGAGAAAATTGTTACATACGAGGCAGCCTTAGTCCAGTTTTAGACAGATCTGTGTCTGTTAATGAAAGAGTTTAATAAAGTTTTAAGGTTGTCAGCACTGCCACGGAGGGTCGCCGTTCAGTGTTTCGCGCCAGTCAGGCACGGCACAATCGCAGGGGCCGTTTACCAGCCGACCCGAACCCTGTAACATAAAAAATTCTCATTTAAATGTTTATTACAACAAAATTAAACTTTACTATACTAACACATAAAACAGCAAACCATAACTTTTTAAGAAACCCATTTTTTTGTAAATTCCAAACACAATTTGAAGGAATGTAATAGTAGTAGTAGTAGTTCTAGTTTATTTTCTGCGTTTACCAATTTTATTACCCAGATATTAACAAAACCCACCAGGTTGGTCTAGAGCTAAAGTCGTCGCCAAAATCAGCTGATTTTCGGAGACGAAGGTTCCTGGTTCAAATCCTAGAAAAAATAGTTACTTTTATACGGATTTGAATGCTAGACAGTGGTCACCAATGTACTTTGATGGTTGGGTTTCAATTAACCATACTCTCTCAGGAATGGTCGACCTGAGTCTGTACAAGACTACACCTCATTTACATGTCATACACATCATCTTCATCTCATTGGGTCATGGGGTTGCTTATTGCTCTGAATTGAACAGATTGCAACGTACACACATTAGGGATTACAAAAAAAAAATATTAACAAAATAGAAAACAAATTTATCATGAAAATCTTCAATTTTAAAAATAAACCAGCAATAAAAAATCATGTACAATAGAAAATAATATTATCTGAGTCGTAATAATTTAACAAGTATCAATTAATGGATGTGATTCACAACGAGAAAAGCCAGAAATTATACATAATAATAACACACAGCATTAAATGTAGGATCTAAGTAATGAATTTCTTTAAATATTCAATTCAACCCCAGTAGTCAAAAACCTTTAATTGAAACACAAATGCGATCAATAAATATGAAACCGTTGATCTTACCTTACTAATAAAATATGTAAATTATTCTTTACTTACTGACAAATCAGACACCTACTGCCATGAATAAATTCAAGTAATGTGAGATTTATTCAATAATAAAGTTTGTACTACTATCACAATAATTTTTTGTCATAAAAAACAATATTCAGAAACAAAAAAAATCTTAAAAAGTTATCAACCAGTATTATTAAAAAATAACACCTTAATTAGTTAAACATGTGACAAACATAAAGTGCACTTAAGACGTATGTTTTCTTGAAGAGGTTTGGAGAGATGTCATAATTCAATTGCATATAATTATTAAGCAGACTTACAATGACAATAACACAGTACATAAATAAATAAATTCACACAATTAATTTTTACTCACAAAACTGTACTTGACAATACTTAAAAGAGCGCAATATAATTTACTATCTTTTTAAACTCCTGTTTTTTTAGAGACAACAAAAGTCCTTTTGTAGTTTATAAATGGTACTTTCAACTAGACACACTTCTTTTAATGACTGAATGTGTAAAAAAAAGCATATCAAACAATTTGAAGCCAAGCATATGAATAACATTAAAGTATTTTACTCACTTGATATAATACAGTGTAAAATTTAAAAAATAATCATATAAATTACCCCTCAAACGAAATTAAAACTTACCATTTGCCTATTAATTTTATACAATTAGAAAAATAATACAAACTGAATGCAACAATAAAACACACAGCCTGAACAACACTTTAACTATAGTTAAAGTACAGAATACATATTATTTAATCCCAAAAACTGAATAGTCAATACAATGTTAAAAGGTCAAACAGGTCTTTGAAATTACAGCCAGATGAAAACATGAGACACCTAAGCATCCATCAATAACAGCTAATTAAAATGTAATATTTGGCGAGGTAGCATAAATATGTTGTTTAAATGAAATACATAATATTAAAAATGAAGTTCAGCACAATGATGGATGTACAGACCCATAGAACAAGCACTTAAGCAAAATAATAATTGTGTTAGTAATCCTGAATCTCAAGGTTCAGGGAAAAGCAAAAGGCAAGGAATAGAATATTGTTATATAAAATAATTAGAACCATATTGTATAGGATTAAGAATTACCATTGGTAATAGGATTAAGAAGAAAGAACAGGATAGTATGGACATGTGGAGAGAATGAAGAATCTCAAAAGATACATAATTACTCTACAGACTAGCGTGATTCTTTTAGTCCTAGGTCAAACTTCATCAAGAATACTCATATTCTTAAATTTATGTAAAATAAAATTATCATTTTATCTTTGGTTGCGTAGTGAATTTAAAAACCTTACACATGTTTGTTTCAGTGGTACCACCTTCTTCAGAGCAATACCTATTATTAAAATGAAAAATTAAAATTTAGAATAGTGTTTCCATTCATGAGTTTCAATCTAAATGACTGCATGGAAACACTGTTCTAAATTTTAATAATATTGCTCTGAAGAAGGTGGTACCACCAAACCGCGCGTAAGGTTTTTAAACTTAAAAAAGGCAACCACAGGTAAAGTGATAAATTTCATTTATACTATAATTTACATTAATGATTGGCAGGATACATTAAAAAAATTTATTTATGTAAAATACTCTACCGAATTACAACATGTTAACATGCATTTTAACTATCAGAAATGTACTCCCTGAATATAAGATACATACATAACTTTTGAACAATAAAAACCACCCAAGATTAATTTGTTTAATATTATACAATGCTACTTGACTTTATTCATAACTTTGAAAACATATATAAGCTTTTAATTTTAAAAAAAATTATTGATTTTACGCTAAAAAAGCCCCAATCATACAACTAAGAGTTTGTACATTAATATTTTACAAAAAATAAAGCAGTCAATATCTGTGATGAATCTAAAAATCAAAGGTTAACTAAAAGTATTCATTTATTTTCAACGAGCATGTGGTTATTCAAGACGGTAAAATAAATGATAAAATATAATATTGACATTTATTTAACATTATTGTTATTACACTGTATAATGATTTATGTATCATATGTACATGATAAATAAATCATTATGTTAGGTAAGAAAATAATTTTTCAGGCTAATCTACAATCAAGGAGGCTAAAATACAATTACTTCCCAGTTTATTTTGCATAAGGCACCACTAAATGCAGATGCATTTAGTGGTGCCTTACACAATTAACCTAAATTTGTGTTTCAACATTAATGTTTTAAAGTATGTTAAATCTATCTTCAGTCATCTTTTGTCGTTTAAGACCTCATTAAGTAACTTGAATTTCTCGATGTTTTGATTCCTTTGAAGAACATGTTAGTATGGGCTCCTCAAAATTTGGTTGCCTATATGCCTTCTAACGGGTGGCGCACATAAAAGTAGCCCCGTAAATAAAGTGCAACACAATTGAAATGAAATCTGTTTATTTACAAATACCAATAATTTTTTTTTATTATTTTATTCGATAGTCTAATATTGTTACGTTATTACACGATATGTTGTAAGTGATCACCGTCAGCTTGTACACATAAGATAGCGCGGTGTAGCATATTCTGAAATACAGACTGGAGTTCAGGAGCTGTAATGGTGCGTATGACGTTCGTGATCGAGATCTTTAGGTTTTCAATGGATTTTGGATTGCTAGCGTATACTTTTATTCTTCAAATTTCCCCATAAATAGTAATCACAAGGAGACAAATCCGGTGATCGCGGTGGCCATAAGCCTAAAGAGATAGTCCTCTCATCGGTAAAAACACTACACACACGAGCCAGTGATCTGCGAGATGTGTGACAAAGTCACCCCGTCTTGTTGGAAAAAAGAATATGTAATTTCGTGTGGTGGTAATTGATTAATAAATTGATCAAAAATCTGGTTAAACATGCAGGTTTTACACGGGAAGGGGAAAATGGGGGGAATTTTCCTTGACTCGGCATAAACATTAGGCTATACAATCTCGGCTAAGTTATGGGGCTACTTTTATGTGCACCACCCAGTATAAAACAAAGTAAGTTACCACCTGTGGTACTCTCTTAATTAATTAAGAGATACTTCCCATCATGCATTTCAGAGTTATATTAAAGTAAAAATGTGTGAGAGATTAATCTATCATATATTAGAACTATAGTGTTGCAAGCCAGGAAGCTCGTTTTTCAGGACCCATCCAAGGCCACAAAGAGGGCGCACCTCAAAATCTGACTGAACCTTACTGACGTTCTCTGACAGAAGCTTTTGCTAATTTTGAATGCACCAAACCCTTTTCAACATGTGAGAATGAGTCCATTTGTTAATATTGAAGTAAAATGTGTGTATTGTTTAGGTCATCAGCCGAAAGGCTGGTTTGAACCTGTAGAGGTTTTACTAAGTAACACGAGGAGTCAGGTAGTTTACCATTGCCTTCCTCACTGAATGGAAAAATACGCTTATCAGCATGCCGGGCCCTCTGAAAAGCACATATTTTCCACTCTGTAAATGACACCTTCACTTCATTCACCACAGGGTCTGGCTGTATAATGAAATTCATTACTTTCAGAAGAGATAACTCTGATTAGTGTCTTTTAAACTTCTACCTCTTTTGTTCTTAAATGATTCAGTCACTTAATTGGCTGACCATATAATAAGAAACAGAACTGCAAAATAAATATAAACAATAAAAATAAAAATCTGCAATAAGAAATACAATAATATTCAGTACTTGATAAGCGTTATTAAATAATACAATAAAACCATGAGTGAAATAGTGGATGAGCCATGTAAACGACAAAAAAATCATTTAAATTAAAAAAATAAAGCTTTAAACAAATACAGACTTGTAATAAACAATAAGCAGCCAAATCCCAACCATAAATTAACATAATGTAACAAACAATCTGTTACATCATAATAATGAAACCACATATTAAGTAATCTTGAAAAAAATGACATGCACTCAAATCCCACCGTTTAACTGAAATAAATAACCAGAATAGTTATGCAAACTACCCATATATTGATTTACTATTCACCTTTATTACTATGTACGACGCAATTCTCCTGCCGTTTAATATCAGTTTCGAAAAACAATCCTCTGAAGAATGGAATGTGGCAACAGATTCGTATACTTCAAAACAAGTCTGTAGAACAATTAATTTTTTTAAGAATATTGTATTTACAACTTTTCCTACTTATACATGCACACTGCATTATGAGCATAAAACATAACTAGTTTTGTAAATATTATTATCGAGAAAAAATGCAAACAAACTGTCGTCATAAATTACTAAAAATTATTTTAATTTTTCATCAATAAAGAATAACAAACAATTGAGGATAATTACATGGGAACTCTTCTACATTGGTAATTATTATTAAAATAATAATTACAAACTTTTGTTCATTTCAAAGCATATGGAAATCTTTATATTTCCTCATACATTAATACAAGTAGCATTTTCAAAACAACAAATTTAATATACTAATGACGTAAACAAACTATTATTTTCATCAAAAAAATTTTTAAATTGAATTTAATCACACTCACTGTTGAATTCTTTAATCAATTTTTTTAAAAATAGCAGTAATGCCGTCTGAAAACCATGAAATTTGGAAATTTTTTAAGCAGTAGAATAGATTACACTAATAACATTTATGAATAAATTTAGTTTGAGTTTTCAAATTAAATTCTCAATAATTTCAACTTTCAAAATTAATTCTTCTAAAAAAACAATTAATCGTTAGGTACTATTAATGCAAAAAAAAATTATAAGAAAACATTATCTGACAGTTGAAAAATTGTAATTACAGACTTACATCAATAAGTACTCTATTCAGGTATTAACTTTTAACTGATAACATAATCCATTCTTCAGTACAGGTGTTTTAAGATATAAATACGATATTATAATATTAATGAGATAATTTATAAAAAGAATACAAAACAATTTTGTCGGTATTTAACACTGTACACACTTATATATTGAAAAATTACAGAAATTTATAAGGGCCTGAGGAGTTTTAACTTGTTTAAAATTTGTTACACCTTGATAAAGATCAGAGTGAATTCATCTGCTCAAGGTATCATAAGGTCAAGGTACAAGAACTTTTACCTTGACCTTGGTCAGAATGAACTTAATCTGTTTTTTTTTTAACTTCAGTGGAAACAACAGCAATAAATTTAATCTATTAAAAACAATTAGAAAAATAATCAATTATTTTGACTAGAGATAAAAACCTATTACAGATACTAAAACTTAAAAAGATTATGAATACAAAAGTGCACACAGAACTTAAATTTAAACATGTATTATTGAAACTGATCTAGTGGGAACATAGATTGTACAGTAGTCTCTCTTTTAATTGCCCACCCCCAGGACATGACTCACTTCTATTAGCCAATGCCGTGCTCGTTGTTCCACAGCAATAAATCTCAATATTAATTGTTAGCAGCCGGCATACTATAATATCAGGTTTTTAAGTTCATATTTTATTAGCATACTACTAATATTTTAAGTGTAATTTTCTTTTATTCCGTAATATTCTACTTAATCTCTAATTTAATTAAAATAAATCAATTTCTGGTATTCATTTTACCTTTTATTTACACAACTACAATTTCAGCCAATATGTGGAGTAATATTTTTGTTCCACGGCTCCTGTTCTGATATTTTTCTTCTTCTTTTCTTTCTAAATTATACTGTAATTTATTTGTAAGTATATACAGTAAATGCTTCGTTTAAATTTTTATGTTTGTTTGTGTGTATTATATTCAATTTTATATCATAATATTATTACATTATTATATTATATACTATCATATTAAAATATTATATTCATCATGGGCATACATCATACCATACTCTCTCAGGAATGGTCGGCCTGGGTCTGTACAAGACTACACCTCATTTACACGTCATACACATCATCCTCATCTCATTGGGTCATGGGGTTGCTTATTGTTCTAATTGAACAGATTGCAACGTACACAAATTAGAAAAAAAAAAAAAAAAATATATATATATATATTTTCTAACCACCAGAATACGGTAACATAAAACACTTACCAATGTTTATAGCGCTTTCGTGTATCTTGTACAAATCTTCAGTAAATTAACATTTATTACAAGTCAAAATTTAAAACTTCCTGCTCCTACCATGGTAGATAAGGAATAGTCGATTCTTATATTTAAAACAGTCTTGCCAACTTAATCAGTTGATTGTCGTATTCAATTTGTGTGTTCATTAATTTCTCCCTGCTATTGTATTTATAAATATAATATTTTTCCAGAATTTCAATTTCATTTTGTTTGTTATTTATTTCTAATATTTCTAGATTATTTTTTATATTCGAAATATTGTGTTTATTTTTTATCATGTGTTCAGTTACATTGGAGAATTTTCGATTTCCTTTTTTATAGTTAGAATAGTGTTCTGTAAACCGTTTTTTAGAAGATCTGGTGGTTTTACCGACATATATTTCATTACATTCATTAATATATAAAAATTACATTCATTAATATATAAAAATATATATTTCAATTTTAAATAATACGGCTGTTCAAAAATTCTACATAGGATGTTTAATAAAATATATATATATATATTATATTCTTCATATTCATTATATTATTCATATTATTATTATTATATTGTTCATATTCATATGTTATAATCATTACATTCATTATTATATTGTAGGTTATGAAGTTGAAGCATCATTATTGTATATATTATAAGCTAGTTAAATTACGATTGTATTGTTATATAACGGGTGATTCAAAAAGAGCGCCGGTTTTTAAACGGCTGGTAAATTTTTGTTTATCGGTTGGCAACATTGTTAGACCTCATTTCTATTTCGGAGAACATTCCGATTGACGATTCAGTTGTAGTTTCTCTTGTTCGCAGTGTAGTACTCTCGCAGTCTGTGTCTAACCATGGAGAAGTTTACTATTGCACAACGAGTGTTAATCGTCAAAACATTTTACCAGAGTGGAGAGAGTTATGCGGCTACTGTCAGGCGACTTCGCGGTACTCTAGGACGTAATGAAGCACCGAATGAATCAACAGTTCACAGGCTCATGAAAAAGTTTTTTGAGATGGGTTCAACAGTCGACCTTAAAAGTTCTGGACGTCGTCGTTCTGGCCGAACTGAGCAGAACGTTGCGTTGGTTCGTGACAGTGTGGCTGCTAGCCCAGCAAAATCAATACGTCGCCGTTCTCAACAATTGGGTTTTTCGATGTTCTTCTGTACGGAAAATTCTTCGGTACGATCTCCAATATCACCCGTATAAAATTCAGTTGACGCAACATTTGAAAGTGGCAGATCACCAGAAGAGACGCAGTTTGTTGACTGGGTATTGAGAAAACGGCAGGATGATGACACCTTCGCAAACAAAATTGACGCCTTTTGACTTTCATCTTTGGGGTCATCTGAAGTCATTGGTGTATGCCAATAAACCCCGAAACATCAATGACTTGAAGGAGGAAATTCGACGGGTTATCGGGCAAATGGAAGTCGAAACTTGTCGTGCAGTAATATCCAATTTCATGGACAGAGTTGATGCGTGCCAGCGCAGTAGAGGAGGACACATGCATGACATCATTTTTCATACATGAAATCGGAAGGTAAGATGAACTTGTTGATGTATTTATTTTCAGTTTTTCAATAAAATAAATCTCTTAATTTGATATATCAAAACCGGCGCTCTTTTTGAATCACCCTATATGTTTTAAGAGAGCAATATTGGGTTTTACCTATTGCTCTCACATGTAAAACTTTATTAAATAAATAAATATACCGGTCTCCCATGGAATTTGAACCATAGGGAGATAGCATTGATTTTCATTAGTTTGTTAATATTTTCTTCCCACGAATAAATGAAGACTTGTTATATCAGGAATCATTAGAAAATATTTAGGCCTTTCAAAAAAAATCAATTTCGATACATTTAAACTGTATTTTAGCTTAAAATACAGAAATATATAAACTTGTAACCATTTTATATTATTTAAAAATTGTAAATTTTAAAAATTTGTCGCTTTGTATGTTTGGAGTAAAGGTAACGTTCCGGTGTGGATATGTAAAGACAAGTGGGTCGAATCCATCAGTGGTAAACTTTTTTTATCGTTAAAAAATATTGGATATACCGTGTGCGGCATAAGTCGCTAGAAAATTACATGTTCACTCACTGAAATGGTGGGGGTAACCTTGAACGCCAGTACGTTTACACATCTGCCTTTTCAGTTCTACTCGTGTATTCGTGTTAATTGCTACCCCCACATATTCATTTGTTACAGTTAAAGACGTCTTTCATTATGAATAGAAAACTGTCACTTCAACAGAGTATTTATTATGCAGCAGTGGAGCAAATTTAATTGTAATTACGATAAAGTACGTGATCAGGTCTGCATAAAATTTCCTAATGTTTTGCCGCCGTGTATGAAAATTATGTATAATTTAAATAAACGCTTTGAAAGCACAGGTTCAGTCAATGATTTACCCGGATCTGGTCGCCCTGTATCGGTTACTACTGAAGAAAATTTACACCACGTTGCACAATCATTTGTCAATTCTCCAAATAAATCAGCAAGACGTGCTTCCACAGAGTTGGGCATTTCGGATAGAAGTGTTAGAAGAATGTCATCAACGTTAAAAATGAAACCACACAGGCCGGCCTTACTGCAAGCTCTATATAAAATCTACAATGCATGTATGAATATTCGGGGTAGTGACTTATGCCACACCCGGTATTTTAAACAATTAATTATTGGTTTATTTTTTAATTATGACAATTTTGTTTTATCATTTAAAATTATTGCAACAATGAGCTGTCTCTAAAAATTAAATGTTACTGAAGGAGATATATTAGTTATTAAAAATAATAATGAATTTGCTTCCAAAAAAAAATTTATGTAAATAATTTTAGATAAGACAAATTGTCAAAATTAAAAAATAAATAAATAATTACTTTTTTTTTAAATTTCCAATATTTTTTTAACAAAAAAATTTTTTTACCGCAGATGGATTCAACCCACCTGTCTTTACATAACAACATCAGAACGTTACCATTACTCCAAACAAACAATGTGACAAGTTGATAAAATTTACAATAGGCCTACTTAAATAGAAAATGGTTAAAAATGTAGGTATTTCTGTATTTTAGCTAAAATACAGCTTAAAATGTTTCAAAACTAATATTTTTTAAAAGGTCTAAACATTTTTTAAAGATTTCTGATAACAACATGTCTTCATTTATTCGTGGGAAGAAAATATTAACAAACTTATGAAAATCAATGCTATTTCCCTATGGTTCAAATTCCATGGGACACCCGGTACAGAAGTCTGAAAAGAAATTTTTGAAATTGAACTGAAATTTTACACAACAATGGGCTGCTGTTCTAATGTTATCATATCGAAATAAAAAAACCTGGACTGAAGAAACAGATTCCAATTCCTTAGTACACAATAAACAAAAGATAACAATAAATAGTAGATTATTTACGTCGTAGATAATTTACAAGATTATTATTATACAACGTCGTCACTAATGACCGTTGCAGTTGATGCGACGTTAAATAAACAAAAATAAATAAATAAAAAATAAATAGTAGAAAATTTATTTATTTATATGAACAAAATATGAAATTAAAATTAAAAATGTAAACACTTTTCAACTCTGTGACAAGTGTCTGCATTTTTTTAAAAATTTACTAGAAAATGAAAGGAAATTAATTTTTAAAATAACAGATTAAATAATTAAGGAATTTGGTAGAAGAGATAATTACACATCATTGATTATTTTTTAATTAACAAAACAGTAAATGCTACCTCTAAACAGAAGTAAATTGAAATTTCCTAGGTTACGTGTGAGATGAAGACATTCTTATACTACCATAGTATTGTGACATACTTAGATATTAATATGTTAGAGTTTGATAAAATGAAAAGCTTGAAAACCAAATAGTGATACAAAATTGAAATTTGATATGGCCTACAATAGTTAACAAAAGATAAAAATCAAATTTTTACAGATTATGGACTTCCGTAAAAAAATCTTGTGTGAAATACTTGCACAACATTTTCTTACCGATGCAAATAATGAACAATATAACCTAACATTAGTAATAAAACATTAGAATTAAACAAAAAACTAACCTCAAAAAACACAACCTCAGTTTGGCTTATTAATACAGAAAATCACTCCACGCTAAATGAGGCTCTGTAGAGAAAAATGCTTAAAAGAAAACTTGTTGATATATTAATTTCCTATTAATTTGATTAAACACTTTTGTCGTAAAATGCATACTACGGCCGTACTCTTAAAAAATTCAATCTTTTATTAATTTTTATGAAGAAAAAAAACAACCACTAATTTAATTGTATAACTACATGTCATACAAAGAAATGTTTGTAATAAAAGTTGTAGGTTTTTATATTATGCTCTACAACTTTGATTAAATACACTTTTCCCCCAAAATGCATATTAAGGTGTCACAATTAAAAAACAAAATACTTTTTTTCTATGAGAGCACAGCCTCCCCAAGAATTTCAGCAGACATGGTGCCAACTATCATTTGAAGAGCATAAAAAATGTAGTAAATGAGGCAATGTTTATTGAGACTTTTGTTCACACACACATATGCATGCACGCACACAGCCCAATCGCTAAAACATGTTTTTTTTGGGTTCAGGGGGTCTGAAAACGTGCTTATCCGGTGAAAATTGACATGAAAACAATACTTTCTTTCCTAAATATTCATATAGGCAAGAGAAAGTAAAAAAAATAAAGGTTCATGTTGAATATAATATGATACTCCTTGTGGACAGCCATGACACTCATGCCACTCAGGCAGAGAGTTGGACAGAAGTCAATGATGACTTTAAATTCTCATCTAGATGAGTAATTTTAACAATAATAACATTTTTAGAAGACTTTTATTAAAATGGTAGACTGATGATGTAGCGTTTGGTGCTAATATAGTCATTAATCCATTTTTACTTTCTCTTGCCTATATTAATTTATATATCGGAAGGAAAGTATTGTTTTCATGTCGATTTTTCGAAATAGAGTTTTCACCGGATCTACACGTTTTCAGACCACCTGAACCCAAAAAACTTGTTTTTAGTGATTGGTGTGTGTGTGTGTGTGTATGTGTGTGTGTGTGTGTGTGTGTGTGTGAACAGAATATCTCAAGAACGAAACATCATACACACTTGAACCTTAAGTTACATACCACTACTGGACCCAACACGACATTTTCATCAAAATCAGTCAACCGGAAGTAGTAGTTTATTTGTGTAATTTTTCACTTTTTTCCGATTTTCTCAAAAACTGGTTCTACGATTTTTTTAAAAATCGCCTGGTTTACTAAATTTTTTATACTCTACAAGATAGGGTGGGCGCCATGTTTGCTGAAATTTTCGGTGAGGCTGTTTTCACATTAAACAATTGTTTTTTTAAGGTTGCGGCTTTAATATGCATTTTAGCGCAAAAATGTATATAATCAAAGTTGTAGACCATTTAAAATTCTACAACTTTTATTTCAAACATTTTCTTGTATAACGCTTAGTTTAGCAGTAATTAGCGATTTTCTGTTTTTTTCCTCACGAAAACGTGTGAAAAATCGATTTTTTTTAAGATTTCGGCCTTAGTATGCACTTTATGACAAAAGTGTATACAATCATATTTATAGAAAATTAAAAGCTCTACATCTTTTATTTAGAGCATTTTTTTCTAGTGTCCTGGTTTAGTGTGAAAGAGTGATTTTCCATATTTTTAAGCCAAGCCGAGGTAGAATTTCATTTTGCATTTTTTCACTCATGATTAAAATAAGGTTTTGTTTTTTGAGGTTATTTTTTTGCTTATTTCTAATGTTTTATTACTAATGTTAGGTTTATTGTTAATTATTTGCATTGGCAAGAGAAAGTTATGGGAGTGTTTCACACCAGATTTTTGTTTAAATAAACATTATTTTTGTTAATCAGGGTTCTCTTTTCGCTAGTAGTTTGAGAGAGCGAAAGAGAAATTATTAATTCTGCAAGAAACAAAGTTTTTTTTTAAAAAAAAGGTATAGATGAACCGAACCCAACACTTCAACAAAACTTTGTTAAAATATTGGTAAATAGTGATAAATAATGCAGCTCAAACAAAGTGCATTAATATATTCAATATTAAATTTCAAATAAAGTTGTTCCAGATAATAAAACCTTGAAGGGTATTTACACCCATCTTAAATAAATAATAGAAATAATCTTAACAGATTTAAAACTAATGTAACAAAATGAAAAATCAATATATCATTACATAATAATTAAAACTGGCAGAGCAAATAATTTCACCTTGGTTATAACACAACGTAATAAAGATAAGATAATTTTTAATTCGCATAAAACTTATATCAATAATATAAATGTTGTCTAGGTGTTATGAGTAACAACTGATATCCATATTATAGATACGTAAACCTTCAAATTAGATTAATTAAGATGTTTAAGTAAATACGGAAAACATTTCTGTTGTTACATTTAGTTTGCTAATGAGCACAACCCGCTTAACAAGAAAAAAACAAATTACACAATTTAGATAAATATTTTTACATTAATTTTCTGATATACACTATCAATGACACCAGACAAAAGGGGAAATTTTAATTTAAATAAAAGAACTATTGTTAATTACCACACAAAATTTCGCAATGCAATAAATGATAACAAATATTTAGTTTTGCATAACATGGTGTAATCTTTGTTGAGTTTAGAAAAATGTGCATTACTTGAATCTGATCCAAAATAAATCATTAAAATTTAATAGTTGAGTTAAATAACGTGTTGTATGTACAGAATGCAAAATACTCTGGTGTGAAAAAACTCACACGACTTTCTTTTGCCAAAGTAAATAAATACCAAAAATAACCTATGTTAAATCATAAGTGAATGACGCAAAATTGAAATCAATATCTGTTCGATTTTAAAATACGGGAAATAAAAGTTAAATTTTTTTTCCACCTTTTAAACTAAATATTTTGATTACATAATTTATTTTTTTAACTATAACTTTGATTACATAGTTTTATCATAAAAGGCTAAGGCCGCAATATTAAAACATTTTTTTTACTGATTTTGATTAGAAAAATACAGAAATTCACTAATTGATGCAAAATGAAAATCAATATCTGTTCGATTTTAAAATACGGGAAATAAAAGTTAAAATTTTTTTCCATCTTTTAAACTAACTATTTTGATTACATAGATTTATTTTTTAACTATAACTTTGATAACATAGTTTTATCATAAAAGCCTAAGGCTGCAATAAAACATTTTTTTACCGATTTTGATTAGAAAAATACAGAAAATCACTAATTGATGCTAAACTAAGAGTTGAAGAAAAAATTTTGAAATAGAAGTTGTAGGTTTTTTATTTAATGTTCTACTACTTGATAATACGGACTTTTGCCCTAAAATGCATATTTGGGTCACAAATCCTAAAAAAGGAAACATATTTTACCATAAGAGCACAGGGCCCCACGACAATTTCAGCAGACGACACTTACCCTACCTTGTAGAGCACTAAAAGTCTAGTAAACGAAGCAATTAAAAAAAAATGTAGGAGCCAGTTTTTAAACAAGAGTGAAAAATTGCACGAATAAACTACTACTTCTGATAGACCAGTTTTGATGAAAATGTTTATGTAGGGTCCTTAAGTGGTATCTAACTTAAGATCCAAGTTTCAACTGTACAATTTTCCGTTCTCGAGATATTTTGTTCACACACACACACACACACACACACACACACACACACACACACACACACACACACACACACACACGCAAACCAATCACTAAAAACATGTTTTATGGGGGTTCAGGGGGTCTGAAAACATGTATTTCCAACAAAAAATCTATTTCAGAAAATCAACATGAAAACAATACTTTCCTTCCCTATAAATTCACATAGGGCAAGGGAGAGAAAAATGGAAACAAACACAAAGTTATAATAATATGTAAACTAAAATGAGTGAGTTAAGTAAAAATATGTGTACCCAATAGGGTGTTCATTAGTTATTGATTTTATTATATACTCAAATGATTTACTCTATTCCTCATTTAACAAAAATTGTTTTAATAGGAATACGAATGCTAATTATGTCTGTGAACAGTAACTAGCTGCGTACCCACGAATAAACTTATTGATTATAGTTACTTAAGTGTGCGACCATATTGTTAAATACATACTTCACACTTATACTGGTATATGGGGCAGAGTCATGGGTTACAGCTAAACAGAAGGAAATTTTGTCACCAAAATTAAAAAAAAACTTTTTCTGTAAAACATTGTTTTTTTTTTGTCTTCTTGATATTAAAATTAAAGAGTCCAGAACGTGTTCAGATTAGCGATGTTCGGATTAATGGGGCTAATGTGTACTCTAAATCCAGTCAGAGTGGATTTTTAATGAAAACAGAGAATAGACCCAAGAGAAGATGAAAGAAATTATTTTTGTTGTTTGCTACTCACAAATTTATATACATTATTAATTCAATTAAAAACAAAAAAATAATTAAATGAGCGAAGAAAGTGAATTTCTAATACTATACTTATAATGTCAAACCTTAGAATATCTATGTACATTTGCAGAATACTATAAATAGGGTTCTTGATATACGAGTGAGCACATGCGCATGCGCGCGCGCGCACACACACAAACCAACCCAAAATAAATAAGTCCTTTTTATTAAATTTTTGTTTTTAATTCCTAATGTCTGTACATTGCAATCTGTTCAATTCAGAACAATAAGCAACCCCATGAACCAATGAGATGAAGATGATGTGTATGACATGTAAATGAGTAGTCTTAAAATCTTAAAGTAGTCTAAAAATGTGTAGTCTTGTACAGACCCAGTTAAAATTAAATTGGAATATAGAATATGAACCAAAACAATGTACATTCATATTTATTGAAATAATTAATAAAAATCTTGTGTGAAACACTCACACATCTTTCTCTTGCCAATGCAAATAAGTAACAATAAACCTTTTTTTTTTTTAACAGTATAGTATTTCTTTTGCAATCAGTTAATAAATACAATAACTTTAAGCAAATATGAGAAAAAACAATAAATCTAACATTATTAATAAAACATTAGAAATAAACAAAAAACTAACTTTAATAACATAACCTAATTTAATCATGAGTGAAAGACGCAAAATGAAAATCAACCTCAGTTTAGCTTAAAAATACGGAAAATCACTCTTTCACGCTAAACTAGGCTCTGTAGAGGAAAATGCTGAAAATAAAAGATCTTTTAATTTCCTGTAAATTTGATTATATACACTTTTGTCGTTAAATGCATTCTAAAGCTGAAATCTTAAAAAAATTGATTTTTCACACGTTTTTGTGAGAAAAAACAGACAATTGCTAATTACTACTAAACTAAGCGTTATACAAAAAATGTTAGGAATAAAAGTTGTAGAATTTTAAATTCTCTACAAAAATTTCTCTTTAAAAAATTATACGAATAAACTACTACTCCGGTTGACCGATTTCGATGAAAATGTTCGTGTCGTGTCCGGTAGTGGTATGAAACTTAAGTTTCAAGTTCGTACGATGTTCCGTTCTTGAGATATTCTGTTCACACACACACACACTCACAGACCAATCGCTAAAAACATGTTTTTTGGGTTCAGGGGGTCTGAAAACTTGTAGATCCAGTGAAAACTCGATTTCTTAAAATCGACATGAAAACAATACTTTCCTTCCTATATATTCGTATAGGCAAGAGAAAGTAAAAATTCATCGATTTTAGCATTTCATTCTCTATACTAAGCCCAATAATATTACTCTGTCTCTGCCACAGACGATTACAAACTGAATTACATTTTAATGTAATTATAATATTAATTATTTCTTTCACTCTTGTTAGGTAAAATGGTGAAAACGTTTTACAACCAGCTAAATTTGGTTTTTAAATAATACATCTTATTTTATCCAATTCAATATTTTAATTAAATTATATTATTATAGATAAAACTTAAGGAAGCCATCCTATTCATAAATAAGTTTAAAGTATGAAAATCAAAACTAGATTTAACTGGTTCTAGTGAAAGTCACATTTTACAAAATACGCTTAGCTAAAAAATTTACTATTAATAACATTAAAGAAATCTTATTTTACCTAGTCACATTTAACTCTAACAAAAACAGTTCTTATAACAAATTTGTACTTATCAAAGACGTGATAACTTCAAACCATGACTTATACAGGAAAAATTTTATTTAGTCAGTTTAATGACTGTTATATTTTTAACTCGGTCACACACCAAAATACATCAATGTACAAGATCACTTATAAATATAATTCTCATTTAGTTGTCAGAATCTATTTTAAATGATTGTTTCAATTTATTTTAACTGAAATTTTAATCAGAAGGAATGTTTATTAAACATATTTTTTATGAACTCTTGTCTGATGAAATACTGATTAAAAAATTTAAACAATTTCAAATTGTAATTTAAAAATCTGAAAAATGTATATCTTAATTATTAATTATTTTAAAATAATTTATAAATAGTTTGTTAATTTTTCCTAAATAGTTTTCATAGTTGTATATAAAATCATTACTACAAAAAAATTGATCAAGAACCTTATCATATTTTAGCTAATAGAATTCACATTTAAATTATATTTTTATAAAATGCCAATAATCTAAACTTCCAGATTAACAGGATAAAAAAAAACTTAAATATCATGCAGATTACTATACAATATGCTTTATGTATTCGTCACTTATCACTTATAACTTCGTTTATTTTACACTAACAAGCTGTTTACCACTCTATTTACTTGAAACAAATGGCTTTATTACAAATCAAATTCAAGTACTTCTGTAGTTTCAGTCTGTTAAAGCAATAAACAATTTTTCCAAATTTCAATTTAGCCATACTTAAAAAAAAACTGATTAACTGCTGGTAATACCATTAAAATGAAAACAATCTTTGTTTTTTTGTTATTGATTTATTTAATTTTATTATGAATTTATTATTTTGATAGTTTTTTTTTTTTTTTATTATTGAGTAATGATGCCTACATAAGCCTTGGGCTTGTGCGTAGGTAATGATATGTGGTGATTTACAGATGAAAAAAATGCCAGACCTGACCGGGAATCGAACCTGGGACCCCGACATAGTAGCCAGTTGCGCTGACCACTACACCACGGGCTTCTGTTTTGTTTCTAATACCATTTAATGTTTGTTTATATTTCTCTGTAAATATATTTTTTTCTCTTTAATTCTTTATTTACAACTGTAAAATTTTACAAGCAAATGTGATGATTATGATAATAATGTAAATGACATGATAATATATGCAAGAGAGGGGTAGGGCCCCCATTGGTGCCTCCCCAAGAATGAAATTTGTATATTAAATTAGCACGTCTCTACTCCAGCGTCTTTTAAGGCGTCTAGGGGGATTATTAAATATTAATTTTGTTTTCTTTCATTTTCATAACTACTGTTATCAAAATTATTATTGTATTTAATTTGTAGAGAAGGGTCGCTGGACAATACCCTACTCATGTCAGTGTTATTATATTGTATCATATATTTACTAAACTTTATGCATAACTGATTGTAAATTTTGTCAAATAAAAAAAACCTGCTGGTCAATTTTAAATGTCTATTAAAAAAAATTATGAAAGTCGCTTTCTTTACAAGTTTATATTAATTTTTAAAACCTCACAATTAAAATTCAAACTTAAGTAAGTCCTACTGTGCATAATTTTTTATATTTCTAGACAATCAGGACTGCAAACAGTCTTGTCTTTTCTGGATACTGGGATTTTACTGTAATTAATAAAAATTTTAATAGAAATATTTAAAAAAATATTCTACTACTGTATATACTGTAGTAGAAGGTAATATTAAAAGTAAAGTGACAAACTTATCACTATCACATGAGTTTGACAGTATTACAGCTGTTTATCGAGTAACATTGTATAATTATCTGTACACAACAATTAAAACATATTTATATTGTAATTACTAATGTTAACAAAATTACACATATAGTTATTTATTTAAATAATTGTAATCAATTTATAGTACCATACGACAGAATAAATGAATTACACAAAGCAATCAAGGATAACAAGGTTATAGAGCATAATCAAACCTTAAACATACCCTAATTACTTGATTAATGAGCAAATAAAAATGCAAGTAAAAATGATAACTTTTCATTACAATGTAATCATTATAACTGCTAAAAGTTTAATTATTGTATTTTTTTCATGTGAACAGATTAAATAAAAAAAACATTTTCCTGACAATGAATAGGAAACAAATACATTAAATAAAAATGTTAAAAAAAACTAATAATTATGCAATGTACTCAAACAGAAAATTGCTTTCCCTCCACACGTTTTTTTAAATCATAGTCATATTGACATTTGAATTGTAGTATAATTATATTTTTTATTAGTGGCAATTATCAAATTTTCATCTATCAATTACCTTTGTCATCCACCTGTCACAACCAGATGTCAAAAACTATAAGAAATACGAACAAATGGTTTTTGGATTCGTAATCTACACAAAAAGTTAACGAGCCTAAATTGAGTTTGAAGTTCTGGTTTTTTACTGCAAGTGGCTTAAAACTGGAAGTCAAGAAAGAAAGTCAGAAACTACATGAGATAGCAACAAATGGTTTTCAGATTCATAATCTATACAAATTGTTAGTAGGCCTGGATTAGGTTTAAGTTTCTATTTCGACTGAAAGTGGCCCGAAACCTGAAGTCAAGAAATCAAAGTTGGAATTCGGAAACAAAAATAGTGTCATTCAATTCCTCTTAAAAGAGTAGATCCAGAAATCATAAAGTTTGAAGTTCTGGTTTCGACTGTAAATGAAGAAATCAAAGTCGGAATTCGGAAACAAAAAGAGTGTCATTTGATTTCTCTTAAAGAATAAATACAAAATTCATTAAGTTTGAAGTTCCGGTTTCGACTGGAAGTGAAGAAATCAAAGTTGGAATTTGGAAATAAAAATATTATCATTCAATTCCTCTTAAAGAGTACATAGAAAAATCACTAATGGTTTTTGCCACAAGTCAAAGGTAAGCCTTTTTAAAAATTGCCACCAGCCATGCGACGCAGAGGTGTAAATGACACTACTATGAGTTATTTCCTCTGAGAGTAATGAATTTTACTATACAGCCAGACCCTGTGGTGAATGAAGTGAAGATATCAAATTATCTCCTCTGAGAGTAATGAATTTTACTGTACAGCCAGACCCTGTGTGGTGAATGAAGTGAAGGTGTCATTTTCAGGGTGGAAAGTAAGTGCTTTTTGGAGGGCCTGGCATGCTTTTAAGCATACTCTTTCAACTCTGTGAGGAAGGCAATAGTAAACCACCTCACTCCTTGCTTTTACTTACTAAATCTCTAGAGGTTCAAATCAGCCTTTCGGCTATTGACCTAAACAACAACACATTTTTGAAAATTCATGGAACTGTTCATTAAGTCTCTTGAATTTTACAATGTTGAAATAATTGTATCGGAAATTCTTGCGCATGTTCCTGAAAGTTAGGATGACTAAATTCATAATACTTTAAAAATAATTTGATTTGGTTTGGACACATATAGAAAATCCAAAATACATAATAAATTTACAATATATTTTTTTAAGCAACCCACAATTTTATTTAAATAATCTAAACTACCAAATAACTGAGCTTCTTATCAATTTAACACCTAAAAAAGTATTGTCTATTATAATAAAGAAATTTTGAGCTGGCCGCATTGGCGCAGCTGGTAACGTACGCACCTCTCATCATGTGGTCCTGGGTTCGAATCCTACTCAGGCACAGCATATTTTCATACGTTACAAAATATCATTTCATCCTCCATCGTATAATAGTTACACCCCAACGTCGTCGCTAATGACCGTTGTAGTTGATGCGACGTTAAATAAATTAATAATAAAAAAAAAAAATTTTTGAGACAAATTTCAGATAGATAAAGTTTGTTAAAATATTAATTATTAAGTTTGTTAAATATTTTAACAATACTGACAAATTGTTTTTTTATTTTAAATGCTTTAATTTTTTTCTATTTAATAAAAATAATAATAGTGTTTTATGGATCAGATCAACTAAATACATACGAAAAACATGAATAACTTACAATATTGCACAAATTTAGACACAACCTAAAGGTAATCAGTTAAGTGGGCATCTTTCGTCCTTGCATATTTTTGTATATTAACCCTCAGGTCGGAAGAGAAAGTCTGTTCAGCTAGAGTTGTATTTCTCTTTACTTACGGTTCAGTAAAATTGTTGTGGTAAAAAGTAACTAAGAGGCGTAATTTTCAAATTTTATAGTTTTAAATTTTCAATCGACTGTCCAAGAGTAAATAAATCTAAAACGTTTCATTCTATAAATTTCCATTTCTTTAGTGCATGATAATTAATTAATTGACATCTGTTAGGAATTACTTGGTTGCATAAAAGACCAATTTAAATCACTACTGAACTCTACAAAAACTTTTTACTGAAAAACTGATAATAAAGCCATGAGTTTGTTCTTTTAAACTAAAATTTCTTTAAAATTTCTAAACCAATCCACCATTTTTACTTTCTCTTGCCTACATGAATTATAGGAACGAAAGTATTGTTTTCATGTCGATTTTTCACCGGATCTACACGTTTTCGAACCCCTGAACCCAAAAAACATGTTTTTAGCGATTGGTCTGTGTGTGTGTGTGTATACAAAATATCTCAAGAACGGAACATCGTACGAACTTGAAACTTGAAATTTAAGTTACATACCACTACCGGAGCCGACACGAACATTTTCATCAAAATCAGTCAACTGGAAGTAGTAATTTATTCGTGTAATTTTTCACTTTATTGTGATTTTCTCAAAAACTGGTCTTACGTTTTTTTTAAAAATCGCCTGGTTTACTTAATTTTTTATGCTCTACAAGATCGAGTAGGCGCCATGTTTGCTGAAATTCTTGGTGAGGCTGTTTTCACGTAAAGAAATTGTTTTTTTTTTAAATTACGGCTTTAATATGCATTTTAGCGCAAAAGTTTATATAATTAAAAATCCTACAACTTTTATTTGTAACATTTTTTTTGTATAACGCTTAGTTCAGCGGTAATTAGCGATTTTCTGTTTTTTTTCTCATGAAAACGTGTGAAAAATCAATTTTTTTAGGAATTCAGCATTAGTATGCATTTTACGAAAAAAATGTATATAATAAAATTTATAGGAAATTAAAAGATCTACGACTTTTATTTAGAACATTTTTCTCTACAGAGCTTAGTTTAGCGTGAAAGAGTGATTTTACGTATTTTAAAGCCCAACTGAGGTTGATTTTCATTTTGCGTGTTTCACTCATGATTAAAATAAGGTTATGTTTTTTGAGGTTAGTTTTTTGTTTATTTCTAATGTTAGGTTATATTGGTCATTATTTGCATTGGCAAGAGAAAGTTGTGTGAGTGTTTCACACCACATTTTTTTTATGTTAAAGGTATTTTAATTTTTAACCCTAATGTGTACATTGCAATCTGTTCAATTTAGAACAATAAGCAACCCCATGACCCAATTACATGAGGATGACATGTATGACATGTAATTGAGGTGTAGTTAACTGAACCCCAACCATCAAAGTACACTGGTAACCACTGTTTAATATTCAAATCAGTATAAGAGTCACGGTTATTTATTTTCTAGTATATTAACTGTGATAAAAGTATAACTACATTTTTTTGTGAACCACGGAAGCTTTTAATTTGGACATCTGCTGTCGAAACAGCTAACTCGCGCGGTGATGACTTTACCACTAGACCAACCTGGTGGGTTGTAATTTTAATTTAATACCTACACAACTGAAAAACTAGATATAAAATCAATCATTATCTAAATGAAATGAATGACCCAATTTAGAAACCCAGTAAATAAAACAGGAAATTATATCAATGTATTTATTCCAGCGTTAAAGAGGAATGAACGAACAAATCTATTTATAAATATAGCAGGAATTTACAAGTTAAACTTAGAACCTGTTTTCTCCGTGTCAATTAATAAGTTACTCAGACAGTTAACAAGGTACATTATTCAGATGTTTTGAAGACTCACAAACAAAATTTATTCTTTGATAAAAGTAAAAATGATTTAAAATTTAATGTTTCATTTAATCAACAATGTAATTAACTGCAGGGCTTGTAAAAATTGAGTAAAGTTTAATTAAAAACATATTGTGTGACATTAATATTGCCACGAGGCTATTTAATATTCATATATTTTTTTTTTTTTAATGTCACATCAACTACAACGGTCATTAGTGACGACGTTGGGCTGTAACTTTTGTACGATGAAGGATGAAATGATTTTTTGTAACGTATGAAAATATGCCGTGCCTGAGTGGGATTCAAATTTATCCTAATGCATTATTTAGTAGACAATTAATTTTCACAGTACATTTTTAAATTTATTGCTAATAAAAGACAATTTTTTGCTTGGACAAATAATCTGGACAAGAGGAACATCTTACTGGAAAAGATGATTTAGAAAAAAAAGTTCCTTTCCAATCTTGGTCTTATTTCACAGCTAAAATTTATCAAATGATTTGACAAAATAAAAACAATGTAACTTAAGTTACATACCTCTACCAGACCGGACATGAACATTTTATCAAAATCGGTCAACTGGAAGTAGTAGTTTATTCATGTAATTTTTCACTTTTTTGCAATTTTCTCAAAAACTGGTCTTACGATTTTTTTGTAAAATCACCTAGTTTACTAAATTTTTTATGCTCTACAAGGTAGGGTAGGCACCATATTTGCTGAAATTCTTGGTGAGGATGTTTTCATGCAAAAAAAATTGTTTTTTTTTAAGATTACAGCTTTTATATGCATTTCAGCGCAAAAATTTATGCAATAAAAATGTAGAGAATTTCAAATCCTACAACTTTTATTTCAAACATTTTTTTGTATAACGCTTATAGTTTAGCGGTAATTAGCGATTTTCTGTTTTTTTTCTCATGAAAAACGTGTGAAAAATCGATTTTTTAAAAATTTCGGCCTTAGTGTGCATTTTACGACAGAAGTGTATAATCATATTTATAGGAAATTAAAAGATCTACAACTTTTATTTAAAGCATTTTTCTCTAAAGAACCTAGTTTAGCGTGGAAGAGTTATTTTCCGTATTTTTAAGCCAAACTGAGGTTGATTTTCATTTTCCGTCTTTCACTCATGATTAAAAAAAGGTTATGTTTTTTGATCATTTCTAATGTTTTATTACTAATGTTAGGTTATATTGGTCATTATTTGCATTGGCATGAGAAAGTTGCTTGAGTGTTTCACACCAGATTTTATAAAAAAAAAGCTAAAAAATACATGATTGATGAAAATATTTTATAACGTACTAGAGTTCATTTTTACATAAATTTTTTAGTTCAAAAAAACAATTCCAACGTAAATACTACGGTTAATTATGTACTTCAGGTAGAAATTAATACATGACATATTCAATGAAGTAAGTTAAGTAGTAGTCATAAAAATGTAATAAATTAACTGACAAATAATGAATTCAATTTAACATTTACACTTATCAGTTTTTGTCTTGACACGTTCTACACTTAATTTTTAGACCCACTTAGATGCATAAAAAAAACACCAGCTACAGCCGGGAAAATTATTATCTACCTTGCCCATAATATACCAAAACCCATTGTAGTTTTTACTGACAGTTGATATCACCCCAAATAAACTAAAAAATAAACATAATTAAATATAATTAAGAAATATTTAATAATTCATCAAGTTCAAGACATTAATTTATGTCATACAATACAAGGATGTGTATTATAACGTACACATACTTACAATAAACAATTCATTTCCAAAAAAATTGACTTGTTTACAAATTTTGAAAAAGTAACCAAAAATTATTTTAATTATAATAATTCTATCATACTATAATCAAGAACTGATACAAATAATAAAAACAATACTTTCTACACAAATATTAACAGCCCAGATACTTTACATAATATATTACATAAGACCTACAATAAACAACTTATATAAGAGTTGCTTAAATAAAAACAAAATATCAAAATAAATAATTTTAAAAACTAGCAAACAGTACTGAGAATGTATAATTTATTTTATTATTAATATGTTGCAAAAAAAAATTATTTTTGACACTATCTGAAAGTTATGTCAAATGTTAAACAATAATGACGCATTTAATTAAATCAAGGCACACTCATAAAGTGTACATTGAAATCGGTTAATAAAAAAACTAAAAAAAAAGTATAATACCATAAAAAAAATTAATAAAAAAAGCATAATCAAATATTATATTTTATATCCAATTATTTTACGTAATAACTATCGAAACAATGAATATTAAAACAAACTAAAAACCGTAAACATCGTAACATCAAAACCACTACACCACGGGCCAGCCCGTGGTGTAGTGGCCAACGCAACTGGCTACTATGCTGAGGTCCTGGGTTCGATTCCCGGTCAGGTCTGGCATTTTTTTCATCTGTAAATCACCACATATCATTACCTACGCACAAGCCCAAGGCTTATGTAGGCATCATCACTCAATAAAAAAAAATAATAATAATAATAAATAATAATTATATAAATAAAAATTAATAATATATAATAAAAAGTAATAAAATAATTAATTTTACCTATGTTCTCCAGTTTTGTTTTTTTTTTTAAATAAAGAACTGGGTTTAGGGTCGGCCGGTATAACACAGTAACTTGTCGAGACAAGTCGCCCACAGGAGCAAACTATATGTGTACAGATTTATCAATGGCAACTAAAATACTGACCAGAAGTCGATGCACACAGACTTTAAATAGTGAATGTTAATAACCTTACCGATGCCCTCACTAGATAACACAATCTCACTCACACGCGCAAATGCTACCACCCGCACAATAAACAAAAAAAGTCAAAAGATTATTGGGCCTACCAATAATTGAAAACTAACAATAAGAAATATTATCAATCATTTATCATACAAATAAGTCTACTACAATACATTATAACTGTCATATTTACTATTATTATTATTTACACATCACACTAACACTACTTTGATTGCTTAGTCCAATTTACAGCGTGTGATATGATATATCTTTCTTTAAAAGTGTCAATATCACTGGACTTAACTTATCAGACGTTATAATTCCGCATCATTTCTGTCTCATTCTTTTCTTCTAACAACTTTTATAAATCATTGTTTGTTAAAAACAAATCCCTCAGAAAATACACAAAGTAATTTTTGTTTGTTTATCTGGGTCACATAAGAAAAAAATCTGGTGTGAAACACTCACACGACTTTTTCTTGCCAATGCAAAAATTAACAATAAACCTAACATTAGAAATAAACAAAAATCTAACCTCAATAAACATAACCTAATTTTAATCATATAATATGAAAGACGCAAAATAAAAATCTACCTCAGTTTAGCTTAACAATATAAAAATCGCTCTTTCACGCCAAACTAGACACTGTACAAAAAATGTTTTAAATAAAAGTTGTAGATCTTTTGATTTCCTATAAATTTTATTATATACAATTTTGTTGTAAAATGCATACTAAGGCCGAAATCTTTAAAAAATCTATTTTTCACATGTTTTCGTGAGAAAAAACAGAAAATTGCTAATTACCGCTAAACTAAGTGTTATACAAAAAAAATGTTTGAACTAAAAGTTGTAGAATCTTATATTCTCTACAACTTTAATTATATACATTTTTGCGGTGAAATGCATAATACAGCCGCAATCTTAAAAAAACAATTTTTTTACATGAAAACAGCCTCACCAAGAATTTCAGCAAACATGGTGCTACTCTATCTTGTAGAGCATAAAAATTTAAGTAAGCCATGCGATTTTAAAAAAAATCGTAGGACAAGTTTTTGAGAAAATCACAAAAAAGTGAAAAATGACACGAATAAACTACTACTTCCGGTTGACCGATTTTGATGAAAATGTTCATGTTAGGTTATACAAAAAACATTTTTTTGTATAACGCTTAGTTTAGCAGAAATTAGCGATTTTCTGGTTTTTCTCATGAAAGCGTGTAAAAAATCAATTTTTTAAGATTTCTGCCTTACTATGCATTTTACGACAAAAGAGTAGACTATATAATCAAATTTAGTGGTACCTAACTTAAGTTTCAAGTTTAAAGTTCGTACTCTGTTCTTGAGATATTCTGTTCACACACACACACGCACGCACGCACGCACGCACGCGCGCACACACACACACACAGACCAATCACTAAAAACGTGTACTTACGGTGAAAACTCAATTTCAAAAAATCAACATGAAAACAATACTTTCCTTCCTATATATTCATCATACAGGCAAGAGAAAGGAAAAATACATAACTAATAAATACTCAGAGTTAATAAAATAAAATAAAAACTGTGATAAATTAACAATTTAGATGAGGATAGCACCTAATTGCATCCTGAGGCTAAGTCCACTTAATGTAAAGTTTTAACTGAAAGTCTCACGTGATAAAACTGTTTAGCTCTTAGACCATTGATTAAGTAAAAAAAAACAAATTTTTAATAATATTACAATCTCATGAGAAATAATTTAGAAATAGAATTAACAATTTTTTTGTCATCAGTGTCTCGACTGGTTTGATGCAGTTCTCCAAGCTGTTATATCTTGTGCAAGTCGTTTCATATCTACATACCTGTAACACCCTACATCTTTTGTCATTTGCTTTATATATTCTAATCTTTGCCTCCCCATAACTATTAACTATTAAATACAATAAATCACACTAGGTTAATCTTATAAAATCCCTTTAAAAATTGACTTAAAATAGAAGATACATTTGTAGAAGTGAATACCAGCAGCAGTACGTATACTTTACTACATAACCTAACTTGAGAACAGCATAAAAAACAGACTGTTCATTTTATGGATATAAACTCAAGAAAAAAACACATTAAAAATGCTATGAGATCAACAAGGACATAATTTATACAATAATATTCTTGTTTTTACCTTGTACTAACATTTACTCGGCCATTACCTTATTAATATCATGGATTAATTAAAAACTTATTCACAATTAAACTACATAAACTCATCAGTTTATTGACAACTCTAGTAATAAATAAACATTTTCCAGTTAAATAATGGCAAACTACATCACTTTCTTGTGAACCTTCGGCCAAAATTACATGCTACTGCTCCCTAGTCTGACAAATTTTTATGCCACCAGATACAAAACTGTAACTGAATCTAAACAAATCTATTAACATGATAAATTTTATTATAAATAATTGTACACCGATAAAATTGAGAAAATAGAAAGAAAAATACTTAGAAAGTGCATAAACAAAAGGCACATGGTGGAAGGACAGTGGCGGTTAATCCCAAACAAAGAAATCTACAAACTAATCCCCCCACTAACAAATAACTTTAGAAAGAAAAGAATATCATTCCTAGGTCACATACTCAGAGCCGAAAAGTCGACTTGTGCCGATCAACCATTTTTGGAATAAGGTGTCGAGACCTAGGTGGCTGAAGGAGGCAAAGCGGGATGTGGAGGAACTTGGAATCACTAAACAAGACCTGCTAACAAAATTAACTAAGTACAACCAACTAATCAAGACTAATACGGTAACATTCGAACCAAAAACCAGAAAAGTGTACAACAGGGTGTTTACCGACAAAGACCGGAAACGGAGATCGGAACGTTTTAAGAAAATGTGGATTTAACGAAAGGAAGCCACACTTAGGAAAGCGCACTTTTCAAAGAAACCCAACACTGGAACAGACCTAAACTTGAACTAGAGTGATCCTGAGGTCTCAAAAAAAAAAATATTGTACATGGTCGTCTTCACAAAATTCAATTCAAATACACTGATTTCATTGGAGTTTTTACAGAAAATTAAAATTTTGCTTATTGAGTTTTATTGAGAATGAACAAGGGTCTGGAATTGGTCAAAATTGTAGTGCTGTAAGCTGCAGTTCCTCAGTCAAATAAGAAATTTTAAAAAATTTGATCAACTCAGTGCATTCTACAGAGGAAAATAGAGGGAAAGAGGAATCCTGATACAAGAAGAATTTCCTGGCTCACCAACAATTTGAGGACTTGGTTCGGCTAGAGCTCCAAGGAATTGTTTCGGATTGCGACTAAAAAGGTCAAAATAGCCGTGATGATCGCCAACATCCGAACCGGATAGGTACAAAACAACAAATATTAAGTGAAGCACATTCACTTACTTACTCGACACAAGATGTGCAATCATGCTATGAAAGGATTATATTGGAAAATTTTTAAAGCCTTGTTATACTTTGGAAAATACTGCTCGGTAAAGTGAAGAAGGAGACCATTTAAAAGTTTAATTATACCTTTGTTCAGTCAATTTTAATGTATGGTTCAGAAAATAAGACCCGACAGATTTTGATTCCTGTACCACAAAAGACATGAAGATATTAAGGATGAAATTAATATAACAGGGGTATTATCAACCATTCAGAAATAAAGTCAAAAGGTGGTATAGTCATTTATCATGAATGCTGGATGATTGCACATCAAGATAGATGTTTACCTACAAGTCATCCATACAATGTGGTATTGGATGACCCCTAAGAAGGAATGGACATGTAGGACTTCTTTAAGAAATTATCAGATTATCAAGTCTAAAATTGGAATACGCCAGGATTAATCTGTATTGTTTACAACGATGATGTAAGGTATCCTTAATTTTGGAGTTATACAAATTACTTTTGAAATTCCCTCAGAAAAAATATGAACTTTTCTGTACACACTTTAGCCCTTACATTAATAACAGTAGTTTCTGCTGTAGAATAACCTGGACGAGTGCGTGAACACACACACACACACACACACTGTTCTTTCATTTAAAAGCGATATTGTATTTTTACTTTCTCTTGCCTATATGGATATATAGGAAGGAAAGTATTGTTTTCATGTCGATTTTTCGAAATCGAGTTTTCACAGGATCTCCACGTTTTCAGACCCCCTGAACCCAAAAAACATGTTTTTAGTGATTGGTCTGTGTGTGTGTGTGTGTGTGTGTGAACAGAATATCTCAAGAACGGAACATCATACAAACTAGAAACTAAAACTTAAACTAAAAGTTACATACCACTACCGGACCCGACACGAACATTTTCATCAAAATCGGTCAACCGGAAGTAGTAGTTTATTCGTATAATTTTTCACTTTTTTTGCGATTTTCTCAAAAACTGGTCCTATGATTTTTTTAAAATCGCTTGGTTTATTCAATTTTTTATTCTCTACAAGATAGGTTAGGCGCCATGTTTGCTTGGTGCCATTTTAAATTCTTGGTGAGGCTGTTTTCACGTAAAGAAATTGTTTTTTTAAGATTACGGCTTTAATATGAATTTTAGCGTAAAAATTTATATAATAAAAGTTGTAGACAATTTAAAAACCTACAACTTTTATTGCAAAATTTTTTTGTATAATGCTTAGTTTAGCAGTAATTAGCGATTTTCTGTTTTTTTCTCACGAAAACGTGTGAAAAATCAATTTTTTATATTTCAGCCTTAGTATGCATTTTACGACAAAAGTGTATAAATAATTAATTTTATAGGAAATAAAAATATCTACAACTTTTATTTAAAGCATTTTTCTCTACAGAGCCTAGTTTAGTGTGAAAGAGTGATTTTTTGTATTTTTAAGCCGAACTCCTGAGGTCAAGTTTCATTTTGCGTCTTTCAGTCATGATTAAAATAAGGTTATATTTTTAGAGGTTAGTTTTTTGTTAATTTTTAATGTTTTATTACTAATATTAGGTTTATTGTTAATTATTTGCATTGGCAAGAGAAAGTTGTGTGTGTTTCACACCAGATTTTTTAATCCATATGTGATTATTATTCTACATTAGAAGTGATACACTAGTATGGCCTTACGACAAACATATCAATGTAAAAACATATCAAAACTCTAACCATGTGACCAAAATACAAAAATCTAAAAAATAAATTCATTCATAAAATATATGAAAACAAACAAGATAATTTGAGAAACCAACTGAAACTAGTTTAAATCAGATTTTATCAATACAAAATAAAATCAAATCAACTAAAGTACTTTTATTTGTAATAGGCCTATATGTAGTGGGTGTGTGTTTGTGTATGCACATGCAAATGCACACAGGGAAACTGTAAAGAATGAGATGGCAGAACATAATGAGCCATTAATAAAACATAAAAAATACGATATCTATCAGACTAAATATTCTAATTTAAGTAATTGCTTTACAGTACTTCTTAAATTATTTTTAAGGTAATAAAATACCACCATTATATCAACGAAAAAATAAATTTAATGGGCGCATTGATAAGAACTACCCTAATAAACTCACAAATTTCCCTGTAATATAGAAAAATCAACATAAACATGCTAAATCGGCATAAATTTTTATAACCACTATTAAATCAAGTACATAAAAACAATAATAATAGTTCTAACACGGATAGCCTGTGCCTTCGTGAAGTGTAATTAAGTTTACATGACGTAAATTTCTTATCCATGTTAGAATACATTTACACTCCTACACATTAGTACAATACAACAAATACTTAAATACTATTAAAGAATTATAATACTGTTATCAGTTTTTTGTAAATAAATTATGCACCTAACGAGATTCTTAATAATTTACATAATCAGTCTTGGAAAATACACGACAAAATTTAAAAAAAATAAAACAACTTTTTAAACTGTATATAATATAGAAATCAGAAAAAACAATTTCAAACCCAATGAGAATCAACACTTACAAACACTCCAAATTGGCGTAATTGGTAACGTGCTCGCCTCTCATCATGCGGTCTTGGGTTCGAATCGAATTCAGGCATGGCATATTTTCTTACGTTACAAAAAATAATTTCATCCTTCACCGTGTGCATTAGCAGTAATTGCAGAACAGCCAGACGTTAAACCAAAAAAAACTATTGCCTATTACTTTAATTTCATTAAAAATATTATCTGTTAGTTTTGATTTTAAATCAAAAGAAAAATGTGAAAGTATTCATAATTGACTGCAATTTTTCTATCTCATATAATTAGACACAAGCGATAACGCTCGCGCTACACCCTATCTTACGCACACCAAGCCGAGAAGTCAGCAGCCATGGATCCATATAGTCAACGGAACGCTCAAAGCAAGTCAATACTCAAAACAAAACCATCCAGCGACTCACAACTTATGATGTCGCTGCCGGACGGTTTGTTTTGACTACCATTTTCTGTACGAATAATGAAACATTTCTTTCCTCCCATTTCATAGTAACTTTACTTCACAATCTATACTAAATTTTTGGAAAGTTGAGAAGGCACCCAAAACAATTTTAATTGAGATGCATTACATCCTATAATGGAAGGTTACTAAACCAGTAATAAGTTTAATACAAAGTAATAATAACAAAACTTTGGAATGGGAAACTACGTGTGTATGTTATCGTTTAAAAGAAGTAAATCACAAGGAAACTATTTATATTTCTTCTCAAAATAGGAAAAATATGGCAGTACAATAGTAGGCTGAGAAATAAAGGTTGCCAAATATCTGTCACCTATTTGTACAGGTGTAACTTCTAACAGTATATATTTTTCTTAGTAGATTCTATTCATAAAATAAATATAATTCTATAAAATATTATTCTGGTACATATTCTACATGAAGAAATTTTAAAAAAAACCATCAATCAATTTTATTTCGCAGTAATTATTTTTTACTGAAGTAAACCTAATGTTATTACTTTTGGGTATTTTGTCAGCCAATTTACTATCAACTTTTAAAATATCTTTAAAAGAAAATTCTGAAGCAACATTTTTTTCTTTAATCCCTTAAATGCTTTATTTTCTACACTAATTACATCCCCAGTGTTTTATTATTGTCTTGAAAACTCCAAAACCATCATTTGTTAAAACCTCAATAATTAAAACAAAAAAAACCAATCAATTCCTTCAGATTCCTGTTAATTTAAATTGTAAAATAGGATCCTACAAACTGTCAATCTCACCCAACTGAAACTCTATTTTCAACATGATTTCAATCGTGACGCCCACCCTATCAACATCGGGTAATTTGTATTCATTAATCTTACTTTAATTTATTTTATAAGTACTAGCTTCATCAGGCACTAGCTTAACTAGCAACATACAATAGCTTGAATACTAGCTTCAAAATTTCTAAATTCTTGTTACCAAATAAGTTAACAATATCCAGATCAATAAAAATGGCCATACTCCCCATGGTGACATGAAAACAAATACGTGGACGGGAAATCACTGCGACACAAAGATAGTTTCCTAATACAAAAAGAATTAAAATATTGAAACTAAAATAAAAAGGCTACCAATAAGTATCATACTTGCACATTTACCAGTCATCATGTGAAACATTTAGTAATTTGTTTTACATCTGTCTAAATTAGACGTTACTTGATGCAAGATAATTTATCAAAAGAACCTAGAAATACTAAAGGTTTGGAGAGACATCTCAAATACAAAACTCAAGAAGTTAAAAATATCACTAAATCAAGTGTAAAGCCTTTGGTGATACTTTTCCAGCTAATCTTACAACAGACTAAATTTCTAAAAAAGGAAATCAGAATTAATGAATCGAAAGCGAAAAGTTTCTGTAATAAGTAATTAGTATACATAAATTGATATTTATGACACATGTATTTTTTATTTTCATATTATAACCAGTATTGGACTAATACAGTCAATTTTTATGGATAGGGTCGTTTAGTTTCTTGTTTATTCACATCTTTTTCATGTTTTCAGATCTTAGTTCTCTTAGTACTTTATCTTAAATTACCCTACCACTAATATTTCTTTCTTAACCTTGGTTAAGAAAGAAGTTAGAAAGAAAAAAAGACTGGGCTGGGAGAAGATGATTGGGGATATAGAGTATGATATCCATGGACCACAGCTGAAAGCATATAAGATATTACAAGAATTGAATAGGGATGTAAGGGATAATTTAAAAATTGATCCTATCTTGGAGAGTGAATGGTTGACTCACTTTCAGAATTTATGGGGTGGACCTAGCAATGGGGAATTAGACGATGAAGTGGTCATCCCAGTTCGGACAAAGAATAGTATAGATCACATAACAATGCCAGAGCTTCTGTATGGGATGAAGAAATTAAAGAACCGTAAAGCATCGGGGTCTGATGGCTTGCCCTCGGAGTTATTTAAGTATGCTTCAGGTGGATTTTTGGATTGCTTCCTTGAATTCATAAATACTTGCTGGATGGAGGCACACATACCTGAGGAATGGCTCCAGGCTGTTGTCTTTCCAATCTTCAAGAAAGGAAAAAGAGATGATCCGAATAACTATAGGGGGATCAGCCTGTTAAATAGTGGCTATAAAATATTTGCCAAAATTATAACAAACAGACTAAGTGGAATAGCGGATGCAATTCTTCTGGAAGGTCAATCAGGCTTTCGCGCTGGAAGGTCATGTATGGACAATGTGTTTGCCTTGTCTCAGTTGATGGAGAAAAATAGAGAGTTTAATATTCCTACGTTTCTGGCTTTTATAGATTTGCAGAAGGCGTTTGATAAAGTCTATCGGCCCCGCTTGTGGGAAGTGCTGAGAGGGAAGGGATTACCTTTACATCTGATTAGAGTAGTGCAGAGTATGTATGCAGGCACAGTTATTATTTAACCTATTCATTGACGACGTCATGAGACAATGGTACTGCGTGATGGAACAGAAAGCTGTTTTTGGACAGATGCCCTTGCAGATATTGGCTTTTGCAGATGACCTGGTGGTGTTTGCTGACTCAGAAGATAACCTTCAACGATGCCTGCACGCATTTAACATGATTGCCCAGGGATTTGGTCTGCAGGTCTCTTCAGAAAAAACAAAAGTGATGGGTTTTAAGGGCACAGATCATCTTAGAAGCAAGATTGTTATCAATGGAGAAATATTGGAGCAGGTGAAGACATTTTTATTCCTCGGATGTGAAGTATCGTACATACAATCAAGAGACGTAGAACTTAAATTACAAAAATTTCAGCGCCTTATCTATACAGTAAGGAAAACTTTGGTGGGAAAAGTAAGGAGAGAAACGGTTTTGAAGTTTTATAAAACACTAGTGCTGCCAGTCCTGTTATATGGATCTGAAAGCTGGATGTTAACCACTCAGCAATTAGCTAGAATTGTAGCGGCAGAAATGCGACTGTTGAGGCCCCTAGAGGGGTACAGTTTGCTGGACCATAAGAGGAATGAGGATATACGAAATGAGCTTGGGATGCTGTGTGTAACGGATGCGATCATTGGTTATAGGCGAAGCTGGTATGAGCATGTGCTAAGAATGGCAGATGAGCGAGCACCGAAGATTATCCTTAATTACCAACCGGTTGGGCGACGTAACATAGGAAGACCAAAGAAACGATGGTCATCGCAAGTAACTTAAAGATTTGCTAGCTTGAGAACGGAACAGGACTACAAGGCCTAAACCGTGATGCTTATGATGATGATGATGATGACTAATGTTTCTATTACATTTAATGTTAAGAACAGTTTGTCTACATGAGTTAATGAGCACATTTACTTTATTGTTACGTACTGTGCTTTCCAACAAATATGATGTATAGGGAAATAAACACTGGACAATATCCAGTCAACATTTATCTAATTATAAAGGTGTAATCTTACTTTTATTACTCCAGTTGTAAGGAAACGAATAAAACAGAGTCTACAAAGGTTTTAATAGCTAATAATTTAACTATTAATACATAAAATAAAGATAAAAATTTTATCAATTTTGAAGCACGAGACTTACATAAAAAACATTTTTTGCATTCATTGTTGTCTGAACATTAGCTGGGCGTAAAAAGTGATTTTTATTTTTAATATTACCGTATGAGAGGCCGTGAATTCGAATCCCAAACCCTTTTTTTACAATGTTTTTTTTTGCTAAACAATTTTATTACAATTATTATTAAATAATTTGTTAACTTAATTAAATAAAAAGAAGCTTTACTAGTTAGTTAGTTATATTCTCTTGAATTAAAAAATGTACTATTATAATTTCAATAATTTTTTTCATTATTTAATTATTCAATGATCAATTAACAAAAACAAAAATTAAAATAGAGTGTGAGATTCGAACTCACGGCCTCTCGTATGGTAGGTAATATCAAAAATAAAAACTCACTGATTACTTTACATGCACGGTTAATGTTCACACAACAATGAACACAAATTTTTGCTTATGTAAACGTACCGCACTATATCGAAGTTGAATACTATTTTTGTCTTTATTTTATTTACTAATAATTACATTATTAGCTATTAAATTCTTTTGTAGACTAATTTGTTTCCGTTTCCAAATGATTGGAGAAATAAAAGTAAGATTACTACTTTGTAATAAGATTAATGTTGACAGTACATTGTCCAATGTTAATTTCCCTTTACATCAGATTTGTTGAGAAGCACGTTATAATTTATGTTTTATGATAGCGTTTATGTATTTATGAAAAAAGGATATATACAAATTTTCTGGTGTTTATTATAAAACCGTGATCTGCACAAGATTCTCATCACTGTTTCCTGTGAAGGAGTTGATGAACGCAACAAAAATGGAATCACAGTACAGACCTGCATCTGTACCATCAGTCATCAACCGAATCAGACATAACACACATCCACAATGATTGCAATAAAACTGTTTAATGTAACCCTCAAAACTTGTGAATAAGCTGAACTGGACAGAAGTCAAGTCACCTGATTAAGTTTCATGCCACGATACACAATTCCTATGTGTATAACAATACACAATTGATTAAGGTTTTCTATGGCATTTTTAAAACCTTGTGGTTTAAAACAAAATTTTATTAATATGTTTATAACAGTAATATTGTAGGAACGAAGCATTTTAAAATTTTAGAAACTATCCTCTGACAAAACTGGAAGATCATTTCTCAAGAAATATACATATTCTAAAACTCTCCAGTATAAAAAAAAACTTAAGTCATTTTTCTAAAAAGTTGAATTACAGTCAATTAGATAATAATACAGTAAGTTTCTGAATGGTGGTAACTTTTCAAAATAAAAAGTCCCTTTTCAAAAGTAAAATTTCCCTTTTAATTATTCTTACAAAGTATAATATAAATCTTTGTTTTGCAATTTTGAACATCATATAGAATTAATATTATTTTACTGGCATTTGTTATTTATAAGACATGATTAATATCAATAGATTAATATTTAATTTTTAATTAATAATAATAATTTATAATAAAATTACAATTAATGAATAAATTTGATTTCCCTTATCCGTGTTATTGAAAAAAATCATTTTTCCTTTTCCATTATTAATATTTTATCTTTTAAAACTCATTCATTCACTAACAGGGAAAGTTAATACAAAGAAAAATCTCTTTAGGTGGTAGCACTGACGCATTCGCACATTACAAATTCCCTCTGTATTTTATTCCATTTAAGTAAAATACTATCATGCTATTTTGAATAGCCTGTAACTTCTTTTAAAATAAATAACCAGTAACCTTGAAAAATTCAATAACCACTTCGTTTGATTGAGTTTTTCAATTCAAAATTACAAATTTTATTTTTACTGCTTACAACCCACAATAAAATCTCACTTTTTAGACACTGAATTTACTCCCAACCCATCTCTAAATTGAGCGAAAGTTTAAAAAAATGTACAGTATAACCTACTAATTACAAAATTTAATGCTAATATTTGTAAAAAAAAATTTATAAAGAGCCAAATAATACTATCAACTTGAGGTAAAATTCATAAATTTTCAGAGGTTGAAACATTTTGAAGTCCAAATTTAAAAGCTGATCTGAGTGCACAACTCTATAAAGAAAAATATTTTGGCCTACACAAAAATGCAACACAGTCTTAAATTATTAACAAATCAAATGATAATTATGCAAATACTGTTTTTGCATTTTCAACCCATGGTAGGTTTCCCGTACAAGGACTAGCTACTTTACAGGTTTGGTGGCACCAATCAGTTTCCAATTTCAAAAATAATGAGTTACACATCTCTGAATCACGAGATATTTGTATTTTATGAAATCATATTAAAATTTGTACATTCAGCTGCATTAGTAGTGGCTAAATATAGTTTTAAGTACTTCATACATTAAAAATTTTTATGCAATGTTTCAAGAAAAATTCTGTTACTATTGTTTTTTTTAAAATTTGGTGATATAAATTATCTAGGTCTACTAATACTGATTTGGAAAGTCATCTGAAAAGTTAACGTCCAAGACTGATAATATCTGACCAAAGTTTAAAATTAATCAAGAAATTAATTTTTTTTTTTTAATAATGAGACTACCTGAAGATCAAGATCAGTTGTAGGACATTTTACATAATCAACTTAAATCTTTACAAATATCATAATTCTGTGCATTTATTAAAAGTTTTTATATAAAAATAAAACATGATTTTTTTTTTTAACAAACTTAAACAAGCAATATGTTGATTAAATAGAATAACTGAACCATAGATATTAAAGTATTAAATAATTAGTATCAAGTTATTTACAACATTTTGTTTACTTAAGAGCTTATAGGATGAAAAACAACTACTATCTATTCAAACAGGGTGAACTTTCTACATTTAATTCCAAAGGCAATAAATAATACAGTGCATAACAACAAATTTTGAAGGTTCTACAGCCTAAACATAATGGTAGAATCATAGGTCAGACAAAACCTAAAACATTTTTTAACCCCTAGTTGAGTACATTGATAGATGAATCCCAAATAAATCACAATCTTAAAAAAATCCAAAACAATTTGGAAAAAATGTGACCAAGAAATAAGTATTTTTACTTGCAGGTCAAAGATACTGACTTATCAATCACGTCAGAATGAAAAAATGGGTAACCTAGCCTATTACAATAATTAGATCGGAATCCAAAAAAAATCCTGTAAGAAATCTCAGCGGTAGTAGCACATAAAATAGTAATCAATTAATTTTCTAAGGTTAAAAATATCGAAAAAACGTTATTAAATATTTCTCAAAATTAAAAAGTAAGGCCAACTAAGTAATATGATTCCAAATTCCTTGACCACGGTTAGATAAAGCGGGTGGTCTATTACTTAACAGATTGGGACACTATACTAGGACAGTACAATACTTAGGGGATGAAATTGATGATTAAAAGGTTTTGGCGCAACAATATTGTAGTGACGAGTGCGGAAGAACTGTCAAAAACAAGATTCAAAACCAATCGCCGATAAGAAAGTTCGTTAAGGAAATGCACAAACAATAAGAGTAAATAAAATGTAAAATCATGTACCTTATTGGTTGAAAGCCACCCTTTCGGCTGGCTTTTGATTAATGACGGAATGGTGAAAGATATTTAGCCACTTCAAAAGAAAATAAAGGCAGGCTGTCCAAAAAACCAGTGTACTTCGGCGGACACAACTAACCGAGTACAGCCATAACAAGAAGAGAACAATATGAGTCAATGACGGCTGCAGCTTATCCTCGTTACCTTGAAATAGATAAGGCTACTAAATATCATTGTACTAATTTTACCAACTTTAGAAATTAAATAAATTTAACAAGTTAGTTTTCTCGGTTTTCTCTGGTTGCTAAAATATAAGCGATTTACAAGGGAATAAATATTTAGATAGTTAATGAGTATTTAATTCTGTATTTCACTTCTTTTTGGCCAAAAACTGCTTAATGGACTTGTATACTCAGACTTATTAAGTAATAAGTATTGAATAACAATAGTATCGCTTTAAAATTAGAGAATTTTGCTTTAAAAATTTTTTTAGAGGCACAATAAAACATTATTGTAAACTGCGGTAAGCATAGATAAACGAGGTGTTTACGGTTAATATAAAAGCATAGTAACATAGTAACCAACTAACGCCATCTACATTTTTCTCCTACTATTACATCACATCAATACATGGAATAGGAAGGATTAATATCGCTTAATAAGCGCGGTTTTTAAACTACCGTGCTAAAACTATTTTTATCTCCGGTGGCACGAAGAAGGTATGTACCTTTATAATAAAGTATTATTGTTACGCAAAATAATATATAATATAAATAACTCTAAGCGAAATTTAGCAATGAGATTTTTTTTAAATTTTGCAATGAGGAATAGGAAGTTGATATAGGTTCCTATTCATAAGGAGAGCGCTGGGCAAAACGTGCGTCTGCATTGGTATAGTCTTGTCTATACTACAATAGAGAAGTAGCTAGCCTACTAAATGAATAAGAAATTTATAACACGTTTCTGAATAAGTTTTCAGCAGATAGTTTTGGGCCAACCGTATGCATAACTTTATTAATTTATTATTATAATCATCTAAGGTATTATTGGTGTTAGGTTTTATTTAATCTTAGTGAATATCTATTAAAAAAATAACTTATAACTTATCTATTATAAATAACTTATAACTACTTACTGAACAAGTACGGTATTTTTTTATGTCTCGTTAGAAACAAAATCTTTTCCACTGTGTCAGGTTGTTGAAACTAATGTAACATTTTTGACTGAAAGCCCATATCATGTAAAATTCTACAAAAATCGATTTCCCCCCTTTAAAAATATCATGTTCTTGGAAACTAGTTTCATGTAACTTGGAAACTAGTTTTGTTAGATCAGTACATTTATATCTCTGTTACATAAAAATCATTTATAGTCTGAGGAATAGCGGATTTATCAAACAAATTTATATTTTTTACAGTTTTTGATCTCTTTTTTTTTCTTCGGTGTATTAAATGATGAACCTTCACTGCTTTCCACCTGTTGTGTTTCTTTCTTTATCCTGTAAATTGAAGAAATAAATACTCCAGCTGTAGCAGTAGTTCTCTCAATAATTTTTTTCTGAACTATTAAAAATTTATCTGCTTTAGCCTCTTCCATCATGCACCTCAACAAATTAGACAGAACTTCACACGTTTGGCTTCCTGAAATTTGTTACCTAATTCGGATATAATTCTTACACTAATGGAACAAAATTACAAAACTAATTTTAACACACTACACTAACATTTAATTAACATAGCTGTCGTGCTAAGAATTTCTTAGATTTTTATTTTATTTTACACGATACGTTATTAAACAATAAACACAATTTAAACACACACACATAAAAAACACACATTCTTGGTTTAGCAGTAAACTATTTCTTACCAAAGCAAACCGCATATAAAAGCTCCATGCAATGACAACTGAAAAATTGTAAAACGAACACATGAAATGCATATGCAGAATGAATATTTTTGTTTGTCAATAAATAATGTACAAAATCAAATAACAAACTGATGGTTATTGCATACTTTATTTAAAATTAGTGACATTAGCGAGATTTTTATATTTCCTCTGTCTACAGACACCAAACTTTTTGTTTTTGGTACTGGCATTTTTAGTGCGTGTACTGTTACTAATACCAGATATGCTTGGTGCATCCTGACCTGGATCTGCTGGCAATTCAAAATCTGTAACGAAAACACTCTTTGCAGTCTCAACAGCTACTTTTACTCATATTTCCGAGGTTCAGTTTCATCTTCATGTTTTCGACCTTTCAAAAGTTCTTTGAAGGCATCATCAATAGCAGCAACAGGAGACTGTACTGGAGTTATGGCTCTTGATGATTGGCAAAATCTAGTGTTTCTATTTACCCCTCACATCCTAAATATGAATCCTAACCTCAATACACAAATCCTACAAGAAAACCATATTATTTACGCATTATCAAAGTATGTAATAACTTTTATACATATATAAGGTATTCAAAATCATTTAATTCAAATGTATGAGTTAATTAGATATGGTATTTCCATGGAAAGTTTAAAAGATCACAAAAATTGAAGCGCAAATAAAACTACATGATCGCAAAAATTTTTTTTTTTTTTTTTTTTTTGGTTTAATGTCCAACTGTTCTGCAATTACTGCTAACGCAGACGGTGAATGATGAAATAATTTTTTTGTAACGTATGAAAATATGTCATGCCTGAGTGGGATTCGAACCCAGGACCACAGAAATTCACTTTTCCCTTAAAATTTAGAGAATTTTCAACTCATAACCGAGAAATTACCTCGGTACTTTTAGTTTTACCATTTACCAGATGCCGGCCGCATTGGTGTAGTTCGTAACGTGCTCGCCTCTCATCATGCGGTCTTGGGTTCGAATCCCATTCAAGCATGGCATATTTTCATACGTTACAAAAAATCATTTCATCCTTCACCGTCTGCATCAGCAGTAATTGCAGAACAGTCAGACGTTAAACAAAAAAAAAATTACAAAATGACATCTAATTTTTTTGAAAGTTTTGTTGCTTTTCACCCCATTTTACGGTATCTCCACTTAGACCCGAAATGTATTGACATCAGCTATCTTCGTTTTGTCTTAAATTACCTTTCATTCTGTCTCGTACAGAAATCTCTAACATGGCTCTTTCCACTGATCCAGAGTAACTTTTGTTTGCTACTTTATTTGTCAAGACATGGTCTCCAGTTCTTAAGTAAATACTGAAGTGTGCAGTTTTTTCTTATACTTTATGTTTCAGACTTGAGGGAATATCTCTTAGTTTAGAATAGAGCTTACCAAAGATAACCCAAGCCAATTGAATTCTATGAGCAACTTCTGCTGTTTAGTTTTGTTTTATGATATTTTAAAGTTAGGGACATTTAAGAAAAAAATTACTTACCGATTGTAAATTCCTTTTTAGTAATAGCTTTTGGGCAGCACATCAACATACAAAGTACAGTAATAATGTAAGTTTATTAATAAAAAAATCTGCTGTGAAACACTCACACGACTTTCTCTTGCCAAAGTAAATAATGAACAATATAACCTGTGTGTATTCTTTGGAAACAATGTAAAATGAAAAATGGTCGTCTCCGTGGAGTAGTTGTTAGCACGCTAAACTACCAAGCAGAGGTGTTGAGTTCGATTCCCGGCTAGGATCTAGAAATTATTACGTGCCGAAACCCATCATTACAGTTTTTTAATCCACTGTAATCGTTAATGACCAAGCTGTTAATACAACTTTAAATTAAAAAAAAATTGAAAAACAATCTAATTTTAATCATGAGTGAATAATGCAAAATGAAAATCAACCTCAGGTTGGCTTAAAGATACGGAAAATCACTCTTTGACGCTAAACTAGGCTCTGTAGAGAAAAATGTTAAAAGTAAAGTTGTAGATTTTTTAATTTCCTATAACTTTGACTATGTACTCATTTGTCGTAAAATGCACACTAAGGATGCAATCTTAAAAAATCCCATTTTTCTACTGATTATAATGAAAAAACCCAGAAAATCACGAATTGCTGCTACACTAGGCGTACAAAAAAAAATGTTTGAAACAAAAGTTGTAGGTTTTTAAATGTTCTGCAACTTTGATTACATATACTTTTGCCCTAGAATGCTTGATATATTTCCAGCTACCTTATTTTATGTTATACAAGGTGGATAACAGCTGTATTTGTTACACTGTGGTGTCATGTTTTTTTGAATTGGCACAGCAATATGTAGGACTATGATAAACAATTCAACTTTTGACATACCTTTTCTTTTCTCATTCTTGCTTTTTATACTATTCATTTTTTGAACTGTACAAGGTTGCTGATTTAATAAATTAATCCTGCATATTTTAATACAATATGGCAGCAATCAGTAATCTTTATAACCCAGTGGCAATTTGCCTTAATTTTATGTCTTAACTAGATGCCTGTCCTCACTTTACCCAGGTATAATTTTGTTTTATTTTAATAATTTTTAAATTAGGGTTAGAATTAAATCACAAAAAAGATTTTCTGATAATAGACCAATCAGTTTGAAATTTATAAACATTTAAGGGGTTAAGGGTTTAATACCCTATTTTTAACTCCTTAGAGGTATATTTTGGAAGTTCTTTAGGAATATTTTTTTAGGTGAATTATGAGTAACACCTTCACCGAGTTTCAGTCATCTACCTCATCTGGAATGTAATAAACAAAAAATATTGGTTTAACGGTTAAACACAGTTTTCAATCTGTTATTGATACATATTTATAGTTGTTAAGGGGTAAGTTTTTTAGGTGGACTATAGGTAACATCTCCAATGAGTTTCAGCTATCTAGCTCATAACTAGCTATAACTGTACCTAACTATAGCTAACTGTCATAACTATAGCTACAACTGGTAAAGTGAAAAAGTTGATTTAAGAGTTGAATATCTTTTTCAATCCCTTCCAGGTATATATTTGAAATCATTGAGGTGTAATTTTTTTAGCGTCTATACATGTAACATCTCAATCGGATTTCAAACAACTAACTTGTCCGGACCTAATAAATAAAAAATATTGGTTTAAAGGTTAGACACCCTTTTCAACCTTTTAGGGGTACATTTTGTAAATTTTTAAGGGGTAATTATTTTTAGTAGCATTGTAAATAACATCACTGAAATTCAATCATCTAACTCGTCTGGAACTTAATGCATAAAAAATATTGGTTTAAAGGTTGGGTACACTTTTCAATCTTTTAGGGGTACATTTTGTAAATTTTTAAGGGGTAATTATTTTTAGTTGCATTGTATATAACATCACTGAAATTCAACCATCTAACTCGTCTAGAAAAATAAAAAAATATTGGTTCAAAGGTTGGACACCCATTTCAACCTTTTACGAGTACATTTTGGAAATGGTTAATTTTTGTAGTTAAACTACAAATAACATCTCAACCAAGTTTCAACCATTTAGCTTGTCCAGAACTTAGTAACAGGAAATAGCAGTTTAAGGGTGAACTGCCTTTTAAACCCCTTAACAGTGGAATGTTAAAATCATTCATGTTTAACTTTTATATTTAACCTTAAGGGAATATTCCCTCCAAATTTCAGCTTTCTAGCTATTGTGCTAATAGGAGAATAGTTAAATGGAATTAAGACTACAATAAGTAATAAAACACAATTGACAGAAAAACAATATATATTTATTTTTAGTAATGTATTTAATGACCAGAACGAAATCAAGTTACATGCTTAACAACACATAAACTTTCAAAGTCATTCGTTATTAAAATATATATTATATATGTAATAATCAAATATAATGTTCAAACAAGTAATTAGTTAACATAAAGGAAAAAATCTAATATCTACTACAATAATAGAATATTTTATTAAAGTAATATATGGGTACATTCAGAATACCTCTACTAAATCCCTGATAAAACCAATTTAAAGAGAAGACAATCAGAAAACTAATTCTAAAGTCAAAAAGATCAGAAACTTAAATTAAAGAGAACTAAACAGAAAACCAAAAAGTGGTCCTTACAATTAAAATAACCGATACAAAAAATGCAAAATCTAAAAAGGGTTCTAAAATCGCAAAATCAATAACACCACACTAAAACATTTTTAAAGTCCCGAAGCCCTTTAAAAATTTAAGCATCATTATACTGATATTTAAATTTTACATAAAACTCGTTTGTTAATAACATTCAGGAGTTCATACAACTCAGTCCACTTATCAACATTTAAAACAATCTAGTCATTGTCTACTTTTAAAACAACCTCAGAGTTTTTTTTATGCCGTGAACTTCAACACTGAAATTATTAGTAATATTAATATTTTAAAACAATTTCGTAGCTTTATGATATATCTATATAATAATATAATACATTTCACTTTTAGTTTTTTAATCCCTCATATGTGTACGTTGCAACCTGTTCAATTCAGAACAATAAGCAACCCCATGACCCAATGAGATGAGGATGGTTTGTATGACGTGTAGTCTTGTACAGACCCAGACCGACCATTCCTGAGAAAGTATGGTTAATTGAACCCCAACCATCAAAGTATACCGGTAACCACTGTCTAGTATTCAACTTCGTATAAAAGTAACTACCTTTACTAGGATTTGAACCAGGAACCTTCAACTTCGAAAATCAGCTGTTAAATGGCTGATTTTGGCGACGACTTTACCTCTAGACCAACCCGGTGGGTTATATTTCACTTAATCATTCAATTTTCATAAACTGGTAAATTGATTTTATTGTTTTTTACTTTCTCTTGCCTATATGAATATATAGGAAGGAAAGTATTGTTTTCATGTCGATTTTTCGAAATCGAGTTTTCACCGGATCTATACGTTTTCAGACCCCCTGAACCCAAAAAACATGTTTTTAGCGATTGGTCTGTGTGTGTGTCTGTGTGTGTGTGTCTGTGTGTCTGTGTGTGAACAGAATATCTCAAGAACGGAACATCGTACGAACTTGAAACTTGAAACTTAAGTTACATACCACTACCGGACGCGACACAAACATTTTCATCAAAATCGGTCAACCGGAAGTAGTAGTAACTTAGTTTATTCGTATAATTTTTCAGTTTTTTGCGATTTTCTCAAAAACTGGTCCTACGATTTTTTTTAAAATCGCCTATTTTACTCAATTTTTGATTCTCTACAAGATAGGGTAGGCGCCATGTTTGCTGAAATTCTCGGTGAGGCTGTTTTCACGTAAAAACGTTGTTTTTTTAAGATTACGGCTTTAATATAAATTTTAGCGCAAAAACTTATATAATAAAAGTTGTAGAGAATTTAAAAACCTACAACTTCTGTTTCAAACATTTTTTTGTATAACGCTTAGTTTAGCGGTAATTTGCGATTTTCTGTTTTTTTCTCACGAAAACGTGAGAAAAATCGATTTTTTAACATTTCGGTCTTAGTATGCATTTTACGACAAAAGTATATATAATAAAAGTTATAGAAAATTAAAAGATCTACAACTTTTGTTTAGAGCATTTTTCTCTACAGAGCCTAGTTTAGCGTGAAAGCGTGGTTTTCCGTATTTTTAAGCCAAACTGAGTTCGATTGTCATTTTGCGTCATTCACTCGTGATTAAAATAAGGTTATGTTTTTGAGGTTAGTTTTTGTTTATTTCTAATATTTTATTAATAATGTTAGGTATATTATTAATCTTTTGCATTGGCAAGAGAAAGTTGTGTGAGTGTTTCACACCAGATTTTTTTGTTTTGTTTTGTTATTGATCTTACGGTATGTATGTACCATATCCTCACTATGAGGGACTTCAAATTAGAAAAAACCCTAAAATAAATACTATTAAAAAAAATAAGAAATATTAAAAATATTCAACAAAATCTGCAATTTTCAACTTAAATGTCATATGGAGTTCAGTGAAAAAGTCGAATCTTGTGAGACTTCGTGAAAAAATCTTTAGCGATGAAGTGGAAATTAAATAAAAAAATTATCTTGTAGATGCTAATGAGTTGCATTAGTTATAAAAAAAGGGGAAACAACAGTAACCGTAAATTATGTGAAAGAATGGTTGGAGGATAGCGACAGTGATCATGGGTATCAGACAATTAACGATGATGAAATTCTAACGATGATACAGATTCCGATATTTTTCAGAAGATGAGGATGAGTCATTATTACAGAAACTCAAACTTTCTAGTGTACGCGACGCCATTGATACGGTGATTTTGTAAATAGATTTTTTTGGAAGAATAAGATATCAAACACTTTTATGAACATTTCAGGCAATTTAAAAAACTTATTATTAGAAAGTAACAACAGTCCGGCGTTCAGTTAAAATTAACAGTTAAAACAAAAATAATCTTGCTGTTTTGCCTGACTGTATTTCAATATAATGGACGTTCGTGGCAACAGACTGTGATCTCTCCCATTTAGTTTGTTATAACGAGGACCTATTGTATTAATAATTTAGCTGATGCTTTGGCTATATTAAATTTATTTAAAATGAAGCTTCAATCTGTTTCTATATATTTTTTTCCCTTGCATCCAGGAGACTCGAAAGGGAGTATAGGACATGTCAAGATAAAACTGATAAACTGTAAGTTTATCACCCATGATAAATTTTCATCACTTACCATCAGAAAATTGTTTTTGCTACTGCTTACTTCAGTAGGCTTGTCATCAACCCCATTGAATCAAATATCACACAAAATTAAAAATAAAAAAAATATATGCCTAATATCGCCAGGGTAATGTATCTATAATTCTATCGTCTTCTTCAACTATCATTCTCTCATCATAAACTGAAATTTCTTAACTACACATTTATTTTCTAATTTTTTAGTAGTAAAAAATGAAATCCCGTTTAAGAAATAAATATTTGTATAATAGTAAATATATAATAGAACCATTTTTAGATTTGAATTTTTTGAATCAGTTATTTTAATTTTAAGGATTACTTTTTGGTTTTCTATCCAGTTCTCTTTAATTTCAGTTTTCTGATCTTTTTGACTTTATAATTAGTTTTTTGATTGTCTTCTCTTTAAATCGGTTTTATCAGGGATTTAGCAAGGGTATTCTGAATATATTCATATACTACATATTAATATAATTCTAGATTGTAAAGTAACTTCTTTAGGTAACATTTTCTACATTAAAAAACTAAATAATGTTACAGTGAAGGCCAAATTTTATACATTGAAAAATGGAATTACAAATATCTTAGGTATTTAAAATAGGTTATTTTTCAGCGTATAAAAATATAATTTATTAGCAAAAAATTTTTTTTATAAGTTGACACACTGTAGGTGTTTTCATAGAATAGATTAGGCCATGGTTTGAAAGGCAGAACGAGATTACTTAATATAAACAGGTTCTACCATTACAGTCCAATGATTAATAGGAAGGGACTGCAAGTGTTGTATTTATTAGCAGAAATAAAAACACTTTTTTCCTTTCTTTTTCTATATGCAGTATTGTGAATACAATTAGTACTCATGGCAAGTTCTATTTTATAAACAACAGTACACTAATCTTCTGTAGTTTAATAAATATTTATTTTACTACCCATAATTTTATTTCTTGTCTCCAATATATACTGGAGTTTAATTAAAAATTATATCTCCAAGTAACCAATCAGAAAGTTAGAAATAAAATACACTAATAACTTTTTCATTTTATATTTTTAATTTATATAGTCCATTCAACTATATAACATTAACGAGCTATGTAAAATGACTACAAAGAATTGCCAAAAATCAAATAAAAAAAATTATTGTGTATAAACATACATAAAATAATTTGCATCTAACCTGATATAAGAAAACTAGTAAAGCTCAACTTCTACCTCTTCTGTTCTTAAATGATTCAGTCATTTAATTGGCTGACCATGTGATAACAAACAGAACTATTTATTTTAGCCCTTTGGGTGTAAATAATTTGACACTCCACCTGTCTGTTATGGGCAGAATATTTATATAATATAAGAGATAACTTTTCAAAATCAATTAAAGTCAATAATGACCAAGCAGTTAATACAATCTAAAATAAATAAATTTAGAAAATTTTACTAGACTGAAATTTGATACAGCTTTATTCTGATAATAAAATCAGAATATTGTTAAGCTAGACAATAAATAAATATTTCTATTTCCAAGTTCCAGGTAAAACAGTTTAGATATACCCAGTTGTAAAACAGTATTCACTTGTTATATCGTTGATTCAATAAAAAATTAAAACTGTTATAATTTAAAATAATTCAATTCCTTTTTTAGAGTAATGAAAAGCTTTTTGGAACAATTTTTTTTTATTTTGTGGATACAGATGCTGAAGTCTATTGATAACATTTTAAAATATAACTTTTTTAAGATAGGATACTGATTTTTAGATCCTAAAAACGGTTTGTGGAAGAAGTATCTAAATAGATCTGATTAGTTTTAGTAAAATAAAGAAGTGAGCTTTATTTTCAATTACAGCAATTCTTACTTAACGCATCATTATGTAATGACACTCAAATATAAATAAAAAAGTACACGTATTTTAATTAAAGTAAATCGTCTCTTGAATATTCTTACAAACTGGCCGACACTGTAATCATTATTAATCTAATAACAATAATAATATAATTTTAAATTGTTACAATATATATAAAAATATAACATTAAAATAATTTTATTATTTAACTACACTATCATTATTAAAAATACTCAGGTACTGTTAAATGGTCTGATATTTAGGAAGACATTTCTGTTTATTATGTACTTGATTCTCACTTGTTAATATTAATTAGTCAAAATTTAAAGCTAATAAATAGCATATATTTATTAAAGAAACTGAAATATTTTATTATAAAATAGTTTTTGTTTTACATATTATTATATTACAAAAGTAACCCAGAATATAAAATTTATTGGCATTTTTTAAATGTAATTGATGAAGAGTTGTTTAATAATAAATAATAATTTTATTTATTCCCATGATATAACATTTCTTACAGTAAACTACTATCCTATTATGCTAGAAGAGGTGGTGGAAATGATCCCATCCAACTATGGACAAAACCATGTAATAACCATATATGTATGATTAGTTTTACATATTATAAATTCTACTCAATGGAAAAATACTCAGTAAACAATGTAAAGATCAAGAAACTTTACTCGCTTTTCAATGAAGTAATCGATGAAAAAGAGAACAGGACAGAAGCTATAAATTGAAAACTAAAAAAATTCAATTTTATTGTTTTATAAATTCTGCTTAACGTACACATCAGGCTACTAATGGGTGTTTCAGAAAGGACGCACTTCGAAGTTTAAGGGTTAATATTTCCTGCATAGGGAATATTTTTTTCCCCCAAATAACAGTTGGCACTACCGTACTCATTGTTGACCCATTGTGTATTACTGAAATGTACTAGTGCTATCCCAGTATTCATTTGTGTCTGTATAAGTTCAAACATGGTTTTTTCAAAGGATGAACGTATTTTAATTATTGAAAGTTATTGCGCATATAAATCTTACGAACGAGTGAAAGACGAGTTCCAGTTAAAATTTCCCAATTCTGAAGTACCTAATAACACCACAATATCGCATCTGATTAATAAATTTCGTGAGACTGGCATTGTACAGGATCGGAAAAGCACAGGTCGACCATCAGTGTTAACAGAACAAGTTTTGGACGATGTGAAACAACGTTTGACTACCTCACCCGGCAAATCACTTAGAAAGTTATCTTCACAGGCTGGATTATCACTATCTTCCGCTGTAAGGGCTACAAAAAAATTAAATCTGCATCCTTACCGCATCAGTGTCGTTCATGAACTGAAAGAAGTTGACCATGGGAAACGTATGCAGTATTGTCGTTGGATACGTTCTCTTGTTAATGACAACGATGTTGAAATATTGGATCGTGTTTATTTCAGTGACGAAGCATGGTTCCACTTGGATGGTTACATCAACAGCCAAAACTGCCAAATATGGAGCGCTCATAATCCTCACACATTTCATGAACGTCCACTACACGCACGTAAAATTGGTGTTTGGTGTGCGATCTCCCGGCATCGTTTTGTTGGGCCTTTATTTTTTGACACATCTGTACATGGTGTGGTGTACCGCAACTTAATTGAACAATTTATAGCGTTGTTAGAATTACACGATCGAGATTGTTGGTTTCAGCAGGATAACGCAACGTGCCATACTTCTACTGAAACGCTGAATATGTTACGAGAATTTTGTGGCCATCGTGTGATATCAAAAGGATTGTGGCCACCAAGATCCCCAGATCTTACTCCTGCGGATTTTTTTCTTTGGGGGAATTTAAAGAGTAAGGTTTTTAAAAACAATCCTCATACAATTGAAGGCTAAAATTGAAAGTGAGATTACAAACATTAATGAGCAAACACTACGAAAAGTGGCTGCAAATGTTATGAAACATGTCCGAACTTGCATTACAAGCGGAGGAAGTAATTTTGAACATTTATTGTGAAGTTTTAAAGGTAATCTGAATGTTATAAAGGTAATAATTTCATACCGTATAATGTGTAATTACTTAATGTAATAAATTAGCGTTCTCAAACTTCGAAATGCGTCCTTTTTGAAACACCCGTTATTTTACTCTTAATAACTTAAAATTGAAACATTAAGTATCTTTTTATTTCATTTAATACCAATAAAAGAGATTACAGACTGTAGTTAAAAAAATATGTGCAACTTTTCAACATCAAAAAAAAGCTCAGCTAATGTACAGGTTGGGGAACAAATTGCTGTGCCAATGAAATAGCACAAGGAATGTCAACACAAATATTATACACATACCCTTCACATATCTAAATTTATACTCACTTTTTAACTTATTTCAAATTGTACAGAATCAGAAATAAGTATACTTAAATAAATGAAAATAAATATTAATTTTTATGGGTTGCTTTTGCAATATAATTAATGCAATAAATGAAAATCAGCTGTAATTAAAGTGTTATAAATAAAAATGTTTGAGACTCAACTATATAAGTAATTAACACTACTTAAAAATTAATAATTAAAAGCAAAACTATTATTTGTTTTTTTTTTAAATTTCACCTTAAAGGTTTAATGTAAAATAGTATTTCAAGATTGCTTGTTAAAATGTAATTCAGAAAAAAATATACAACTTTTACTGGTTTATGAAACAATAAAATAAATAACAACATAAAAATGAAAACCAGATTATTTATGTATGTAAAATAATTATTTAAATCAATGATAAAATATCAGATCGATTAAAACATCTAATGTACAAAACAAAACTTAAGAAGTATTATTTCTTTAAAAATTATTACAAATAATTGCTCAAAAATTATATTTAGATGTGCAATAAGATTAATTAATTTAATTAAACATAATTATTACCCAATGTAATGTACAATTATTTACTGTAAGTTTTCCTAATAAAATAAAAAAAAACTTGATTTTAAAAAAAATTGACAAGAAAACAATACTTTCCTTCCCTATATATTCATTCATATAGGGCAAGAGAAAGTAAAAAAATAATAGTTAATTCCATATACGATTGACAATATTTTATAATACTTTTTGTATACTTAGAAGTATACCATAATGATAACATCAGCCTGCTCGTACAAAATAAATCAGAATTTTTTTAATAATTCATCTGTAACAAATCCTCTAGATACATTCAACATACCAAAAAAAAAAAAAAAAAAAAAAAATCAAATAATTAAAGATTTATTCATTGGAAAACTAGAAATTGTATTCAGTTTTTGTGTAACTGAAGCTCCCTTCCCTAAATAATTAGTTATAAAAAGTGTGATTTATCCTTGTTAATCTTTCAATGAATTAAATCACCACACTTAAATAAGATAAAATGAGATTTTGGGTTATTAATCAAATGAAAAAATATACAGTAGTCAGTTAACTTAATAATTGGGTAGTAATAATTATCTCACATAGGCATTGACGGGGCAGGGTTGCTTTCGGGCGTATCTCCACCGGTTCAGATGATCAGATGAAGCAAACTGTCTGGATTGTGAGGCGGAAGAGGAAAAGGCAGTACACACAATTTTCGATTCCAGAAGATGGATACTGGAGAGGGAAGTTCTAGGGGTCCAGCTTGGGTCACTGATTTCTCCAGAAAATCTCGGTGATTTTATGATTATAGAGGAAGAAATTGCCCATAACAGACAGGTGGAGTGTCAAATTATTTACACTTAATCTGTTAGTTGTAGGGCTAAAATAAATAGTTCTGTTTCTTATCACATGATCAGCTAATTAAATGACTCAGTTATTTAAGAACAGAAGAGGCAGAGGTGTAAAAGACACTAATCAAAGTTATCTCCTCTGAAAGTAATGAATTTCATTATCCAGCCAGACCCTGTGGTGAATGAAGTGAAAGTGTCATTTACAGTATTAAAAATATGTGCTTTACAGAGGGCCCTGCATGCTGATGAGCGTATTTGTTCACTTGGTGAGGAAGGCAAGGGTAAACCACCTCATTCCTCGTTTTACTCAGTAAAACCTCTAGAGGTTCAAACCAGCCTTTTGGCTGATGACCTGAACAACAACAACAGAGGAAGAAAACTGGATCGCCATTGAGGAGTTCATCCAGAAGGTGATAAAGAGCAGAGAAGCCCAGCTGTGTTAACTGGGAAAAAATGGATGGTAAGAAGAGAAATTGCGCTGAGATAATGCTATCCAGCTAATAAAGAACCACCTGCTTGTTGTGGAGTTATGCCTAATGGTGATCCCGCGGTAAGTCGGGGTGGGATAGAAAAGAACTGAGAGGTTTTGGCGGATAGTTGCCTTCAGCAGAGCTCCACAAACCTCAGGTACCGCTCCTACCTGGGTTACTCAGGCTATCTCAGGCTCCGGTTCAGACTCAGGCTCAGGTACTCAGGCTCCTACCTGGGTACCGGTAAATTCGGGTTTCCTCTCATATAAAAAAAAATTTGGTAGTAAGACTATATTTCTGATTGATCATATTTATGAGAGAATAAGTGCAAATGATAAAAATATCACTTTAGTCAGGAAGATAATATTTAATTTACAAAAAGTGATTTTAGAAGGCACACTACCTTGAAATGACAATAAATTTAACATTTAGTTCTTTATCTTGGCTACATATCGCAATAATAGAATGCGGATATTTTTGAATGTATCTATAAAACTGAAACATAATTTATGAAGATACTCTAAAAATAAGATTAGTTCAGATTTTCTTGACAGATTTAATTATTTATGGTTCATAATACTTGTGAAAAAATGATAAAACTATTTAAAAAAATATTGGAAGAATATTTTGTTCAGATCAATAAAATTTCTTTAAAAAACCTGATTGATTTTGGCATAAAAAGTAAATATATAATAATTCATAAATTTTCATTTTTAAAGTGTCAAAAATATTAACACTAAAAAAATCATCTAACTACAATACTTAAAAAAACATACAACATAAAGCTTGTTTTTTTTTTAGATTTTAAGAATAAAATATTTAAAAGATCTTTGTAGAAGAAAATAATATATTCATTACAAATTGTTATTTCAACTGTTAACAATTACTGAAAAAACATTTTACAAAACAATATTTAAGAAGTTTTCAATTACTTAAAAACTACAATGTACTTACAAAAATAGATAGTAATATTAACTTAATATATTAAAATTTATAATTAATTACATACTAAAATGTATCACAGATCACTTTATTTAAGTAATTTCTACTCCGAAAATATTCTGTTTTAAAAATACAAAAAGGAACCAGAAATACTTTTAATTATGAAAATGACAATATTTTATTAAATTATGTAATAAAAATCTGGTGTGAAACTCTAACACAACTTTCTCTTGCCAATGCAAATAATGAACAGTACAGCCTAACACTAGTATAAAACTTTAGAAATAAACAAAAAAAAACTCATCTCATTTTAATCATGAGTGAATGATGCAAAATGAAAACCAACCTTAGTTCGGCTTAATAATACGGAAAATCACTCTTTCACGCTAAAGTAGGCTCTGCAGAGAAAAATGCTTAAAACAAAAGTTGTAGGTTTTTAATTTCCTATAAATTTGATTACTTACACTTTTATTGTAAAATGCATTCTAAGGCCACAATCTTAAAAAATACATTTTTTACAGATTTTCATGACGAAAATCACTAATTACCGCTAAACTAAGGGTTATACAAAAAATTTTCAAAATAAAAGTTGTAGATTTTTAAATTGTCTACAACTTTTATTATATACACTTTTGTGCTAAAATTCATATTAAGGCTGCAATCTTAAAAAATAATATTTTTTTCAATGAGAGAACAGCCTCCCCAAGAATTTCAGCAGACATGGTGCCTACCCTACCTTGTAGCATAAAAAATGTAGTAAATGAAATGATTTAAAAAAATCGTAGGAGCGGTTTTTGAGAAAATTGCAAAAAAGTGAAAAATGACACAAACGACTACTTCCAGTTGACCGATTTTGATGAAAATGTTCAAGTTGGGTCCCCTAGACGTACCTAACCTAAGTTTTAAGTTTACGACTACATATGACGTTAAGTTCTTGAAATATTTTGTTCACCCACACACACACAGACCAATCGCTAAAAACATATTTCTTGGGTTAAGGGGGTCTAAAAACATGTATATCCGGTGAAAACTCGATTTCGAAAAATTGACATGAAAACAATACTTTCCTTATTCATATAGGCAAGAGAAAATAATAAATTGAGATAATACGCCATTACAATTTTGTTAGAAGAAGCAGCATAAAGATTTCATTTTTAATTAAAATGTGATATTTTAAAATTTATCAAGACATAATATTTCATACAGAGTAGAAACAACCTTTAATATATAACATAACCTATTTTAAATTTTAAAGTAAAATTATTATTATCTAATTATAATAATTTTAAAACTAATAATAATTACAATAAAATATTAAATAATAATTAATAAAACGTGTAAATATAATAACATTACAAACTAAAAATGGAATGATATGAATAGATACAACTATTTGTTCAACTACTGCAAACACAGATTTTGATTTTTAAAATATTACAATCAAACAAAAAAAAAAAATAATAATAGAAAAATATTATGGTAATAAAATTATAATGAATTTTTACGTAATTACATGGAATAGAAATAAAGATAGATATTATACAAAACTATCATTTTCAAATACTAAAATTAATATAATTAATTACTTTTATAATAATTTGATGGTATTTTTAAATGAATATAAATTACATAAACATTACAATAAAACATTTTTGTTTATAAAAAAATGAGAAACAGGAAGAACTAAAATATATAAAAATTTAATCACTGTACACACAATAATTATTTGCAATGTTAAATTCATTGATGAATATTTTGTACGATGAAACATAGAAATGGATGCAAAAAAAATGAAAATATGTTTTAATCAAATAATATATTTTACTACACAGGTTTGTTGCAAATTTTCTAAAATAAACAATCAACGAAAATAAAATTAAGTTAAGGAATCGAGAAATCTAACAAACACCTTAGTATACATAAGAAAAATATGTATTATAATACAATATCTAACGATTTAGTTAGGTCCAAAATTTAACTGGTATTGAAAAAAAATTGGTTACATTTTTTTTAATAAGAACATTTAAACTATATTTGGTGTGATAACAAAATAATTTTGTCCTTTATCTCGTTTCACTCAAATATGATTATTACCAATTATCGATATACACAAATATTCCATTAATTTCAAAATAAGAAAGTTATAGCAAAAATAACTATTTTGCAGTCAAGACAATCAGATAAAAATGCGCATAAATTGACTTTTTATTATTGCGACGAGATGGATACACAATATCTGAAAGAACATATTGTTTTTTTTTTAATAAGGTAAGATTCATCAGTGTACATTTATCTAGAAGCTTAATGTTATTATTTGAAGAAGGGGTTAAAAAGAACTGATAATTTTATTGAAAAAACCATTATAGAAATCAATATCGATGAATTGACAGCAACAAAGGCACTGAGGAAATGAAAATTACAAAATAAAAGGAATTACCTTAGTAGCTTAAAAAAGCTTGCAGATACACAAAAAAACAGAGAAAAATTAGAATCAGTAAAGAAATAAAAATTTAATTGCTGTAATGGAAACCAAAGGCTGATTAAAGATTACATGACAAGAAAAAAATCGTAGGACAGAGAAAACATTAAAAAAAATCTGGCGTGAAACACAACACAACTACCTCTTCTCAATGTAAAAAAATGAAAAATATAACCTATGTTTAATTATGAGTACTCGTAAACAGTGTCAGATGAAAAACAACTAATTTTAATCACGTGTGAATGTCACTAAAAAACAATAAATTTCTATTAGATTTGGATATTTTGACGAGAAAAATATAGAAAATCACCAATTGGATAAACTAAGCTCAGTACAAAAAATGCTGGAAATAAAACTTAAGTTTTTTAATTTCCTATAACTTTAATTATGTATAACTTTGGCCTAAAATGCATACTATGGTCACAATTTAAAAAAAAGCATTTTACTAATTTCAATGAGCAAAATAGAAAAAAAATAAATTACTAATTTGACGTACATTAACCACTGTAGATAAAAATGGTTGAAATAAAAGTTATCAGTTTTTTAACAACTTTTAACTGTAAATATTTATTATCATAAAAACGATAAAGCAAACAAGGCAAAATCAAAATAAAAAAACATTAATATAAACAAATTTCTGTAAGTATAAAAAATTCATTAGAATAACCCTTTTATAGTTACTTGAGTGAGTTTGCCTTAGGTTGCAATGAGGGGTAAAGGGGGAAAGCATCAGTGCGCATGCGCAATTGTTTTAATTTCAGCACAACAAACACAACTTATACTATACCCAGAGCATATACAGTATATCGCGGAACCTTTTGTAGGTTAACTGTACCAATATAACTGTTTGTTACTGCAAACAGAAATGTTAGTTTCTCGAAAACATGGACAGACTATATACACAGTGCTGAACGAAATCTAATATGCAGTGTAATAAAATGCTGTGAAGTTGAAGCTAAACAAATATGCCTTTCCTGCCTCTTAACAAAAGCCATGAGCGAGTGGTTAACTATTGTGATGTTTCTCTTTCCACAATTTGAAAAATAAAGAAGGAAATTGAAGACGTTAAGAAGCTATTCTTCAACAGTTTTGTTGAAACCTAATAAAAAAAAGGAACGGTTAGGAAGATACTAGGTGAGAATGATAGTGAAGATGATGGTGACAGCGATAGTAAAGAAGGTGATTTATTCTTAGAAAATTTTGTTCCAATGGAATAAGGTAGCTGGTAATTACAATAAATCAAACATTTCTAGTCATGTAATTAAGCTATAGACAATATTATAGATCACATTTATTTCTGATAAGGTTTATGAAGAAAACATTTTCTTGGAATAATCCACAGCTAAATGGGTTTAGAAACTGCACAGTAGTGAAATATAAAAGTTTCACTGTTGAGGTTGGTAGAACTGTCAAATTTTCACTTCCCTTCCTCACAGCCCATCCATACGCAAAAGGCAATGTCGTGACTTCAGTATAGCTAGGCCTACATAACAACCGGGATGTACAACGTCATAGCTTTAGTATACTACCACGAACAAAAACATTATTTTATTGCAACTCGTAACCGCTCTTCATCTTTCGGACTGTCTGTCTCTCTCTCAAACACACACACTCTCTCTCTCCCCCACCCTTTTTCTCTCTGTCCCCTCCCCTCATCATTTCTCTCCGCCCTCTCACTCCTGTCCTCATCCCCTTCTCCACCATCTCCTTTTCTTTCTTCCCTCCCCTCTCTTTATCTATCTATCTCTCTATTTCCAAGAATAGAAAAGAAGCAATACGAACACCACAGAACACACACACGCACATATGAAAGCACTCCTGCTTTCCTTTTGTTATTGTTATACTTTTTTGGTGGAATGTGTTATTAACACGGCAGAAACAATGTTTTCAGGAACGCACAAAATTACAGTCATAACATACCTCTACTCCTTTCTTTCCCCTAGTTTGTAAAGGTTATTCAGCCCGGTTGTTATACGGGTGTAGATATATCTATATCTCCTTTATTTAAAATTTTTATATATTGTATCAACAACATATTGTGTATACATTTCTCAAATTGATAAAAAAACAACAAACCTAAATAAAGTAAAATAAAACGATAATTATTACTATTTATTCTAATCTACACAGAATGAAAACAAGTACACACATATTTTATTATAAGAAATGAGGTAGATTTAACAGGTTGCATGTCAAAATGTTGCCAAAAAAATTTCAATGAATGTAATAGAACCATATCACAATTCAATTTAAAAAATATATCCAGAAATAAATTTCCTATGAAGTTCAAAAACAAAGTTTTGGACAGAACATTTATCATTAGCATATTTAAGGCAACACGTTGTCACAGAACCGATTCAATATTATCATAGTTAGTTATTATAAGTGTAGTCTAATAAACAACGTCATATAAAAAAATACATTTGTCTCTTGATCAGTTTATATGTTGATCAATGCGACAATCAATAAATTTTCTGGTAAATTTACCAGAAAAATAATAATTAAACTATTTTATTTTCTATAGATTATTATTATTATTATTATTATTATTATTATTGTTGGACTTCAAAGTTGAGTTGTATCGAAAATAAATAAATTTCCAAATACAGAATAAGAAAATATAGTGATTTTATAAAAATTTAATATAATTCTGTTCATATTTAATAAATTATTATTTAATGAATGCCAAATTCTGGATGTCCATCATAAGTACTCAAAACACTTAAAAAAATATAGTAATGAAATTATACAATAAGAACTGTTTAATCAAAATCTGATGGATCTGAGACTTATCCGTAAACAGGAATTTAATGAAATTTGTAAATAAATAAAAATGTATTGTAGAGTAAAGAAATTTCAAGCATTTAACCCACAATCTACAAAAAACATAAAGTGATTTTTTTGATAGAAAATTGAAAATAAATACAAACTTCTTTTAACGACACCCTTTTTTTTAAAAACCATTTAATTTCTCTTAAAGTTCATGTATTTTTTAAACTTCCTGGCATACAACTTCTCCGTGCCTTTGGCATTTCATTTTTTTGCAATCATAGAATCATAGTACATGTGCATATGCACATGTACTATATAAAAAAGAAATTGCTTCTTGGCTTCACCCCATTTTAAAGACAAATCCTTAAAAAGACTATAAGTTTGGGTGGTCGTTCAAAAGAAGTACTGTAAGGGATTCGTCTCCGAGATTTAGAGGTAACATACTATAGATTAGTGTAGAAAGTCCCTTAGTTCAATTCCAGTCTAGGATTTACACATTTTAACGCATGGGAACCCACGGTAGTCGCTTTGAACAAGTCGTTGATGTGACTAAATAAACTAAAAAAAACCATGCAAGGACAAAAGAGAAATAATAAGAAAGCCACAAAAATAATAAATAACGATATAAAATGACAGAACAAACAATGCTAATAAAATTATTTGTTAGAAAAATGATGTAATTATCAATTCCATATTATTACCGAGAATTTACTTCAGCCTAATGACAAAGTGCATTTGAAAAATAAAATCGCAGTTTGGTCCAATATTCTAGAAGTAGCATTCTAAGTACTGCAGACAGTAAAATTAAATGTTGAATATATTACTTTTTTAAATAAATTAAATTTTCAATATTTTACTTTTCTGTAATTTTCAATTTTTTTGCCAAAAGTTAATTCAGAAAATATGAATACTTGGATAAAAATGTTAAATATAAATGATAGTAATTATCACGTAGTAATGTAGAGTTATTTAATGATAAGATCAATACTATCTTAAAATAAAATTTTAAAACCTGATTTCGCTAAAAAAAAAAACAGTTATTAGAAAATGAATTGTAATTCAGAATAAAAGCATATGACTAGTCACAGTAATTTCAATCTATTAATATTTTAATAAAAATAAAGTTTTCATCATAGTTTTTTACATGAAAAAAAGAAATTAATAGTTCGGAGACTAAAAATTAATTAATTTTTATTGAAATGATTACTACAAATAAATACTGATTTTTTTGTTTCAACATAAAAAAATCAACATTTTAATCAAATATGTTACTCTGTTAGTTAACATTAACCTTTTAAAGACTATGCAGGGTTTTGGTCCAAAAAACTACAAACGTACTGGTACATTTGCTTCAGTTTTTATACTAATACATGTAAATACAAGTTCTAAATAAATGTATTATTATATAGGATTTGTTTTACTCGATGGAAAAAGCATGTGCATTAACCTTGCTAATGTGTTCAGAAAATTTGTATTATTGTATTAGCTTCTTGCCACCATTTGTTTACTAATATAGAATTTTTCTTTCCTGGGAAAATAAATGTTTTACAATAATATATATCTTGTATTATGAACATATTTGTTTTATTTTAAACGTTTCGTTTAATTGTTTATTTTGTGAAAATACGAGTGGAATGGTTGGCTTTAGTGGTAAGCTTCTTTGTGTTGAAGAAATATTACAGTAGCGCTACAAAAAATATTTAGTTCCAGGGATGGAGAGATGAGAAAAAATAGGAGAATAATAAATACGAGAAGTAGAAATAAATGAAAAATCTAAAAAGAACTCAAACTGTGGGCTACGTTCTAGGTTGAAAAACATAGTCCTCAAAAGGTTAAGGAACAAATCAATAATAAAAAAAATTAACCACTTAACAAAACTGAAAAAATTCTTTTGTTAATTAAAAATGGGATTTCACAGTAATATAAACTAACAAAGTGTTAAAAAATTAACAATTTACATTTATAAAAATCTAATAAATTTATGCATGGTTACTAAGAATGTCCGAAAGAGATAGTTTTGATTTATAAATGACAATAATACGAGATAAGCTCCATATGTCATACACTACTGTTAAATGAAAACTGTAATAAAACAGAATAAAACTAAAAAAAGGAATGTAATAAAACTTCAAATGAGATATTGAAATCATGAAAAAACAAGTAATTACAAACACTTCTATTTTAAAACATTATAATAATTTACCCAATTTACTTGGCGTTTTTTAGAAACTGAAATTAAGATTTTTTTGAGAGTTCAAAATCACACATATACCTTGTTCTACTGAAATTAAAACTAGGATATTTTAGAGCATGACAGAAAATCCATCAAGCAAGTGAATAAGGCATTTAACTTCTGTTTAGGGGCAATAATTTTCAAATGGAGGATTTTTCAAGCGAAAAATCGATTTTACATATCAAGAAAAACATCAGATACGAGAAAATGCTTGGAATTTTTTTCCGATACAGTAATTACAATTTATGAAAATGCAAAGCACTAGATAATAAGTTAAGTTGCTTTGTTATACAGAATTTAAATTTATAGTCCTCTCAAATATTTTACACATTTTTGTATGAATGTTGTAAACCTCCTTATATATATTTAGGGTACACTAACTATACCTGAACGGGTCAATGAATTTTCGCTGTCATCTTGTATCAGTTATACTGAAAACTACTTTAAAAATTTATTGGTAGTATGGTCATATAAAAAGTAGGACACAACATAAAACAGCGGTTACCTTGTAGGGGAAAGTAGCGTGTGCACGTTTGTGAGAGGTTTTTTAAATAAAATTAACAGTAACGACGGTGGTTATTAACCATACTATATCACACGAGCGTATATGAACGTGCATGTGAAAGGAGCGAGTGAAACAAAACAATTCGATCCAACTGCGTGTGTACAGGTGGATAGTTTGCATCTGAAATTACGGTTTTCCCGTTTTATAGTTACATTATGGCTGATAACAAACTTTATGAACTTTGAGCAATCTGTAGCAGTATAATTGATTTTATCTTAAATTCCATATAAAATATAATCAGTTTCAATCCTTTTTCTGTAATAATCGTAAAAACTATGTTCATCGGACCGCAATTCCTTGTACAAATGATTAAATTCTTCATAAATTATATGATTTTTATAAATAGAATTAATATGACTCCTTCTTGTCCTTCTTTTCCTATAGCCTATATTTTATACCTTAAATGACTATTTTCCAATAGAAATAATTTTAAGACATTGTTTTTTAAAAGAAATTACAGCCTCGCTCCTGAACGAAAAGTAAACACATTCCCAATATTTTATAACCACATCACACGTGTGACTGTTATAGCTGGAAACCTCTCGTACACATGCACATGCTACTCTTTCCTAAACGCTTCATTCATAACCGGAGACTAAGGGTCACTATTTGAAACAATTTTTAATAAAAAAAATCTCTGATGATTTGCTTTTTAAAAAGACATACACCAACATAAACATGAAAAGCAAAGTATATCATTACAAATACCTCAAGATTAATTATTACATGATAAACTGTTTAAATAATAACTTGAATGTTCTCACTGAACATGTTTTGAGAATATTTTTTTAACATAAGAACTAACGGTAAATTTGTTTAAATTAAAAGAACTGTGTAAAATTATGTACTTATCCGACTCTTCTACCATGCATATTTCATAGTTTTTCAACGTGATAGGTCCAAGATGGTGACAAAAATTACTAGCCCGTTAGAATGTTACAGTATCTTAAATAGGCATGGTACTGTTCTGGAATGTCCAAATTAAAAGATGCATGATAGTAGAGAATTTACAAACTGTATAAGAAGACAACTGCATTTGTAAATTGAAAGCACTGCAAACTTCAGTTGATAACACTTGACTCAAGGCTACTAAAAAATTTAAATTAAGAGTACTTCCCCAATCTTTTCTTGCTACTTTGCATCAATAATGTAAAGACTTGATGCTTGCTTAACATGATATACCACTATACAAACAATAGATTTATTAATTTAACATTTTTGCTTATAAATTTCAACACAATACAAGTAAAAACTAGACCTTAAAATACGGTTATGTAACCTACAAATTTAATTTTTTTATAATATAAAACCCAAATTTAACGTATATTACAAAATAATTGACCTGCATTTTCAATTACGATTCTACTAAAAATTAAATTTTTAATGAACACTAACGTGTAACATTAGGTACTTAAAAATTACTCCATTGTCAAGTTAAAAACCGATTAGATCTTCTCATTAGATATGATTTAAAGTAATACATTTAATAAATGTGTATCAATGAAATACAGTAACATGTAATACAATTTAACAATATTAAATTTAATTAATTAAATTAGATAAAAATTTATCAATGTACATTTACATTTTAACAATTTACACTCTTACTCTCTCTTTGTGCATAAAATATAAATTAGAGAAAGTATCAAGTCAGATTTTCAAAACCATGTTTTCGCTGGAGATTCATGAACTGGACAAAAATTGTTTCTATGTGTCATTATTATATGAGGAACTATGGCCTTCATATCCTTAGTTCTTGTCATAATGTTAAAGAGGTTTAATATGTGTGTACTATTTCCTACATGGAAATGTTCACATACACTAAATAGCTGAAATTAGTTTTAGAGTACCATATGCTTCAGAGACCCACCGGGTTGGTCTAGAGGTAAAGTCGTCACCAAAATCAGCTGTTTAACAGCTGATTTTCGGAGACGAAGGTTCCTGGTTCAAATCCTAGTAAAGGTAGTTACTTTTATACGAATTTGAATACTAGACAGTGGTTACTGGTGTACTTTGATGGTTGGGGTTTAATTAACCAAACTCTCTCAGGAATGGTCGGCCTGGGTCTGTACAATACTACACCTCATTTACACGTCATACATATCATCCTCATCTCATTGGGTCATGGGGTTGCTTATTGTTCTGAATTGAACAGATTGCAACGTACACAAATTAGGAATAAAAAAAATATGCTTCAGAGACATCACAGGAAGTTTGCTAGTGTTTTGTGGAATAGACTAGCTTTGATAAGTCCATGTCTGGAAATAGTCACTGATATAAACAAAAAGATTGATGTATTCAGCTGTAACTAAAGAAAAAATTATGTGAGTGTTTTCTGTAAGCTATCAGATACATTTTTCTATGTTTCTTCATTACACGAATATAGGCCATTTGTTTTTGAAAGAAGCTCTTCCAAATTTTTACAATTTTAAATAAATTTCTCCACTTTACCGATAATTAAATACAAAAAATTATTGGAAGCACGGCTTTCTTGGTAGTTGTTTTTATTGAAATCAAACCTACAAGTACATTTTTTTAAAAATATATAAATATAATTAGAAAAACAAAAACTTGAGTTTATTTTGTTTTTGTGTATGGGTTAACACTTTCACTGTTTAACATTTGAGCAGGATGTTAACCCTATGTTGGAGAAAAAAAACGGCCTGTTCAAATTTATGTCAATTTAATTTAGTTACGAAGCACATAAAACTCTTTAATCAAAGGGTGGTTATTTAAAAAAAAAACTTTTTGAAAACAAAAGGCATAACCCCACCTCATAAATTTATGTAATTGTAATTAAAAAATAAATTAAAATGAAGGAATTTTGTTATTTACATTTTTTGTAGTATTAACAAAGATACAATTATTTTTAACACATGGAAACAAAATTCTTTCATTAAAATTCTTGCAAAGGAAGTAAAAACAAAACAGTAACTCCAGCACTAACAACAAAACAAAAAATATATAATAATGAAAATCTGACATTACAATAATCAGAGCACCAAATGAACAATATTATAATATACAATGATAGACAGCTTATAGCTATAATGTTTAATAAAATTTATAGTAAATTTAACGAAATAATACCTAAATGCTATTATGTATAAATAAACTACATATAACACTTTTTTTTAGATTAATCATAAAATATTTTAATCAAGGTAACAATTATAAAATATTAAAAATAAATAAAATTACTTTTATAAAGCTGCTGACTCATACATTGTAAAGCGCATTTACAATTTTATGGTATCACAAACAGTACAGTCAAGTTATAAGAGCCAGTTCAAATGTTAAAAAATTTCTGTGTGAATTGTGATGTAAATATTATACTCATAAAAAAGGCACTAGTACTGCATAACATTATATCGTTTTCTACAAGTTATCCACCTACTTCAAATAATGTACAGTCAACTTATGTTTTAAAAAAGTTGAGAATACTCATTCATAGAACATTAAAAACTATATTTTTCCGATACCAGTTAAGTCAGAAGTTATGCTCCAGACCATACAGAGTACACCCCTTAAAATTTGTCACACTGCCTGATATTAGGTCTTTCACAGTGATGGATGCAGTTGTCCGTAATGTGTTTTTGTGGTAGAGGATCCTGCAGTGCCCTTGCGAATTTGGCAGTTACTCATCAAATATGACAGTGGGAATCTCATTGACATGAGTGCTAAGGGGAACGGGTGCCCTGTGGTCTTCACATTGAACCCACTTGTTTGGGTTTGGGTTACGTTACGGGTAGACCAGTGGATCCTCGATGGTAATCGTTTATATTCTAATATCAATCGGTCGTCATTTATGAAAAATTAGAACAGGGAGAAACTTGCAAATCATATCTGCACCCTTGGGACAAGAAACAAAGCTCATTTTACAAATAAAAAACAAAAATCATCTGCTCTAGTATCCTTCTGAGCATTAATCAAAGATTTTTCAAACACTAGATATTTTTAAATTTTATAGGTATCTAAGAAATTTAAATAAAACCACAGAAACCGAATTCACAAATATAAAATAAAAAAAAAACAACAAACATTTGTTTTTCTAACACAGAGCCACTAACACTATATGTATACATATAAAAATTTCTATTTCCTAACGCCCCAAACTGTACTAAATGGTTTTAAAAAATTATAAAAGTGTGCGGAATATCATACAATTTAAACAGGAATTACATAAGAGACTTAATAGCATTAGAAAACAAAATAAAAAAAATTAAAACATCTTTAAATCTGTGAAATAATGAGCTAGACTTCAGGTATTGGGAGACCTAGAACAAAAGGCACACAACTGACCTTTCCTATGTCAAAATAGGAAACCTAGTTGGAAGGGCTATTTTCCTCCTCATGCATAAATCTAGAAGTAGTTAGATATAAATAAGTAAATTTTTGTAAAATAAATTTATCATTATTAAAAAAAATTTATATTGTGCTTTCTAACAGCTAAGTTAGGTAGTAAACATAACTGTAATGTATCAAATACAACTGAAGAATACAATTCACAAAGAACAAAATATAAACCAATAAAAAACAACTTAAGTAATTAAAATTAAGATAATCATAGCACTGATAGACTTTTCAGTAAATACTTAATTACATTGTAACAACTTGAACAGAATAGAAAACTATTTAAATATAAATTCTGCTTCACTTAATTTTTTTATATTCAGATTTTGGCTATAGCCTCAAAAGGCTGAATAACGTGGACTGTACTGTACTTGTGATCAATACGATAAACCATTTTAATGATTCAAATCATAAGAAGATAAAACTATAAATATGATTTTTTAAAAAATAATATATTATTTGTAATGAAATGTTAACAAAACAAAATAGATATAATACAGTAATTATTTATTTATTATGTCTATAAGGCATGGAATGTTGAAGAGTTACACAAAGAAAAAATACTAAATATTTGGTAACCAACACAAAACTTATTACTACTCAAGTTAATTTAATAATATTTACAGTTTACGATAAATAATAAAGCTATTTTATAATTACACAAATTATCTTGTGCAATTGTTAGATATTACAGTAGTATGTATTCATGAAACAAAAAAGTTACAAATAAAAAAAGAAAATACTGATATGAAAAACTTACCGTTTTATATTTATTTACAGACAAAAAAGCATAAATAATATTATGTTCTAGAACAAAATATGTGTATCAGATATAGTAGTTAATGAATGACATTTTATTCATTATCTGAGACTAATTAGAACTGGGTGATTCTGACCAATAATTTGTTCCGATTACAGAATTTCATGGAAAAATAAATTGCCAAAATTTTTCTTATCATGTTTTATGACCGATCATGTGGATTTTCCATCATAAATTTTTGTTAGGTACGTTTCACTTTATATTCTTTAAAAAAATCTGTACTGTATGAATCTAAACTTTGTGCAGCTGCGGGACGAAGGGGAGAGATGAAGTACCAGACTGTTGCTACGTCATAACTCTGTACTAATCATCTCGTTGCTCTTTGCTAGGCAGTAGGCTGCCTAGCGCGGTGACATACGTGGGTGTTTTTTTGACTACTCACTGTAGACGGCGACACCAAATATATGTAGTTTGGATAGTACCCTTGACTACTACAAACATAATACAAGTAAAACGTTACTAGTACTAACGCAATCTCTCACAGTAATAGTGATGTAATGCATACCTCTCAGCTGCACAAAGCTTGGGAATAGGCAGTATATGATTTAAATTTTTTCAGTTAATTTTTCGAAAAACTGACATGATATAAATTTTGACAATAAAATAATTTTAAATTCAATGAAAAAATGGAACACACACTGTAAACCCAAGAACTGATAATTGAGCTCAACAAAAGATAAGAATAAATAAAATAATTTACAATTTGTAGACCTAAAATAATAAACTGGACTAAGGGAATGCACACCACATAATTATAGACACTTCCACATACATATTATTATGTACAGTAATATAAAATGTTAAATGTACACCCAATATTAAAAAAAAAAAAAACACAAGTGATTGTATTCCTGGTAGTATTAAACAAAAAGATTCTTAATTGATAGGCATTATTACAAAATTATATATTTTATGTTCTTCTTTCATAGATTTTATAATTATTTCTTTTTATTAATGCAATATGTATAATAAACTTACTAACAAAATTATTAAAAAAAATCTTTTGGGATTCTAATTATGTTGAAAAAGTATGTACTGACTAATGAAACTCTACTGTAAAATTAATGCAAAATATATATTTTTAGATAGTCAGTGGTAGTTAATTTAAGAAAAGAATTTACTGATTTCATAAACATTCTAATGGATCAGAAATTTTAGGAACTGTGAATTAAAATAAGGTAACCGATAAGAATAAAACCCTGGTACACTTAATAAAGTTATTTATACAATACAGTAGAATCTCAGTAGTGCGGCCTGTTCGGGACCGAGAGGGTGCCGGATTACTGAAAATGCCGACTAACTAGATATGTTGGAATTTTTGATTTATAAATTTAAACAAAAAATGAATATGCATTGATTTCTTTGTGATTTTAAATTAAATTAACTGATTAAAAAAGGTTTGCTAGAAGGTTTTAACAGAAACCAAATGAAATACTGATTGAGAAGACTGAAGCGAGACAAAAATTCCATTGATCACTAATACTTTGAAAAATTAACCTACCTAGGAATCGAACACTGGACTCTTACGAATGCTGAAGTATTTAATAGGTTAAACCTTCACTTACATATTATACATTTATAGTGGATTTTAACAAAATACACACCGTAAATAAATCACAACTGTTGTACAGTGGTTATGGTGCTAGACTGCACTGCGTACTACAAAGTGGAAGGTCCTGGGTTCAATTACGAGCTATGTTCTAGAATTATCATGAAAATCACCGATTCCATACTAAAACCTATAGTACAGTAGGTAAGCTGAAACCTGGCCTCTGCTCTTGTCAAATGACAGGTGGGATAGCTTATGAGACACAAGGTATGCGGCATTCAAGATAACGCACTACTCTGGCAAAATCATTCACAGTACTCAAAAGTACAATTTCAATCACGTCCTGTTTTAATTTTCAATGATATTTTTCATGAATTTTGTGTCTGATAATTAAAATATGTATATTTACGTTTAGTTCTGCAAAAGTATTTGTAGTGAGAATTTTTTTAACTACTTTTTTAAAATTGTTGCTCGTTGATTAGATGCATGTTTTTTGCATGACTAATACATTAGACACTTTCATCATGGGCAAACCTTTATCATTAAAGTCAATAATAACCAATACAGCATATACGATTTTAAATAAATTAAAAAAAGTTATTAATTGTAAAATTATATAACATGTTATACAATATTGTTAAAATGTTAGATACATAATTCAAACAAAAATATTTTCTGTACAAACTTTGCGCTGAAAAGTTTAAAAATGCAAACAAATAATGCTGACTGAATTTAACAGATTCCAAAATGTTTTTTTTTGTCAGGGATTTTAATTCTAACCCAGAATCCAATTCATGAGGTGAAATATACGAACCGACAATCAAAAAAACATGAAATGTGAGGAGAGTTCTGAATCAATGAATGTTCAAAAAATCAGTAAACAAATATGCTATTTGTTTCACACATAAATACTGAACACATTTATGTACTCTGTACACACATTTAAACATTTATCAACTGAATTTAAGTAATATTATCACTTAAATTCAATTATATACAGTACTCCTTGTATAAAATACATTTAGTTTAAAAAATATAACTAGATATATGTATAATAAATTTGAAATATATATTTGTAAACCACCAAATGTTGATGTAAAAAATATTTTAAATTTTTATTTACTGAAGATATGTACACGATACACGAAAGCGTTATAAACATTGGTAAGTGTTTTCTGTTACCATATTCTGGTGGTTTAGAAATATATATTTCAAATTTTAAATAATACAGCTATTGATAATCCTATATAGGATGTTTGATAAAATAAAAAGAATAATAAATTGTGTTTACAAACAAGAGTAACTCTTGCAAGAAGAATTACTATGAATTACATACTTCTGGTTGTTTATAAAGAATATTGATAAATAAAGTATAAGATTGGTCATTTGAACATAACAGATTTAAAATATAGGGTTATTATAAATGATGGACCCAATTTAATAAATTCATATTTATTTAACTATAAATGCAAAATGAACAATTCACATACCAATGGAAAGAGGAAGTTTAAAAGTTTTTTTACACGTTCTTAACCTGTACATGCGCTCAAGTGGGCGGCTGTAGTTGCAGAAACCCTTCCTCAGCGCTGGAACGGACGGATAGGAAATCAAGACCTGGCTCTAAACTTCTGGCCACCGAGATCTCCTGATCTCACCCCATGTGACTATTTCTTATGGGGTTATGTTAAGGAAAGAGTTTTCATCCCGCCTCTACCAACAACTCTGGCCGACCTGCAGAACCGTATCACTGCAGCGGTGCACTCAGTAACGGAAGATATGCTTGCACATGTGTGGGACGAGTTTGGATATCGTTTAGATGTTTGCCGTGCTGCACAAGGAGGACATATCGAACATTTGTAAATGTGTAAAAAAAACTTTGAAACTTCCTCTTTCCATTGGTATGTGAATTGTTCATTTTGCATTTATACTTAAATAAATATGAATTTATTAAATTGGGTCCACCATTTATAATAAACCTGTATTTCAAAATACTCATTTTGGATTAGATCTAATGATTCATTTTTTGATGGAAAGTAAACTGGCCGAAAAAACAAAATCAGAGTGAAGTTTATACAATTAAATAACTTGATAAACTTATGACACCTACTCAGTTACATGAGAAAAACAACATGTATTGAATAATTAACATAACCATTTATGAGTTTAAGTGTGACCCGACATCTATTTCCATATTTGTTGAGCCATTTTTTTGTATGATGTTTCTTACATTAACTGAATCAGGATTAAAAATAACATGAATTATTTTTAAAACGGAGACAACACTTTTAACCAAAAAAAAGCAATAAATTAAATACATAATACCAGTACTTCAATTCGCTTCATTTATAGTTAAATATGTAATTAACCTGTGATTAAAAAATACATTAATTTATTATTTTTAATTATTTAATTGCCAAATCAGTAGTACATAAACTCTTGCATAACAAAACTATTTCTGCAGTTATAGTAAACTGTAAGAATATTATAAATTACATTTCACAATAATCACTTAATAATTAAAATTTAACATAATATGTTATTCATGAGTTTTGTTTACACATTCTACAACACTCGAAAGTAAAATTTTTAACTTTTTCATTACTTATTACATACATTTTTTTTTGCTATAATATACTTACACAATACTGATCTGGCAATTAAATAACTATTTTTATACATTACTTGGCTAAATTATTATTTTTATCTTTGGCTTAAAGGATAGTCATATAAAAAAAATATATATATTTAAAAGAATGTAACAGTTTCTTTGATTTTTGCATAACACATTCCAATTATGTGTACAAAACATAATACAATAAATAGTACAGCTCCAATTATCCATGGTTTTTGGAGTTTGTAAAAGCAATATACATCATTATTCAAAAACAAATTTTGCAACCGATCTAAGGCACAACATGAAAAAAAACGAAATCTAATTTCTATAACATATTAACCACACACTTTAAATAACAATATAAAATATAGTAGTTATCACATACAATGACCTATTGGTTATTGTGACCAATATTTGATGGAAAGATTGGTCCACTATTACGCTCAACATAAAATATATCGTGTAAAGTGACATCGGTTAAAATCACATATTGGTTTAAGTGACAAATATATGAATTTTCAACTTGCCAGTTATCAGACAATATGAGTCAGCGTGTTACTCGTAGTTTTGTCTAGTTTTAACGTGTTTTTTTATTAATAGCATTAAGTCTCAATATGCATTTACAGTAGTTCATGTCGGAAGTTTTCAACATAGCACTGATCTAACGTTTTATTGTTCTGTTTACACAAATTTAGTTTTGTGTAAACCCGTCCATCATTTTTGTATTTTATACGAACTTAAGTATGGCATTATCGTGTAGACATTTTACAGTGATGGAAAAAGTGCATGTTATTTGGTGTTCGGAAAACGGTGAAATGAATGGGGATATTGCAACGGAGTTCAACATTAGACACTCCATAATATCCACAATTTGGAAAACCAGGAGAAAAATTCAGAATAGTTTTGATGAAGGTAAAGAGAAATCCTGCCAATAACAGACAGGGGAGTGTCAAATTATTTACACTCAATCTGTTCATTGCAGGGCTAAAATAAATAGTTCTGTTTCTTATCACATGGTCAGCCAATTAAATGACTGAATCATTTAAGAACAGAAGAGGTAGAGGTGTAAAAGACACTAATCACAGTTATCTCCTCTGAAAGTAATGAATTTCATTGTACAGCCAGACCCTATGGTGAATGAAGTGAAGGTGTCATTTACAGAGTGGAAAATATGTGCTTTTCAGAGGGCCCGGCATGCTGATAAGCGTACTTTTCCACTCAGTGAAGAAGGCAATGGTAAACCACCTCACTCCTTAGTAAAACTTCTAGAGGTTCAAACCAGCCTTTCGGCTGTTGACCTAAACAACAACAACAACAAAGAGAAATCGAAGAGATTTCTACTTATTCAAAAAAAAATACGAAGCTCTTTTAAAGTGGCTTATTTCGCAATGGGTAAACAACATCACCGTAACTGGACCTTTGCTACAAGAACAGGCTATGGTTACAGTGGCCGGAAAAAGTCAGTCCCTTGGAGGTCACAATATCTGATAACTACTGTATTATATACTTCATTTTGTTTCCATACTTAATTTTATACTGCAATGGTTTCTACATGATTATTTTTAATTTATGTTTTGATCACCTTGTATTATCATTTGATTTATTATTAAGCAAGTTTAATATTCATCAATAACCATGGATAACCAGCACTTGATTTATTAAGAAAAAAAAAAGTTCAATTAAAGAATTAACAGCTGCGTTTTACAAGGCTAAACTCAATGTAATTAACACCTACTTTTTCTTTTTATGATAAAACATGTAATTAATTCATAACTTTAAATTTATAAATTAAGCTTACGCGGCGGGTTATTTCAAAACGACTTACGCTCAACAACAATGCATTTTAGCTGTAAAATTAATCTAATTAACATCAAAATACAAATGCATTTCAATTGATTGTAATAAGTAATTACGCTGTATAGTATATTATTTTGAAATGTATTAACGTATTAATATTAGCAAGAAGTTGTACTAAAAGAAGGTGGGTTGAAAGTATCAATCGAAAAGTCATTAGGGTGGCTGCTGATGAAATGCTTGATTAAATCGCGGTAGGGGTGTTTTACTTGTTGGTGTTGATTGGTCTCCTGATGGATTAATAAAATCAGTTATTATTAGATCAGGATCAGAACTGGAGCCAGGAGCTGTTAGATTCATAATATGTCTTGAAATTTGGTGAGGTTCTTCAGCTGTCAAGTACTGAGACGTATGAGGTTGAAGTTGTGGAGATTCAGGAAGGATCATTAATGGGGCCAAATGATCAATGCTGACAAATTCAGGTATAATTTCTGGCTTGATGTCTTCTGTTATAAATCCAGATTCATGCTTCATGCCTTCATAAGAAGAAACAACTACAGCGTATTCTGGCGGTGGTTGTTGTGGAATTCCAGATTCTGGCATCGGTTGAGTCGAAGGATCGTTTCCTGAACCAAAGATCAGTTCTGGATCATCAGGCTGCAACACACTTGTGCTCGGTTGAGACAGCATCTCGGATGTAATAGATGATGGCTTTGTCTCTGTGTGACTGACTATAGGGAACAAACCTTCCTTTTTTAACTTTGGTTTAAAACTTTCCAAATCAGTTTTCATAATTTCAATATCTGTTGGGCTCACGACACCTGTTTCGGCAAGAATGGTAGTAACGGATTTTGTTTTTACCTCTGCTCGTTTTGTTTTAGTTTTCTTTCCTGTAGAATTATGACTTTTCTTGATATGCCGAACCAAGTGATCTTTACGACCAAATCGTTGTGGACAGTACTGACAAAGAAAATCCCTCTTTCCAGTATGCACAACCATATGTCGACGAACATCTTTTCCAGTAAAAAATGAGCGATTACACCAATCGCATCTGTACTTTCTATCCTCCTCTGTTTTCACAGTACGCGAACCCGCATGAACTTTTAAATGGAATATAATTTCTTCTTTAGTTGAAAATTTTTGTCCACACATAGTGCACTGAAGGTTTCCATCTTCAGCTGCATGAACAGCAACATGTTTACGGTAGTTTAATAATGAGCTATATTCTTTACCGCATCCTGGTCTTTCACATGCGTAGAGGCTTTTAACTGGGTTATGAACTTTTGCATGGTTCTTCAAATGGTCTTTGCGATGGAATGTCCGTTCACATAGAGGACAAATATACTGACGAAGATCAGAGTGAATGAGAGTATGTCGAACCAGTTTAAACTTTGAACTAAAAGCTTTAGAACAGTGTTGGCATACAAATGGGCGCTCACCTGTATGAGAGTACATGTGTTGGCTTAACTTACCAGGACTAAGAAAACTTTTAGGACATTTTGGGCACAAATGACGAGTCTTACCACCTGCAGGTGTTGTTGCTTTAGTTTCTGTAAGAACACGGCCACTCTTACTACCAGTAGTGCTGGTCCCAGCAGTGACTTCCGATGATGGCCCAGCATCTGGACTTATTTCTACATGAGAACAAAAAGAAAAATTTATTTCAACAAAAAATAGACAACTCAACTTTCAATTTAACAAATATTCGAACACAAAGAATCATATTCAAACTCCCACAATCTTTATCATGGGAGTTTTGTACCGATAAAATTTGTGATTACATATCACCTGAGGTATTTGCATTAAAACTATTTGCTGGATTAGACTACCCACCGGGTTGGTCTAGAGGTAAAGTCGTCGCCAAGAAAAAGGTTCCTGGTTCAAATCCTAGTAAAGGTAGTTACTTTTATTCGGATTTGAATGCTAGACAGTGGCTACCGGTGTACTTTGATGGTTGGGGTTCAATTAACCATACTCTCTCAGGAATGGTCGACCTGAGTCTGTACAAGACTACACCTCATTTACACGTCATACATATCATCCTCATCTCATTGGGTCATGGGGTTGCTTATTGTTCTGAATTGAACAGATTGCAGCGTACACACATTAGGGATTACAAAAAAAAAAATTGCTAATCACTTGCAATGGTTTAATTTTATCTCATATTCGATATGCCATATTAGTTTGGGGTAATTCATCACAGAGTAACATGGAAAGAGTTTTTAAAATTCATAAAAAAACTATTAGGTGTATGGTGGGAGTCAACAACTTAACCTCACCAAGACCATTACTGAAGGAGCTTCAATTGCTTAAAGTTCCTACTTTGTACATCTTAGAAGTGATAATGTACGTAAAGTAAAATATTTTTTTATACAGAATTTATACGTCCACAACTGCTACACAAGAAACAGAATTGATTAATGTTGCCAATCACAATAAAAAATTGTTTGAACGAAAACCTACTTATGCAATTGTAGAAAATACATCAATAAATTACCACCAGCTTAAAACAACGTGATAATTTAGATTCGTTTAAAAAAGCTAAATAATACTTAATTGGCAAAACATTTCTGAGTGTGCACGAATTACTTTCTAAATTGTTTTGGTTGAAAAACATACAAACTCTAGGTAAATGCTGAGGCAATTTTGTGTATTATTTGATACAAATGGTTGTATGACACGGTTATTGAAGTAAACACGTAAGTAGTGATGTTGTTTAGGTCATCAGCCGGAAGGCTGGTTTGAACCCATAGAGCCTTTACTAAGTAGAACGAGGAGAGAGGTGGTTTACCATTGCTTTCCTCATTGAGTGGAAAAGTATGCTCATCAGCAAGCCAGGCCCTCTGAAAAGCATTTACTTTCCCTGCACTTCACTTTGCAAATGACACCTTCACTTCATTCACCACAGGGTCTGGCTGTATAATGATGAAATTCATTACTCTCAGAGGAGATAACTCTGATAAGTGTCTTTTATACTTATACCTCTTCTGTTCTTAAATGCTTCAGTCATATAACTGGCTGACCATGCGATAAGAAACAGAACTATTTTTTGTAGCCCTGGTACTAACAGATCAAGTGCAAATAATTTAACACTCCAACTGCCTGTTATGGGCAATAAGTAGCGGTAATAAATGAATTGAAGTGTTAATATTTTGGCTAATCATTTTATCTTAATATGTCCTGTACTCACTCCCTTCTGGTGTCTCCTGGATGCAGATAATACAAAAAAATTAAGCATATGGCTTAATTCTATTAATGACACAGTAATCTACTAATACACACTTCCTTTATTCTATCTCATATAAAAGTGAATTTAAAGAACAAAGTGATCACAGAGGGTTACCAAAAATTAAAAGAAATTGACTGTTTAATCATAATGAGCATTTAACATGTGAACCCCCACAATAAAGATTCAAGTATTCAATAAATACAAGATTACCATTTTACAAAAAATTTAAACCTACAACAATGATTAATTTACTATAATATTTCTCAAAGCTGATGAGCTTAGAACGTATGCATTGCCCCCTACCCATTTCATAGCTAGCCAATGACTTGCCAGCAACGTTGCCAATACTTGCTGACCTAGCTCTGTTATATATTTTGTCAGCCTTTTTTTTGGTCTTCCAATAACAATTATAATCTATGAAAATACAACCAGCTGATTATAATTATAAAGTAATTCTATTTTATATAATGATTTATATAATAAATTTCACTAACCTTCCTTTTTAACTGCGTCAACTTCTATTTTCACTTACACGTGTTTCAGTGGATCCGCCATCATCAGAGTAAATAACATATAATTGAAACTAAAAACTTTATTTATCAAAAATCTATAGAAGATGATACAAGGGCACTCCAGAAAGTCTGTCACGCTTTGCGTTGTAGCCGCTTGGGACGGCGCTATCGTGGCCATTTTGGTGCCGTGGCGTTTCTCCGTTTAGTGGCTATCCAGCCGTGCTAGCAAGAGGTCTGTGTCACTCTTCGTTGTTTTTCAACAACAATTTAAAATGTGTGCCGCAATTCAAAATCCCGCCAGTTGTGTAAGTACAGTCGGTAATACGGTTTTTGTTGGCTAAAAACAATAAACCAATTGAGATTTATCGCTAAATCTGTGAAGTTTATGGGAACAATGTTTACACTGAAAGTGGAGTATGGCGTTTATGCATTCAGTTCAAAAATGGCCGAACTAATGTTCACGAGGAAGAATGAAGTGGACGGCCAAGCCTCGTCACTGATGACATTGTGAATAAAGTCAATGAGAAGATTAGAGAAGACCGTCGATTCACCATAAGAGAGCTATCGCTTTTTTCCCACAATTTCAAAAAATTTATTGCACGAAATTGTTACAGAAAAATTAGGTTTTTCCGCGGAGCTGCAGGAGGGTGTGACTAACTGGTTAAAATCACAGGCGGTAGACTTTTATGACGCCGGGATTTTAAAATTAGTTCACCGCTATGATAAGTGTCTTAATTTGTTTGGTGATTATGTAGAAAAATAGCATTTTAGTTGCACTTTCAAATGTATAAATACAATTTTTTTCTTGTACTTAGTTTTTTTTTAAATCAAAACGTGACAGACTTTCTGGATTGCCACCCTCGTACATCTTCAGTCGTTTGTATGACTGAAGATGTATAATCTTCTATAGATTTTTGATAAATAAAGTTTTTAGTTTCAATTATATGTTATTTACTCTGATGATGGCGGATCCACCGAAACATGTGTAAGTGAAAATAAAAGTTGACGTAGTTAAAAAGGAAGGTTAGTGAAATTTATTATATAAATTCGTTATATAAAATAGAATTAATTTCAAACTGCAGGATGCATTATAAATCTGATTTATTTTTTAATTATAAAGTATTACATGTTAACGCGCTTTGTAATCGACGTATTCAGTACGAGATGCAAGACACAAGTGAACTACTGCGGCTCTTACACATATGTATGAGTAATGTTTGTCAGGCTAAAACATTCGTATAATCTGACAATGCTGGCAAACATTCTGATACGTGTAAACACGTGGAACAGCAGAGCTCATCAATCATGAAAAGCATTACAGATAAGAACAAGTAAGCTTACCTAAGTCACTGGTGGGATCAGATTTGAACAACTTTCGTCTGAGATGTGATTGTGATTGTTTAGATGATGTTGAAGGTTCTGATCTTGAACTATCCGATGGTGTAACTGATTCAGTCGTAAGCTGCTTTCTACGGAGACGTGGTTTTTTCCGAATTTCTGGTAACGACAATGGTTTTGAAGATACCGATGGAGTGCAAAGGCATATACCACCATCTCGCATTGGACTGTGGCAGGTCGGACAACTATGGCCTTCCACGACGGGCACTGCACTGGATGCACTACCCGGATATTGTGAAAGGTCTAAATGGCAACATAATAATAGTTCCAATTACAAAAACATTATGTACCAAAAAGTAAAACAATAAACACAACCTACAACAAATTTTTCTGGACATTAAAGATAACCAATTTCAAAGAGATACTTAAACGTGACAAATATACTGACAAGATCAATTTTGTTTTACAGAGTGAAATTTCAGCACTGAGCGAATTACCAATAAAAAAAAATTGATTTTGTAATCTTAACTTCAGTAGGACTATAAAAGTTTAAATATGATATAAGACAGTATAAGTATCAGACAAACTAATGTCCCATAGCTGAGCGAGTGAGAGGGAAATATGTGGCATAACTACGCATGCGCTCAAAGGTCTTTACCGTTGTAATCCAAATCTGAAAACATACTACAATCGTTACCTTGCTTGTTAGTTTACTGCACGCATAAAGGCTTGCTCACAACAATGAGTAAAATTAAAGACAATGTTATTGGAACGGTGCGTGCGAGTGAGAGCGTTATGCATTCTCTCACTCCCATGGCCAGGGGACATTAGTTCATCTGAATATTATGCATGTTACATAAAAAGCGGTCAAAGTTCCTCTAAGGTGACAAATCTCAAACTTAAAATTACAGTCAGGAGAATCATTTGGTATTAAAAAATTCACACACAGTAGGCTGCACCAAATTTTCATTAATTAAGACTACTTTCGCAATAGTTCTGTTTTTAATGGCATTTAATAGCAACAATTCAATCAGAGACATGAATTAGGAGATAAGAACAGTCTGAAGCAAATAATGAAATGTTTTTCTAGCAACCATGATTCTGTGAACACTAGTAATTTCACCTACACAGACGAAGTTCCAACAATTTTATACTATAATTTATAAAAGTGGAGTGCTTCCAGCAAAGATCTTTTCTGTCACCGCACTTTACGTGCCTTATACCATTGGAGTTAAGATCCATATCATAAAGAAATAGCAGAATATAGCACAATACATGAAAAAAGGCATTTCTCTGTTTGATCATTATTCATTCAGCACCCACAAGAGCTATGTGAAGCAGTTAGAGTATTTGTAGAGAAGCCACTATCATGGATTTAGTACACTGCAGCCAACAACATGTCAAATAAAAATAAATATACAGTAACAACTCAAGGAAATTTTATTAAGACTTTTTTATTATGTAATATCACTTAAAAAAACCAATATGGTTTAGAAAATTATAACACAGTAGAGATAAGAGATGAAAACCACCATGTATGTTTGGACAAGGAATTTAACTTTAACTGTAAGAGTCAACTATGTATTGCTATCAACATTCATTTAAAACTAAAAGAAACTGTCACAAGTATTAAACAGATAAGTTTTTGAAATGCACATTATTTCCCACAAATTTCTTAAGTAGAATTTTAAATTGTGTGAAAAATTCTATGAACAGAGACAAGAGATTATTTAAGATACAACTGAATTTTGGTGATTCAAACTATTTTTAACTGGTTTACAGCATATTTTCATTTAATACATCTCCACTAGACAATATAATGAGTGCTCACTTTTCCAATAATAATAATTTCATTTTATTCTTACTTAACCTTCTGATAGGAGCATTTATATAGCATATCAGTCAAATACTATTGGTACATATTTCTTGGGACTGGAGAGGAATAATTTGTTCTGTTTTCAGCTATTCCCCTACTTTGCACGAGACAGTAATCTGATGACATTAGAAATTTGAGGATCTTTTAGTTATTCCAGTATATAGTGTAAGTATACGACAGATACACGCAACCATGTCTAGCATAACTAACAGCTCTACCTCGCCCCATGTCTTCCATTGTTTCCACATATACAAATAAATAAAAGTAATGTAAGATTATTTTATACAATTTATGGACAAAGTAATGTATATGACAACCAAAAATCAAAAGAGAGATACAGAAATATATTAGTAAAGTATCATATTTGTAGATACAGAAAGGTTAAAAGGATACAGAAATGGTTGCTTTGGGGCATATTTGGCTAGGTTCAAACTTCTTGAAGTACCTAAATGTCGGCTGTGCGATAGTCAAGAGGAGGAGTCCGTTTCGCATATATTTGAAAGATGTCCCTATTTTGGCCTTGACAGAATGGAGACATTTGAGAAGATAGGCATTGATCAGTGGATCCCAGAGAGAGTAAGGGCAGCGATGCTGCAGGATGAGGAGAGCTGGAAGTTGGTCGCTCAGTTTGCGGAGAGGGTGGTTGGGAGACTGCAGAGGGAGGAGACATATGGAGATCAGCGGGATCGCCCTCTCCCACAGTGAATCAATCCTGTTCCGATCTCAGTAGGTAAGGTAGGCACACTAAATCCTGAGCTGGTGATGAAAGAGATGAATGAAAGTGAGAGAGTGAGTGTTGGTCAATGACAGCGAGAGAGGAATTAGGCTACAGTTCTCTTCCACGCCCCGCTGACAGTATGTAAATTTTTTTTTTAACCCGACATTTCCCTTGTAGTTTTATATAAACAGTTCCGAGGGAGGTGGAGGGTTGTTTGCTAATGTTGGATCAAGTGGCCAGGTGGCGGGTTTTTGGTTGGTACGGTGGTTGCGGCCTAAATTGAGTCCAACACTACTTTCCCCATCGCGAGGGAGTCAACATGAGTTTTTCTCGACGCCTCAGTTAAAAAAAAAAGATACAGAAAAGGGTTTTAATGCAAAAATGTGAGCAAGGTATTCATACAAGGTGAGGCAATTAAGTTATAACTCGGAAATTGGGAACACTGCGTCGTTTGCAAACATATGAGCGGAAATAGAGGACCTTTCTTTTGTTGCAGTCAAAGTTTGAAGTCTATAGCATGTTTGTGTTTTATCCCGGTTTTGCGAAAGTAACTTTTTTAGTGGCATTGTGAAAATGAGTAACTCAAATTACAAGCAAGGTTAGCAAGGATTTGTTGTCCTGCATTCAGAGCGATGGCAGAGATTGGATGAGCCGGAAAGTCACTAGAGATGAGACCTGGATATTTGAGTATGACTCAGAGACCCGTAAAAAATGTCATTAAAGAGTGGAAAAGGGTGGGGAGCAGCCAACGAAAGCTAGGATGTCCAAATCGCGACTGAAGGTCGCTGAAGGAAGGACTGAAGGTTGATCGGTTTTTTCGATATCCGCGGCATCATTCATCGTGAACATGTTCCTGCCGGCCAGACAGTAACTGGACAGTTCTATGTTGGTGTCTAGGAGTGGCTGCGAGCACGCATTTTATGTGTGCAGCCCGAACTACCAGAGGATAGCAGGATCTTGCATCACGACAATGCGCCCACTCATCGTTCATTGTGCAAAAATTTTTGGTGAAAAAAGGCATTCCAACATTGCTGTACTCACCCTATAGCCCCTATATTGCCCCCTGCGACTTCTTCTTATTCCCCCCAATGAAGTCACACTTCAAGGAAACTCATCAAGGTGACGTACAGGCCAAGGAAGCTGTAACTGCGGTACTGAATGGAGTAACTTTGGAGGGTTACCAAGGGTGCTTCCAATCGTGGGAGCAACATTGGAATAATTAAGTAGAGTTAAATGGAAACTATTGGGAGGGTCGATAATAAGATTTTGCTCGTAAGTTAATTTCCTTGTGTTTTATTGACAAATTTCCGGAACTTATTTGCCACACCTCAAACTATAAGTAATATGTGAAAAATTTTATCCAGCAATACAGTAGCTAACTTCATCAACCTTCAAGCTCATAATGATGATACGTATAGTATAATAGCAAATTCATTTTTATTGTTCTAATATACCGCCACTTATTATCATTATTAAACATTTATTGTTCCAACAAAAATGAATTGAAAATGAAGTAAATAAATAATAATTTATTAGCAAATGTTAAAACACTACATTGTAATTATGTTTATAAGCTGGTTAAATCAAATGTAGGATGATTAAAAAAAAATTAGCAGTCATGGGACTGACGGAAAGAAGTGACTACTTCTTTAAATTCAAAATAAGCGACAGGGAGTGAGATCGGTTTTTCCTGTGCAAAAAACACAGTTCAGGTGCACCAAAAATGTAATCACTTCTTGTTTGTTAAATGATCATTGATTATTATTAATTAAATAATGAAAAAATTTGAATTTATAATTGTAATTTTTATTTCATTAAATGTTAATTAAGTTGACAAATTAATAATTTCTTAACTTAGTTGGTTAATGATAAATACAAAAGATTTTTGTTAATTAATTAATGGTAATTTTGTTTCTTCATTTTTATTATCATTGTATTCTAAAAAAAGAAACTATTGGTTTAAGATATCTAAAATAAGAAATAAAAATTCTTGAAATAAATCTATCCAAATGTCTTGTAAATACAGCTAATCTCTAAAACTACTTAACGGATTTTCATGAAATTTTGGCAGCATATTCAAAATTACATTTGCAGTAATATTTTCTTTTTAAATTTTCAAAAATGATATCCCTAAGGGTTCTAATGAAGATTTTCAAAAATATTATGTGTGTGTGTGTGCATGTGAGAAGGTATTGCTGTTGAAGTAGATGAAGAGGTTTGATGATGTCAGGAGATGAACGCGGGGGAAATTATCAAAACATTGTGTGTGTGTGTGTGCGCGCGCGCGTGCGTGTGTGTGTGTGTGTGTGTACATACTTATTGTTGAAAGAAGAGATGAGCGAGAGACATACGTGGGGGAATTTATCAAAATGTTGTGTTTGTGTGTGAGTGTGTACAGGTTGGAATATACAATCTATCTAGTAGCTACATTAACATGCCATTCGTCGTAAGTAACACCGAAGATAGCAGGGTGTGATGTGACTGTAAACCAAAGATCTTTCCTGTCCAAAAAACACAGTCCAGATGTGTCAAAAGAAGAAGTCACTTCAAAAAATACCAGGAAATACAATAATTATATACTATAAATAAGTAAAACTGGAAAAGTTTACTTAATCTGTATCTCTCAAATACATGCAAATGTCTTTATACTTTTTTGGGGTGCGCACCTACCGAAAATTTAATTATATTTACTGTCTAGAGAACTGTGAGATATTTCGATTGGTACTGCTTAAGACACTTAAATGTATTATAACACCAGAATTTGGTATTCACAATTTCATCTTTTAAAGATGGGGTAAAGTAAACTGGACGAGGCCATCTACCTGAGGGACGGAGGTTTAAGGAAATCGGTGTTTTATTAGTGTAGAAAGGGTTGCCTATTAAATTTTATTACTGGTGAGAGGGTCGCCTGTTGTTATGATGCGATGGACTCGTCTAGTTGCTTAAAGGCACTTTGACAGTTAACCTATTTTAAACTTATGCCATGCAAAGATAATGTACTTTAATGTACATAAATTTTATATAACTTAGTTATAATGTATTTTAAATTAACAAATAAAACTTAAAAGTAAAAATATAAATAGTGCAGTAGTGCAACAAGAGAGAAGATTTTATTTCTTGAGTTCTTCATTTTCACTATTCATGCAGCCGCTTTAGATAATATGGAAAATTATTAGTTTTTTTCACAATCACCTCCTCATTTACCAAAAGCGGCCACAGATCTTTGCATGTTCATTTGCATGGCATAGGTTTAAAATAAGTTAACTGTAAAAGTGCCTTTAGGCAACTAGACGAGTCCATCGCATCATAACAACAGGCGATCCTCTCACCAGTAATAAAACACAATAGGCAACCCTTTCTACACTAATAAAACACCGATTTCCTTAAACCTCTGGTCTCTCAGGTAGATGGCCTCGTCCAGTTTACTTTACCCTAAAGATGAGTTTTTTTATGATTACAACTGACACTCAATTAAGAGACTGATGAATCAGTACTATATCAACATTAAAAAAAATTCAGGTTTGTTATTTAGGTCTGATAAACTAAAGAATATTGTTTTAAATGGCGGTTGGTAGTACTGAATTTGAAGATTGTAGTGGTGTGTATTTGTTAGCGTATTATTTTTGTATATTTAAGTGGTTTAGCATTTTTAGCTAAAGATGTAGAAGAAGCGAGAAAACAGCTAACAGATTTAGAACAGATAGCTGGGAAAATTGGCCTGAAAATATCTTATGAGAAAACTAAAATGATGGCAATGGACCCACTGTGCATAAGTAAAGTGAAAGTTAACAACCATTACATAGAACTAGTAGAATCTTTTAAATACTTGGGAGAAATAATAACATACAATAATAATGAAAGAGAAGCCTGGGAGGAAAGAGCCAAAAAACTTGCTAGATCCCAACATCTGACAAAAGATACATATAACAAGAAATGCCTGTCAATCCACACTAAAATCAGACATTATAAAACAGTAGTACAACCAGAAATTACGTATGGGTGCGAAACGCTATTTAAGCTAAGCCAGAAAAATAGAACTGATAGAATCGAAAAACTGGAAAGAAGAATCCTCAGAAAATGTATAGGAAAAAAAACACAAAGTAGAGGGTGAATGGAGATTATTACCCAACGAACAAGTTTATTGAGAAAACGAACCAATAATAGACTCCATGAGGAAAAAGAGAATATTGTTCTTTGGCCATTTACTTAGAACACCGGAAGATAGAATAATTAACAGAATAATAAGGAATCTTTATTTCAAAAAAACAGCACCAATTTGGATTAAAGAAATTAAGGAGGATATGGAGGAATTGGGAATGACGGTGAGGGATTTGGAGAGTGAGACAGAGAAATTGAAAGCATTGAAGGATAAAAACATCAGATTCAAACAAAGGACAGACAACAGAGGAGTGAGAAGAGTGATTGTTTCAGATGCAGAAAGACAGGCAAGATCTGTCAGAATGAAAAAATACTGGGAAAAGATCAAAGAAAAGAACCAGAACAGAACTTCCAATAAGCTGACTTAAGTGATCCATTGCGGTCTCCAAAGTTAAAAAAAAAAGAAAGTGGTTTAGATACAACTGATCGTTTTTTTATGTGATGGTACTCTATCTATGTAAGTGTGTGAGCAGGTGGTGCTAAAAAAGTATTGTGGTAAGAAACTGTGTATAACTTTTTAATCAAAACATCGCATAGTAGAATGGGTTTCAGTACGAATTAATTGGATAAGAGTTACGGTAATATTTTAAAAAACTGAACTTTGTACTAGGAGCTGCAAATATTAAAGTTTTCAGAAATAAATGAACGGGTTGTAATGACCAATACTGCACAGATTTATTCAAACAAAGGATTTAATTAGAGAGGTAGATAAGCCTACTTTAATATTTATAACAGATTATGTACTGAATTTGATAAGAAAATAGGCGGTATCGGATTTTATTTTGCTTTAATTGGATTAAGGTAAAATCCATTCATTATAATTATTTTATCATTTAATAGTCTGTATGTTTTGATTAAATTTGTATTCCTTTCATTTTCATTTGCCGTCCACTTTGTTTTTACTGTCATAATTACCATGGGCCTCCTTTTGTGTTCCCATGCCTTGGTAGCCCTCTAGGCGTATCCAGCAACTCCTGTGTGCCTGTTTCCTTATGGGTTTTGAATATTTGTGTGTCAGGGTGAATGTTAATCTGCAGTCTTATAGGTTTGACGGTAAAACTTGCATTATATCAGGGAGAGCAGTAGATGTCAGATAAAAAAATCAGCCAGTACTTTACTCCGGGGAAGCGCTTAAGGTCCAAATCTTCACCGGAAGCGTTAAAACAAGTAGCAAAAAAATCGCTACAAAGTAGACAGGGGAGTTGCAGCGGAGAAGGTAGTAAAAGTATTTGTACAAATATGGAACCGGGTGATGCGATGGTGAGGGTTATTGGTGATTTACTGGATCGAAAGCTGGCTGCCCTGAGGGATGATTTCAGTGACTTGAAAAAAGTCGTAATGGGGGTACTGCAGGAAAATAAGGAGTTGAAGGACAAAGTAAAAAGACTGAAATCTCAAAATAATTTGATGTTTGAAAGGCTAACAGATCTGGAGGATCGTTCAAGACGGAATAACTTGATCTTCCGTGGCATGAAATATAGAAGGGGTGCGGAGAGCAGGGTAGTGCTTAAAAAATTCTGTAAGGATACGTTGGGACTTAACCAGGTAGTGATAAATCGCACCCACCAGTTGGGAAAACCTATTGACAACGGCCCGATTATAGCGCACATCCCAAAGGATGAGGATATCCAGGAAATACTAAAAAATGTAAGCAAGTTGAAGGGAACCGATTACGTGATCCATAAGGACTTCTCCAAGGTGACGAGAGAAAAAATGAATAAATTATTGAGCATAAGGCGAGAGATCCTGCGAGTGGATAATACGAAAAAAATAAGCGTCAGGGGGATAAGATGATAATAGAGGGGTGTTATTTTACTTGCTCGGAAGAAATGGCACTCAGGTGGCGAAGGGAGGATGGTGTGAAGAAGCTTTCAGAGATTTTCGGTCGAGAGATGTCAGATCTAATTGGAAATGTGGGCAGGACATTTGCGGAAAAAAGTTAGGAGGGGATCGTCTGCCAGGTTGGTGGGAGTTGTTCGGATCACGGGCTGCGTCCTGGCACTCGTAGGGACGTAGTTGGTGGTCTAAAGATTTTGGGGTATAATATTGCAGGACTCAGGGGTAAGAGATATGATAGCGATTTTCTGAATTTTGTTAGGGAGCATGACATTTTTGTCCTCTTCGAGACTCACATGGAGCAGCACGAAATAGATGATTGGGGGGAAAATTATTTCCAGGGTTATTGTACAAGGTGGGAGTGTGCAGTGCGAGATTGTAAATATGGTAGAGCTAAGGCGGGAATGTTGCTGGGATTTAGGGATGATTTACAGCGGAGGGTAAAATATGTAAACATGGGGAATAAATTGGTGCTATTTTTACAGCAATTGGGTCAGAAAATTGTGTTGGTTCCGGTATATCTAAGTGGAAGTGGCAATATTGAAAGTTGGGAAGAAGATTATAGTAAGGTATGGGAGACTTTGGAACAGGGAAGTGAAAATAAAAATTTTATCGTGCTGGGAGACTTTAATAGTAGAATAGGTAATAGACAATCTGTCCCGGAAGAAATGGTACTAGGGGATTCACTTACAAAGGATAGACATTCAAAGGATATGGTAGTAAATAGTAAGGGTGAACGTCTTTTGGAGCTCTGCGACAGATTCAATTTACTTATTGTTAATGGACGATGTAAAGGGGATGAGTCAGGGGAATATACTTATATAGGGGGGGTGGGTTCATCAGTAATAGATTTGGCATTAATATCCTTAGAACTAGTTGATCTGATTGAGGAGTTTTATGTGGGCTTGGAAAGCTTCTCGGATCATTTGCCTGTTGTAATGTCTCTTAAGAATGTGGATGGGGGACCGGTTCCCAATGTACTGCCTCTGCTACCGAAGCTGAGATGGACAGAAAATGATGACCTAGGTTTTAAATGTAGAATGCAGGATATTTGCGCCCAAAAGGGCTGCCTTTCAGATAATGTTAATCAGGCAGTAAGTGACCTAACAGAACGAGTATTGCAGGCAGCGTCGGGTGGACTGGTTTTGGGGGTGGGGAATAGGACAACTCACAAGCAGCGTTGGTTTGACAGGGAATGTGTGAATGCAAGGAAAAGAGTGTACAGAGTGTTGCATAATTATAGGAAATTTAGTACGGAACATTGGAGACTAGAATACTTAGAAACTAATAAAACGTATAAGAAATTGTGCAAGGAAAAGAAATCTAACTATTATTCTGAATTTTCAGAGAGGTTTAGGAACGTTCGTGATTCGAGGGGGTTCTGGGAATTGGTTAAAGGTTTAAAGTCGAATCCATTTCTAACACAGAGTAGTATTAGTGCAGATAAATGGGTGGCACACTTCAGAGAATTGTTACATTCAACGGAACCAGGGCTGCTGACATCATATGCAGCAAGGAGGGTGGAGGATGAGGGATTGGATGCGGTAATTACGATAGAGGAAGTGCAGCGTGTTATTAGAAAAATGAAGAATAATAAAGCACCGGGCTAGATAGGATACCAGCTGAGTTTTTTAAGGAGGCACCTAAAGAATATTTACGGCTATTAGCTACTCTATTTAATAATATTTTTGAATCTGGGGTTATACCAGAATCATTTAGGAAGTCAATCATTTTTCCAATCCACAAAAAGGGGTCATTAAGTGATCCAGTCAACTACAGGGGGATTTCCTTTTTAAATGTAATGTCTAAAGTATTTACAGGAATTTTATTAAGTAGATTAGAAATGTGGGTCAGGAAGAAGGGTATATTAAACGAATATCAGGCGGGGTTCCGCAAGGGTTATTCAACATTGTATCCAATGTTGAATCTTTAATTTGTAAAAATATTATCGCTTTAAAAGTAGGTGGAGGTGGGAAAAAATTGTACTGTTTTTTTGTGGATTTACGCGCGGCATTTGATGCTGTGAATAGGAATGCTTTGTTTTATAAACTATCTGAGATGGGTGTGTCTACTAAGCTTCTTACGGTCATGGCGAATTTATACCATAACACGGCATTTTGTGTGTGGACCAAGGAGGGGGTCACAGAGGAGTTTATTACAGATCGTGGGGTGAGACAAGGGTGTGTGTTGTCACCACTGTTATTTGCCTTGTTCATTAATGATTTACATGAGGTGTTAGAAGGCGGAGTATGGTGTGGTAGTATAATTATCAGGGTACTGATGTATGCAGATGATCTGGTGTTAGTTGCCTCTGTTCCAAGAGAGTTACAAAGAATGATTGATAGATTCCAAGCGTACTGTGAAAGATGGAACCTGGTTGTTAACTTAAACAAATCAAAAGTAATGGTTTTTAGGAAGGGAGGAGGTTTAGGAAGAAATGAAAAATGGTTTTATGAGGGTAAACATATTGAGGTGGTTAACAAATACAAATATTTAGGAGTGACTTTTACCCCCTTGCTGTCTTTTAACTTGCAAATACGGGAGAAAATATCAGTAGCAAAATTTGCCCTTAATAGTGTTTGGCGGCTTTTTTTGTCAAAAGATAATATTCCGATATCCTCTAAGGTGAAAGTGTTTGATGCGGCTTGCAAGATGATAGTAACATACGGAGCTGAAGCATGGGGGTGGAAAACAGGGAAGGACATTGAACAGTTTCAGACGTTCTTCTTGAAAAAACTATTTGGTTTACCAAGGACCACGCCTGGGTATATATTGTACCTGGAAACGGGTGTAAGCTTGATGAGGATTCAGGTTTTGGAGATGCATTTTAAATTCGTATTAAGAGTTTTAGGCTTGCAACAGACAAGACTAGTGCATCAGCTAACTAGCTTAGTAATTAATAGAAAGGTGGGTTGGTTTAAGACATGGTTGGATCTGAGTGAGAGGTATGGAATGGGAGGCAGGTTTGAATTTGCCAATATCGGAGACTGGCCGGATGTCACTCAGTCACTGATAGAGAAAATAAAGGAAGTAACTGAACAAGTTTGGGTGGAAAGGGCAGCTAGGTCGAGTTTTCACGGATTGTATGCTGACCTGAGATGGGATCTTGGTGAAAAAGGGTACATGAAAGACAATATTGGGAGAGGCTCTATGAGCATAATTTTTAAGGCTAGAGCTTCTATGTTGTCGTTAAATTATAATCCTGCGAGGGAAGAGGGCAGGTGGATGTGTTCCCTGTGCAGTGCTCGGGAGGATGAGGATGTCATTCATTTTATATCTAAGTGTGGGGTGTTGGCAGAATTCAGGATGAGATGTTTCGGGAGGAGAGAATTGAGTAAGGAGGAAACCATTGAGTACTTAAATGGAAAGAATTGGTTAACTCTGGTAAAGTATCTAAGAGAAGCTGGCTCGTATAGGTACCGGTTGGTAAGGGAATTTAATGTTTAAATAACTAGGAAATGTAAGGGTACTAAAAGGTTTAAGGGTACTAGATGCTATGATAATTCTCTTCTCTCGGTGCGCTGGGTTTTGGGTCCTGTGGTATTGTACCGTTAATATAGTAAATGGCGCAACGAAGGTTGTTTTGTTTTTTAAAGTTATTTCTATTGGACTTGTTTGTCTCCTTGAGTAATGAAACTTTGTGTATATTGTTTGAGAAGATTTGTGCATGTAAATATTTTGTTCTTTTTTTTGTTTTTTCTTTTTATAATATAATGGTAAAGGGGACTACCAGCCGGGCAGACGACCGGGTAGGTCATGCTGGCAAGTGTTTTGCCTAGAATAAGAAACGCAACAAAGTGAAGGTGAATTAGCATATTGTATTTCTTGGTTCAATTAATTTATGGTTTGGTTTTCTTTGCTGTATTTTATGAGTGCTAATTTGTATTTTTTGTTTTGTTTTCTATTGTTTGTAAATTTAAATGGTAAATAAAAACACTATTATTATTATTATTATTGTTTTAAATGGTGGAGAGTCATTTTATCATAAAATTAGTTTAAAAATGTAATGGTGAAAGGCCTACCACAATTCCAGCTTAATATGCAGCTTCCAAATATCATATTGAGAATTAGGTGAAAACTGTAAAAAAGGAACTGAAATATGTTTTATATGGGCAAAAAATACAGAATTTTAAAGCATGGTACACTTAAACGCTACTGTTGTAGTTCAATATTTTTTATAAGGTTAGTACTTCACAGCTAAACCACTACAAAAAGTTGATTTTTAGACAAAATTCCATTTGGTATGTGAAGCATGAAATGTCCGCCAGGCTGATGTGCAATTTTTACTCATTCATTGCACAGGCATATTTAATTAACTCACAAAATACCGATTCACTAAAAAAATTGGTCCCTTCCCATAATTCATTACCACTCCCATTAATCATAATCAAATTATGATTAATTTTTGATTGGTTTTTGATTAACCATAATCAAATGATGGAACAAACTACTTTTAAAATTTAAAGTAAAGTGTTGAAAACATAAATAAAGGACAAATCATTGATAATTTACATTCAAAACACTCACTGGCATAATTACTATCTGTCTATAACTTGATGGCCTCCCGCAGAGAGGAGCAGAATCGGCCCGCTACCAGCCTTCTCAATAACATTTCATTATGCACTACTACTAACTAGTACACTGGATTTGGTACATAATCAAGTGTTATTGAGAAGGCTAGTAGCGGGCTGATTCTGCTCCTCTCTGCGGGAGGCCATCAAGTTATACACAGACAGTAGATTCGTTATCTCATTATGATCAAAGCAATGGTTTTAGAGAAGTTTTTCACTGCAACTTCTATTTAAATAAGTTTATTAAATCGTAAACTACAATTCAACGGGTTGGACAAATACAATCTCGAGCAATTACACTGATTTAATGTATTTAATTTTGTTAAGATTTCTCTAAGTATTGTTTAAAATTTATAGTATTAAAAAAACCACCAAATACACAATAGATGATTTTCACCTGATTGATAAAGGCAATAGGCAATTAGATATCATGTACCAATCCATGCACACTTCAGATTATTGACAATCTGAGAGCCATCTATTGTGAATTTGGTGGTTTTTTTATAATATTTGATAATGTATTTAGTAAACAATACTAATGACATACCTGTTGGGGGCGTAGTTCCCATTGCGAAGGCATATTCCTGGTTAATTCAACAAATTCCCCAAATACCTAAGCAACAAAAAAAATAAAAAGATTACTACATAGACAAAAACCTTGTTGAAACTACATTAAATCAATTATTACTGTTTCCAATAGAAAATAATAAATATTTGGGCCGGCCCGTAATGTAATAGGCAGCACAACTGGCTTCTATGTTGGGATCCCGAGTTCGATTCCCGGTCTGGTATTTTTTCATCTGTATATCACCTCATATCAATACCTACGCATAAGTCAAGGCTTACGTAGGCATCATCACGCAATAAATGAATAAATATAATTATGCCTAATTATAATCAAGTCTCTACTACAAAAACATTACCAGGTAAGTTTTATACATTTATTTTCTTAAGATCCTAAGTGTGGCGACATACTATCTATTAAGGCCACTTCACCTGGGGTATCACGCTTTATTTTGTATGCATAGTTAATTTTAACGTATGCACTAATTCACTGCCAATTCACTTTTTAATTGAATTTTCCGCTGCATCAAGCAAGGCCTGCTAATTCACGCTTCCTTATTCTCTATGTTCCTTCCCCCTCCACCTACACTCTATTTCTTTCACGCTTCACCCACTTGTGCAATTGGACTGGTCGCTTACAGATGTGTTGTTGAGTGAGGCTTAACTTTCGGCTTGGTGCCTTGCTTTGGTGCCAGCAACGGGTTACGTTTGTTCGAGGCTTAAAAGTGTTATGTGCGGTTATGTACTGATTAGCTATTATATTGTTTCATGCCTTTGTAAACTGTTTAGTCAAGTATTTAACGTGCTTCTCGTGTATTTCGGCTGTATCCAGTTCGGTCACCACCACGAGTTCCAGTACTGGTTTCTATGCAATTGTGATTTTATCCAAGTAAGTGCGTTTATGTTTGTGGTTTTGTTTAATTGTGCAAGTGATCAATTCCTTTATATTATTTATGTTCCTTTTGTTTTCTTCCTCCTCAATCTAGTTTGTTGCTCACACTTATACGTTTACGTCTTGTACGCGGCTGCCTTTAAATGCGTGCTGGTTCTCCGGAAAACGTCTTAATTAAGGTAAATTATTGATCTATTATATTATTCAGGCAAATCCAAGGCAAAAGCCTTAACACTATCCTTTTTGCAGGATAACGCTGAGCGGGATGACGCCATGCGGTCACATTAATCTGTGCTGCAGCATGAATGTTCTGAGAATTGTCGATACTTTTGAACTGCAAAGTTGATCGGATGTACAGTATTTACAATTAAATATGTTTCACAAATAAATTTTTGAAATGCATTCTACCAACCATTAATATAAATTACAGTATAAATGAAATTTATCACCTTAGTTGCCTTAAAAAAGCATATGTGCATTTCAGTGGTACTAACTTCTTCAGAGCAATATCACTAAAATTAAAAATTAAAATTTAGAACGGTGTTTCCATTCAGTCATTTAGATCCATGGTTTTCAACCTTTCAGGCACTATGCCCCCCCTTTGAACACTGATGTGAGGTCACGCCTCCCCCCACCTTTACTACTATAAGTGGTTGAAACAAGTAATAATAGATAATAAATTATAATAAATTATTATAATAAATAATAACTATAATAAATTATAGTTTTACTTTCTCTTGTCTATATGAATATAAAAGAAGGAAAGTATTGTTTTCATGTCGATTTTTCGAAATCGAGTTTTCACCGGATCTACACGTTTTCAGACCACCTGAAGCCAAAAAACATGTTTTTAACGATTGGTCTGTGTGTGTGTGTGAACAGAATATCTCAAGAACGGAACATCGTACGAACTTGAAACTTAAGTTACATACCACTATCGGACCTGACACGAACATTTTCATCAAAATCAGTCAACCGGAAGTAGCAGTTCATTCATGTAATTTTTCACTTTTTGCGATTTTCTCAAAAACTGGTCCTATGATTTTCTTTAAAATCGCCTTATTTACTAAATTTTTTATGCTCTACAAGATAGGGTAGGCGCCATGTCTACTGAAATTCTTGGTAAGGCAGTTTTCACGTAAAAAAATTGTTTTTTTAAGATTGCAACGTTAATATGCATTTTAGTGCAAAATAGTATAAGGCAAAAGTTGTAGAGAATTTAAAATCCCACAACTTTTATTTTAAACATTTTTTGTATATCGCTTAGTTTAACGGTAATTAGCAATTTTCTGTTTTTTTCTTATGAAAACGTGCGAAAAATCGATTTTTTTAAGATTTCAGCCTTAGTATGCATTTTACGACAAAAGTGTATATAATCAAATTTATAGGAAATTAAAAGATCTACAACTTTTATTTAACGCATTTTTGTCTACAGAGCCTAGTTTAGCGTGAAAGAGTGAATTTCCGAATTTTAAGGCAAACTGAGGTCGATTTTCATTTTGCGTCTTTCACTCATGATTAAAATAAGGTTATGTTTTTTGAGGTTAGTTTTTTGTTTATTTCTAATGTTAGCATTATTGTTAATTATTTGTGTTGGCAAGAGAAAGTCGTGTGAGTGTTTCACACTAGATTTTTATTTTTGAAATACACTCATGCCCCCCCCCCCAGGTTAAGAACCACTGATTTAGATTAAAACTCATGGAAAAATTTACTAATGGAAATACTGTTCTAAATTTTTATTTTAGTAATATTGCTCTGAAGGAGGTGGTACCACCGACATGCGTGTAAGTTTTTAAAACTTAAAATGCAACCAAAGGTAAGGTGATAAATTTCATTTATACTGTAATTTAAATATTTTTGTGCTCTTGAAGCTTGCGGTGTGTTAATACCTAGGCACAGACATTATTGGGTGCATCTTTTTAGTTGTGTAAAAGATGGATTTAACTCTTTTTATTTAAATATTAGACAATACCCCACCAAGTTTTGAGTTTTATTGAATGTCTGTTAAATTGTTTGATGAGCTATTAGGTGTGTTGAGACCGTATATATTGAAAAAGTCATATACAATCAGGAGCACCACATACAACAATCAGGCTTCTCATGTACACATTCAATGAACTTGTTCATGTTGTGACAGAACCGGACTGTGTGACTGCTGTCACTTGACTGAATGTACTTAGGCCTTTTTTTCCCGTTTAACCGCTATCTTGCTTGGCGGCAGTATGGTCCTGCTAATTGCGGTGGGGTTCGCGCAGCAGGACAATGTGACCATGTCCATTGGTAGACAATGATTTCTTGCCATTCCACCAAATGGGTTCCGTTTAGCGGGACGACAAAATGGGATAGTATGTCGCCAACCTAAATAGAATTAAATAAGATTTCTATACAATCCTAAACCATTTTTTGTTTTTTTGGTTTAACGTCCGACTGTTCTGCAATTACTGCTAATGCAGACGGTGAAGGATGAAATGATTTTTTTGTAACGTATGAAAATATGCTGTGCCTGAATGGAATTCAAACCCAAGACCGCATGATGAGAGGCGAGCATGTTACCAACTGCGCCAATGCGGCCGGCATCCTAAACCAGGTCTTCTCAAAAGGGTCATTTTGTTTCTTCAATACATACATAATTGGATGATATAAAGAAAAGTGAACCAAAATCAGTGTTTCATGTACAGTTCAGCCGTTCTTAGTTTGCTCCTACTGTCAACAAACAAAAGCCAGCTACTACAGGGTGCACGCTAGAGTCTGCGACTTTAAGGATGTCGTATTCTTATTAAGTTAACTATTTTTTAAATTATAAGTACTTAAAGTACTAAAAACATCAGTCATGATATTATGTAGGTCTAACAATTTCATTTATAAAAATACTTTTGAAAGTATTTTGTTGTTACTTTTTAATCAGCGTGTACACATTTTGATACAATGTGCATGCTCAGTGACGTCATTATTTGTTTACATTAGGAGCAAACTAATAGAGGCTATAGCTAGTTTGTTCTAAACTGCCTTAATGTCAATTGCCTAATACTTAGTAAACAAATAAAACATTTGTGCCATAAATACACAATGCATTTTATTCATAAATTATCATCCTACAACTTCGTGGATTTTGGATTTTCAATTAATTTACAATCCGTGAGGTTAAACGGTGTCTCACGTCCAACCGAGCCTAGCTGCTACTAGTCTACTAAAAACATTGTGATGGTGAATATACACTCGCAATGTAAATTCAAAATTGAAAATAACATTTCATGAAAGATAGATATAGGCTGTAAATAAAACTACCATTTATAGATACTGAAGTCACGAGTTTGCCTTTTGCGTATATATGGGCTGTGATGAAGGGAAATGATATATTTGCAGTGCTGCCAACCTCAACAGTAAGACACTACTCGTACATTTCACTACCGTTAAGTTTCTACAAACATTTTGTCAGCTGTGGTTTATTCCGAGAAAATATTTTCTTCCTAAACCTTATAAGAAATAAATATGACCTGTAATATTGCCTATAAGTAGCTTAATTAAATGACTAGAAATGTTTGATTTACTGTAATTACGAATGAATCGCCTTCTTTAGGCCTACTATTGCTGTCACCGGCGTTTTCATTATCAGTCTCTCTAGTTTCTACCTAACCGGTTTTTTTTTACCAGCTGTCAACAAAAATTGAAGAATAGTTTCTTCACGTCCTTAATTTCCTTTTTTATTTTTCAAATTGTGAAAAGAGAAACATCACAGTAGTTAGCCGCTTGCTCTCTGCTTTTGTTAAGAGGCACGGATTGGCATTTTTGTTTAGCTCCAACTTTATAGCATATTATTACATTACAAATTAGATTTCGTTACACACTGTGAATAGTTCAACCACGTTTTTGAGAAACCGACTATCTGTAACTGACAGTTAACCTACAAAAGGTTCCGTAATATACTATATAATTGCTCTGGGTATGGTATAAGTAGTTAAGTTTGTCGTACTGAAATCAAAGCAGTCAGGCATGCGCACTGATGATTTTCCCCCTTTACCCCTCGCTGCAAACAAGGGCAAACTCATGACTTAAGTGACTATAAATGTAATAAGCAACCAAACAACGACTTCTCAACGGAATGATTTATTTGTTGTGACTAATGTGTTTACGATGTTTGTAGAAATGTTCGATAATGACGTCACACTGCTACCCACTCTATCGTGGTGTTCTCAAGGTCATAGATACCATTATAACTCAAGAACTGTACATATAAGCTAAGTTTTATAAGCCCAGTTTCCTATAAAATTTATTTTACAAACATAATATTAAGTCAAATGTAAATGATAAAGAAAAAGAAAATAATCAATTTAATTCATGTGGAATTTATAAAATTAAATGTAATGAATGTAATGAAATATATATAGGTAAAACCACCAGATCTTTTAAAAAACGGTTTACAGAACACTATTCAAACTATAAAAAAGGAAATCGAAAATTCTCCAATGTAACTGAACACATGATTAAATATAAACATAATATGTCGAATATAAAAAATAATCTAGGAATATTGGAAATAAATAACAGACAAAATGAAATTGAAATTTTGGAAAAATATTATATTTATAAATACAATAGCAGGGAAAAATTAATGAACACACAGATTGAATATGACAATCAACTAATTAAGTTGGCAAGACTGTTTTAAATATAAGAATCGACTATTCCTTATCTACCATGGTAGGAGCAGGAAGTTTTAAATTTTAACTTGAAATAAATTTTAATTTACTGAAGATGTGTACAAGATACACGAAAGCGCTATAAACATTGGTAAGTGTTTTATGTTACCGTATTCTGGTGGTTAGAAAAATATATATTTCAAGCTAAGTTTTATGCATAAAAACATGAGTAGCAATTTCAGTTATGTGGTAAAAATGATAGCCCAGACCAATGGGCATGTGTTGTAATGCTTAGGCCTACACATAATTTTCTTACATGTCACGCTGTAAATTTTCCTTTGGTCAGTATTGTACAGCTAAAGTTTTCCTCACAGACTACCAGTGGTGAGCTGAAAGCGTAGTATTTTTGGTAGATAATGACCATCTAGGAAGCCATGCCATAGGCCTAATTGTAATTTAACTTTAAAGTTAATGTTCTTTAAATGTATGAGAATTATTGAACACCCTATTCTAATAACACAACTCTGGCAAGCTGTTAGTTAAAAATTTTGACAGTCTTCAAAATCTAAAGATTTAATAGTGATAGAGAATGCTTATAAAAATATTATATTTTTATTTGTGGATTAGTTTAAGTTTAATTTGTGAATAAGTCTATGTTTGTTTTGCTACATTAGAAATTTAGAAAGTAGAAAGATTTCATTGCTGCAGAATTGGTTCTGGAAATTGTAATTACCATTTGAATAATAAAGGGTGATTCAAAAAGAGCGCCGGTTTTTAAACGGCTGGTAAATTTTTGTTTATCGGTTGGCAACATTGTTTGACCTCGTTTCTATTTCGGAGAACATTCCAATTGACGATTCAGTTGTAGTTTCTCTTGTTCGCAGTGTAGTACTCTCGCAGTCTGTGCCTAACCATGGAGAAGTTTACTATTGCGCAACGAGTGTTAATTGTCAAAATATTTTACCAGAGTGGAGAGAGTTATGCGGCTACTGTCAGGCGACTTCGCGGTACTCTAGGACGTAATGAAGCATCGAATGAATCAACAGTTCGCAGGCTCATGAAAAAGTTTTTTGAGACGGGTTCAACAGTCGACCTTAAAAGTTCTGGACGTCGTCGTTCTGGCCGAACTGAGCAGAACGTTGCGTTGGTTCGTGACAGTGTGGCTGTTAGCCCAGCAAAATCAATACGTCGCCGTTCTCAACAATTGGGTTTAAGATGTTCTTCTGTACGGAGAATTCTTCGGTACGATCTCCAATATCACCCGTATAAAATTCAGTTGACGCAACATTTGAAAGTGGCAGATCACCAGAAGAGACGACAGTTTGTTGACTGGGTATTGAGAAAACGGCAGGATGATGACACCTTCGCAAACAAAATAATTTTCAGTGATGAGGCGCACTTCCACTTAAACGGTTTTGTTAATAAACAGAACTGCCGTATGTGGGGTTTAGGAAACCCTCGCGTGGTTAATGAAAGGGAAATGTATGCACAGTGAGTGACAGTTTGGTGCGGAGTTTGGTCGGGCGGTGTCATCGGCCCTTACTTTTTTGCAAATCAAGAAGTACAAGCCGTGACAGTAAATGGAGACCGATACCGTATGATGATTAGGGAGTTTTTGTGGCGTCATTTGGATGGAATGGACATTGATGAGTTGTGGTTTCAGCAGGATGGTGCCACCTGTCACGCTGCACGAGAAACAATGTTGTTGCTCCGTGAACGGTTCCAGGATCGCATCATTTCTCGTAATTCCGACCATCAATGGCCACCAAGGTCGTGTGACTTGACGCCTTGTGACTTTCATCTTTGGGGTCATCTGAAGTCATTGGTGTATGTCAATAAACCCCGAAACATCAATGACTTGAAGGAGGAAATTCGACGGGTTATCGGGCAAATGGAAGTCGAAACTTGACGTGCAGTAATATCCAATTTCATGGACAGAGTTGATGCGTGCCAGCGCAGTAGAGGAGGACACATGCATGACATCATTTTTCATACATAAAATCGGAAGGAAAGATGAACTTGTTGATGTATTTATTTTCAGTTTTTCAATAAAATAAATCTCTTAATTTGATATATCAAATCCGGCGCTCTTTTTGAATCACCCTTTATATGACGTATTAGTGTAATAGAATCAGTTCATTTTTCTAACAATTTAATGTAAATTTTTCTTTGGTCAATATTGCATAGCAAAAGTACTAACAGCAATGTGCAAAACTGCTTAATAATAAATAAAATTCTGGGCAAAACTATGCATCATGAATAACAGAATTAACTCCTCTGAGGATGAAAATGTAGGAGGAGTGACAGTTCATTAAAAAATCTTTAATAAGAACAAAGCTCATTGCTACACCAAAATGTAAACTTTATGAAAGCTTAAATAACAGTGAAATCACAAGTTTTAAATTAATAATTCATTACAGTATAAAACCTAAAGCAGAATTTGTCAAAAAAGTGAAATTTTTTTTTATGTAGCTACTGAGCTAATTTAATAACTGTTAAATTAATGGTAATGGTATGAGAGATCCAGCTGGAGATCATGAACAACTGATCAGAATAATTTGATAGTTTGGAATGCATTAAACACTAACAGAATGGTACAGAAAGAGAATCTTCCTATGCAGTGGCAATCCTCTGAATAAATAGTGCTTCAAGAATAGTTAAAATACTTTTTTAACCCTAGAACTGATGAACGTCGCAATTGCGACCTTCTCTTTTCTTTCTGAAGTGATAGCGTAGCGCTGTGCGACGTTTAGAAAATTCGATAGTACGACACAATGACTAGGTTTATCCCTATCGATATATATATATATATATATATATATATATATCAATCGATAGAGGAGATTTCCAAGATTTTCTATGTTTATTTTTTGTTCCGGTAGGTTTTTCATTGTGACCGATATCGTTTATCGATTCAACTGAAGTTTGTTGTGCATGTAATTGTGTACGGCGTCGCCACGTATTTTGTAGTTTGTTTACATTTTAAGTTGTGCTTGTTTTTGCGATTGTTTTGTTCTTTTTATATTTTATAATGAGTAACGAGCGTCCTTATGCGTTGGAAGATATTTTTACATTATTAGAAAGTAGTTCATTATCGGACATGGATGATTTTAGTTATTTTATGTGTGTAACACTACTTATTAAAAATTAAAAAAAAAATTGAGTGTAAATATTTAGCATGTGTTATGTAGTATATTTAAAATCGAAATTAAATTTTCTTTATTTTGTATATATTGAAATTTTTCTAAACTTGTTTGTGAATGACTGTGTAATTTGAAATTTTAAAAAATTCATAAATTTTTTTTGCCTGAAATATTTTTGAGGGCTCCTTAAAATAAAATTAAGGTAAATTAATTTGTAAACATTTAGGCATGTTATTCAGAATTTTGTGAATAAAATGATATATTACATGATGTACTTATGAATGTTACTAATTTAGTTATAATAATTTACAAATCGGTCTGCAGTATGCTTAAAAAGTGCCTATCACTTCACGGAAAATGACTATCAGTTCTAGGGTTAATGGGGAATGTACTTGTATTTTTCCTCAGCCTGCTCAGTTATAACTAAAACAGTCTTTAGATAACACAATTCGGTAAATTGCATTAATAATGTAACTGTATTAAAATAACCAAATATGACTTATAAAGTGACCAATAACAAAGCAGCATGAACAAATCTAGCTTACCAGAATGTTATTTAAAGGCCAGAATAATGGCTATTGAGCATCACATAGAGTTTCCACAAGTTATCATACATTACAGTTAACTAACAACAGCTAGTTAACAAATTCAAATTTCTGGAAATAAACAAAGATGAATTGTAATTGTTAAGTGGGAAACAAATTAAAAGGGAAATAAGTTTTCTATTAGTATCACAAATTTTGATTTTATAATTCAAAGATTAGCATTCTTAATATACACATTGATAGTAACTAGTAAACAAGATATGCTAACCTGTTTACAACATTATCAACTCCTACAAGAAACACTGTAGTATCTCACATTACAAAAGTTCTTACTGGGTTTTACTCTATTTTAAGATTTGTATTTTAATCTTATTTAAGTCTTATTAATAACTATGTTACAAATAGAAATAAAAAACTGGGGATACTTTCATTTATATATAATAAGCATAATATGCTAAAAATCATTTATACTATATTACCCTAAATATTCAAGACTAGTAAAATACTGTTTTCAACTATATGTATACACAGTAATTCTTTAATAAAATCCGAGGCAGGAGACGCACTCACCGACTCATATAACATAATATCTAATATCTTTTACTTTGTATACCTTTTATTTATTTGTACAATTACCACCGAATAAATAAAGTACCACCTACTAAAAATCATGTCGTTAGAACCAAACGAATAGCTTACTTATGTAACCCAAATAACACCAACTGAATAAAATTAGAACCTAAAGGAAATGTGACGCACACGATCGAAATTTCAAGGAAATAAACAATCAAGATTATTACAAAGATTCAGTGAAACTTACCAAAATTATTTGTTTGGCATAATTATAAGTAAAAAATAACAGTACTGGAGTACTGTATTTTGATAATGTATCACAAAAATTTTGAATCGGCCGCAAATTATATAAAAATTTTATTTCAATATATATTATTTGAACTTAAATAAAGCTACTATGAGGCACATGTAACATTTAAATAAAGTGTTTAAATCATTATTAAAAAATCACAACACACAAAATCCTCCAAATTTCGACAACGGCCATTTTACTTTCCTTTGTTTTTCGAAACATATGTTTTGTAAACATCTGATTGGCGATACCAATTCAAGGCCCTCTCAACCGAATGCGTTGGCGGTATGACGACTCGAGGCGATTTGATGCTCGGTGTGACGTACTAAATGTTATACCGTTTTTATATAATTCAGTGAAATATTATATATTTTCATATTGTCGTCGTCGTGGTTTTATCTGGACACTTAAATATTCTTTAAAAAATATTGTACTATTATTTTGCATAGAGATTAACAAAGAAATACTCTTATACTTATTTGCTTCTCTCTTCACTACAACAGGCTTCTGCACTAGTGGTTCCGGGTTCGTTTCCCGGTCAGGTTTAAAATTTTTTCATCTATCATCCTTCATTATCTGCGTTAGCAGCAATTACAAAACAGTCGGCAACTGTAAAACAAAAAAAATCTTTCTGCCTATATTCAAAGCTATAGTATGTTAATGCTCCTCAACAAGATACTGGAACATAAAAATGAATTTTTAAAATTTTACAAAATTCAGTGAACTTCTGTAAAAATTAATATTCTTTGTCCAACTAATAGTCATTCAAGTTAACATTTTTTACCTTGGGAATAATCCAATTTACTTAAATGCTGATAACTTTACTCTGATATTTTTTGTATAGTGTCTTTCCTTGATGTATTCGAGGTTTAAGAAAATATTATTTTACTACTGTAGTTTTATTGCTTTTTGAACTTTGAAGGAATCCACTGATGTACATGATAACTCTACCAAAATTTATGTATTTTGTATTATCAAACACATTTTTACTGATGTGCATTGTACATAAAAATTCTGTATGGGGATATTAACTTAATTTTCTTCCCTCTAACATGTCTAGTTACAGTCAAATTAAAAGTAAAACAAACCAGGAGCTGTTGAGGGCGAAGGGAGGCAAAGCCGCTGGTCAGGGGCTCGGCTTGCTCTTAGCCAACCAGCACTGAGCATTTTTCATTGCAACCTTTCATTACAGCGTTGTCATATTTCAGTAGTGCTCCGCTCTTGCAGTAAAGAATGTACTGTACTTTCTTAAATTGCAAACAAGTTTGTAGTGTATTTTTGGAGCAATTTTCACTGTAAATAGTATCTCATATCAAGAGAAAGCAAAGCGAATAGAGAGGGAGTGAAGTCACACAAATGATGTGTACAGTGGTGGAAGCACACTGTACATAGCAGCAACACTGGAGGCTGAGAGCCCTGAGCGCTCCCTTAACGTCACCGCTCCAGGTTTGTTTTACTTTTAATTCTACTATAGTAGTCACACATAACATAACATTTTTGTTAAAGCATTAAATTACAATTTTTGTTTCAAAATTATTTTAGCCAGGTTACAAAGATAACATTGAGAGAAAACAAATTAAAGGCCAAGCCAATGCTGTGAGCACTGGGTTGTGCATGCGCATACTTAACTTTAACCCTCCATACCCCTCCAACCTACAGTTAGATGTACAGTCAGAAACACCAGTTGTATTTTGTAGGCATGCTGTTCCATTATTGATTACATACGCTGCACTAATGCAGTACATACAAGACTATACTAATGCAGATGCATGTTTTGCCCAGCACTCTCCTTACAAAAATTAGGCTATAATGTCTTTCTATTCTTGTCTTGCTACATTTGATCCACCCATCTATAATCCAAGCCTAATCTAATGGGGGTTTCTGCTACATGCAGACTTTTGGCTGTTAGAAGACAGAAACAAAAGCTTTTTCCATACATTGATAGAAGAGCTTGTCAGAATCTACGTTGTTAAATACTGATATAAACATGTGTCATTGTTTCTTATGTAAAAACAAATTGAATCTGGTTTTTTAATTACTTATCATTAAATTGCTGCTCTATACTGAACTTTTTCTTTTCGTGTGAACTTGAACAGGGACACCAAGTGAAGTTTCTTCATAAGACTATCAGATGGTCATTACCAAACATATCAAGACCTGACTGACAAGCCAGAATAACTTAATAATTCAAAACAATCTCTTTCAGGCCTAACAGTGATAGGGCTGGGTCTATAGGTCCTTTACCTTACTAAAACATTACCAGTTGTGATTTTTATATAGGCTTTTCTTGGATCAGAGAAAGCATTTTAAAAAGTAATCAAGTTACTGGGTAAAGACCTCAGTAAAGCCTACGTCTTTGTAGCCACACCTACAGCTTCAATGTAGGTCTACTTGGTGAACAACTTAACAGATTACTTTACATGAAGCGAGTTAATTTTTTTTCACTAATCAGTTTTTTTTTGTTTTATGTCTGACTAATAGCTATGTAGAAAATTTTATTATTACTATGAACTGATACAACCGAAATAGAAAAGGAACTTGATTACTATTTAACAGATCCAAGATTATACATAGAAAATTAGGAGATAGAGGATGTTTAAATACATACAAATTTTGATAGAAGAAGATCTAGAAAAACAAAATTTCTGAAAAGCTAAAATATTTATAATCATACAAGAGACATCTACGCCAAGAAAGCCCTATCTCACAAAACAAAGCTGATGTTACATAACTATAAGTTATAGTTGTAGAGAAAGACAAGTTGGAATACAGTAACTGTAGTCCAACTTGTCTTTCTCTACAACTCTGAAACATTTAACAGACCATGTTTTTGTTTAGGTCATTAGCCGAAAGGCTGGTTTGAACCTATAGAGGCTTTCCTAAATAAAACGAGAAGTGAGGTGATTCACCATTGCCTACCTAACAGAGTGGAAAAGTATGCTTACCAGCATGCCAGGCCCTCTGAAAAGCATCTTTTTTCCACCCTGCAAGTGGCACCTTCACTTTATTTACCACAGAGTGTGGCTGTATAATGAAATTCATGACTCTCAGAGGAGATAAGTCTGACTACTGTCTTTCACACCTCTACCTCTTCTGTTCTTAAATGTTTTAGTCATATAATTGGCTGACCACACGATAAGAAACAGAACTACTTTTTGTAGCCCTGGAGCGAGCAGATGAAGTTCAAATAATTTGATACTCTACCTGCATGTTATGGGTATAACAAACCATACAATGTTAAAACATAAAATTGAAAACCATGTTACAGAATCAACCCAGAAACATAGATCGAGATTTTATGTTTACACCAAAAGAATGAATGAAAATGAACTGACCAGACGATTCCTGGAAATTTTTTCAAAAGATCTGAAAATAACACTAATAATTTTTGTTTTGAAAATGTAGAACAAGATTGCCATTGATGATGCAGACATGTTAGATAAAAACAACTGGAGAGGTATATTTAAAACAACTACACTGCAAAAATTAGTAGAACCCAAGACAAGAATGAAGACGACAGAAGAAAGAACAAATATCTCAGACGATGAAGGTATTTTGGGTGGAGAGAAAAGAAAAGTAAATAGTATTTCTATTTATGCATTTGGATAATTATTTGATGGTACAAAGAAAGAAAAGTAACAAAAAAATGAAATTGAAATAAAACACAATTAGAATTAAATTTTAAAACGATATTTAATAAATATAAATTCACACAAAATGTTAAATTAATTACACTTTATCAACAAAAACAATACTAAATAAACACCAGTCTAATAAACATAATTTTTCTTATACATAAATGAAAGAGTAAAATGAAGAGCTCATCGAGATATGAAGCTAACTCATTCCTCCATAAAATTAATGCAGGTGATGATTAGAGTTCATTTGAATTTATACAAAACTGTTTGCATAACTTCATGCATAATTCAGTAAATAAATACAATTAACCACTGTTACAAAACATATGCAATTGATTTGCTGATCAGATTTATAATAGTTGATGCAGCTCCATTAAAAATTGGTTGATATGAGAGAAATCTGAGTCACCTGAATCATATTGTAAAAATATCACGTTGTTAGCATTATATTACAATACCATGAACTCTTCGATGCAACATTTACAAACGAAAGAAAATAAATCGAGAAACTAATCAAAATTATTAACAAAATATGAAATAATGAATACATGAATAAAATAATAAAATGTTGTTTAAAAAATGAGGCGATTTCAATGAGTACAGTGAGTACTCTATTCCACACTGATTTTTTCAGTTTATAATCTTAACAGACAGTCACATAAATTTTGGTACACTGAACTTCTCTTTCTGAAACACAAAATAAAATCCTGTAACCACATATTACACAACATGGTATCTGTAAAAATATAACAAACAAATTTAAATGTAACAGATACCTAAAATAAAATTTAAAAATATTGCTATTTTTTTAAAATTATTTTTTACTGCGTCCTGGAGACTCCAGGAGGAGTATAGAACATGTCAGCTATAACACCTATACATATAAGAATCACACAATGTATCACTACTATCAAGAAAGAAATTCTTGTACACTATAAAAAATTTCACCGATCAAGTAATTTTTCAAAATTTTTTTAAAGGAATGCAAATTATCATAACATTTTAAAAATTGGGGTAATTTATTCATGGATTTTCTCCCTGCATAAGTAGGTTTTTGTCAAACAATTTTGTGGAGTGATTAGCCTCATAATAATCATTTCTGTTTCTCATGTTATGATTGTGAACATTGAAATTCTGCATAAAATTATTTTGCCTAACATACATAATCACCTCAAAAATGTAGAGAGGGAACTGTGAGCAATTTAATCTCCTTAAATAGTTAGCCTGCATGAGGTTAGCTGGTTAGCTCCGACCATACACCTAATAGTTTTCTTTTGAATTTTAAAAACCCTAATCATATTACCTATGCTAACGAGTGTTTCAAAAAGGACACACTTCGAAGTTTGAGAACACTAATTTATTACATTAAGTAATTACAAATTATACGGTATGAAATTATTACCTTTAAAACTTCACAATACATGTTCAAAATGACTTCCTCCGCTTGTAATGCAAGTTAGGACACATTTCATAACATTTGCAGCCACTTTTGGTAGTGTTTGCTCATTAATGTTTGTAATCTCACTTTCAATATTAGCCTTCAATTCTTCAATTGTATGAGGATTGTTTTTAAAAACCTTACTGTTTAAATTCCCCCAAAGAAAAAAATCCGCAGGAGTAAGATCTGGGGGATCTTGGTGGCCACAATCCTTTTGATATCACACGATGGCCACAAAACTCTCGTAACATATTCAGCGTTTCAGTATAAGTATGGCACGTTGCGTTATCCTGCTGAAACCAACAATCTCGATCGTGTAATTCTAACAACGCTATAAATTGTTCAATTAAGTTGCAGTACACCACACCATCTACAGATGTGTCAAAAAATAAAGGCCCAACAATACGATGCCGGGAGATCGCAAACACCAATTTTACGTGCGTGTAGTGGACGTTCATGAAATGTGTGAGGATTATGAGCGCTCCATATTCGGCAGTTTTGGCTGTTGATGTAACCATCCAAGTGGAACCATGCTTTGTCACTAAAATAAACATGATACAATATTTCAACACCGTTGTCATTAACAAGAGAACGTATCCAACGACAATACTATATACGTTTCCCATGGTCAACTTCTTTCAGTTCATGAACGACACCGATGCGATAAGGATGCAGATTTAATTTTTTTGTAGTCCTTAAAGCGGAAGATAGTGACAATCCAGCCTGTGAAGATAATTCTCTAAGTGATTTGCCGGGTGAGGTAGTCAAATGTTGTTTCACATCGTCTAAAACTTGTTCTGTTAACACTGATGGTCGACCTGTGCTTTTCCGATCCTGTACACTGCCAGTCTCACAAAATTTATTAATCAGACGCGATATTGTGTGGTTATTAGGTACTTCAGAATTGGGAAATTTTAACTGGAACTCGTCTTTCACTTGTTCGTAAGATTTAAATGCGCAATAACTTTCAATAATAAAAACTTGTTCATCCTTTGAAAAAACCATGTTTGAACTTATACAGACACAAATGAATACTGGGATAGCACTAGTACATGTCAATAATACACAATGGGTCAACAATGACTACGGTAGTGCCAACTGTTTTTTTGGGGGGAAAAAATATTCCTTATGCACAAAATATTAACCCTTAAACTTCGAAGTGCATCCTTTTTGAAACACCGTTAGAATTACCCCATACTAAGAAAAGTTATGGTCAACTTTATAACACAACTACATAAGAAATCCCAGTACACATGTTTCCAAACTTTATCATTTAACTATAGTTTGATAATTGCACTAAAACTTAATGTAATTACACTTAATAGGAAATTCTGATTTTTCTAAAATGTTAAACAAATCTTGTATAAGATCATTCTTGTTCAGTTAAAAAAAAGCTTTAGACACATCATCTGAAATATTTTGTTGTAACCAGGAATAGTACATTTTAGTCACAGTAAATAATTTATTTTATGTAAATTTACTATATTTTGTGCCTGTAAAGAAAATTTCCAGGAACGTAAAGTTAAAGTTATCTGGAGTTAACTAGTTACTTTCTCTTGCCTATATGAATATATAGAAAGGAAAGTATTGTTTTCATGTCAATTTTTTGAAATCGAGTTTAGAACAGATCTACACGTTTCCAGACCACCTGAACCCAAAAAACATGTTTTTAGCGATTGGTCTGTGTGTGTATATGGAATATCTCAAGAACGAAACATCATACGAACTTGAAATTTGAAACTTAAGTTACATACCACTACCGGACCCGACATGAATATTTTCATCAAAATTGGTCAACCAGAAGTAGTAGTTCATTCGTGTAATTTTTCACTTTTTTGCAATTTTCTTAAAAACTGGTCATATGTAATTTATTAATATTAATATTTATTATAATACATTGCCTTCCTCACTGAGTGGAAAAGTAAACTTATCACCAAGCTGGGCCCTCTAAAAAGCACATATTGTCCACTCTGCAAATGACACCTTCACTTCATTTACCACAGGGTCTGGCTGTATAATGAAATTCATTACTTTCAGAGGAGATAACTCTTTTACACCTCTACCTCTTCTGTTCTTAAATGGTTCAGTCATTTAATTGGCTGACTACGTGATAAGAAACAGAACTATTTATTTTAGCCCTTCAATGAACAGATTGAGCGTAAACAATTTGACACTCCACATGTCTGTTATGGGCAGCACTAAACAGTAATAATGTTCAGAACAACAGAAAATCAAGATATTAAAATTCCAGAGTAAATTTTTTTTTTGTTTTATATCAGACTGTTCTGCAATTACTGCTAATGCAGATGGTGAAGGATGAAATGATTTTTTGTAATGTATGAAAATATGCCATGCCTGAATGGGATTCGAACCCAAGACCGCATGATGAGAGGCGAGCACGTTACCAACTACGCAGAGTAAAAAATGGGGAGGACAACTACGATAAGGGTTTTGAGAGTAATTAGCAAAACAATGGTCATAAATGTAAACATCCGTAAGATAAGAATAACTACTGTACACAATATAATGTTCAACAAATTTGCGCTAACATGAATTCGCGTAAGTCAAGGTCTTGCTGTATACCTCACTGAATAAGAAACACAATTTCTGCCTTTAAACAAACTTACCATCTAAATATCATCAATTGTTGCCACCTAATACATGGCCTCTTCCCCAAGTATGTCTTCTGGGACCACCTGTATCAGCTCCTGGCCCTGCTGTTGGAGGTTGGTTAAATCCAGCGCGTGCTGTTGGGGCACTACCAAAACCATGTACACTTCTCTGATTTGGAAACCAATTGTACCTAAAAAGTAAACAATAAACTTTTTTTATTAATTTATTAAAAATAGTAAAGTTATAATGTGTGAAAACTCAAAAAACTACGTAAAATCACTCTTTTACGCTAAACTAGGCTCTGTAGAGAAAAATGCTTTGAATAAAAGTTGTAGATCTTTTAATTTCCTATAAATTTGATTATATACACTTTTGTCGTAAAATGCATACTAAGGCCGAAATCTTAAAAAAATCAAATTTTAACACATTTTCATGAGAAAAAACAGAAAATCGCTAATTACCGCTAAACTAAGTATTATACAAAAAAATGTTTGAAATAAAAGTAATAGGATTTTAAATTCTTTACAACTTTTATTATATACATTTTTGCGCTAAAATGCATATTAAAGCCGCAATCTAAATAAACAAATTTTTTATGTGAAAACAGCCTGACCAAGAATTTCAGCAAACATAACGCCTACCCTATCTTGTAGGGCATAAAAAATTAAGTAAATAAAGCGATTTTAAAAAAATTATAGGACCAGTTTTTGAGAAAATCGCAAAAAAGTGAAAAATTACACGAATAAACTACTACTTCCGGTTGATTGATTTTGATGAAAATGTTCGTGTCGGGTCCGGTAGTGGTATGTAACTTAAGTTTCAAGTTTGTACGATGTTCCGTTCTTGAGATACTTTGTACACACACACACACACACACACACACACACACATATAGGCAAGAGAAAGTAAAAATAACAGTCGATTACTATGAAACTACAGAATTATAAGAATCATTGGCAAGTAATGTAAGTAACAGCTAAAGAAAATTAAAGGATAAACTTACAAGATTGAAGGTGTTTTTAACAATTCAGGACCACCCATTTCTTGAGGATATTTAAACATCAGGAAGAAGTAGAGGTGGCCAACTAATATTCCAACTAGCTCTAAAACACCACTGTAACAGAACAATTCCAAATAAATGATAAGCTTTTTAATAATTATACATACTAAATGATAACAGAGAAAGAGTTTTTAGAAAGTAAAATCTTAAATGCCAAAAGCGATTAGAGAATATTAAGTACTTCATCTTTCCACTAATAGAGGAAATTTCATAATACTAACTCTAATCAGCCTCAGCCCTAGTACTTTTGCCACCCCAAGCGAAATTCACGAGTGCCGCCCCCTCCACCCACTCATCAACCATTAAATTAATCCGCACAAAAATACATAGAACCCCTCTTCAAACGTATAGGTAATTTATTGTTATACGAATCTGAGTATGTATATCTACAAAGTTAAATATAGGTGTGTGCGTCTATGTAGATACCTATAAATACCAAATACCTATAAATACCAAACAATATTAACCAAAATTTTAAAATAAAACATTAAAATTTGCCACCCAAGGCGGCGGCACTGGTTGCCAACCCCTAGAGCCAGGGCTGACTCTAATTCACCTAAGGGTAAAGAAAGTCCTTGTGGCTGAACTGTCTTAATAGAAAGTACTACTTTGCATATCCGGGTGCTTCAAAAAAATGTATACACACTTTGAACTTCCATAGAAAATTTATTTACCATTCTACAAAGTTAAAGTTCAGGAAATTAGAAAGCTTAAAGTCCAATGTAAATAAAACGTAAATAAATGTTAATACTGTTCAAATTGGTGACCTGCAGCATCAATACACTTTCGAGTACGAGTCACCACTGATTCTGTACATTGTATCAAAACGTCCAATGAGATTTCTGTACACACGGCTTGGGTCTCATTCCAAAGAATGTCCAGGTTACGTGGTTTACGTTTGTACACCTCATCTTTTACTGTGCCCCAAGAGAAGAAATCCAGTGGTGTAAGGTCTGGAGAGCGTGCTGGAAACTCGATTGGCCCCCTGCGTCCTATCCACTGGCCCGGCAAATTTTTATCCAGGTAAGCTCGTACGTCCCTGTGATAGTGCGGTGGGGCACAATCTTGTTAAAAATAAAAATTATCATTACCATATAATGCACGAATGGCAGGGAATATGGATACGCAATCATTGTTAGGTAATTAATACCAGTTACAGTACCTTCAAATTGAAAAGGTCTAATGAGTCCCCTTGAAGACAAACCGCACCACACATTTACACCAGGAAAATTTACAGCTTTTTCAATTGTAATGTAAACAATTATAATTGTAGCCCAGTAAATACGATTGTGCCTATTGACAGTTCAATTAAGTTTGAATTGGGCTTCATCCGACCAAATGATGCTACCCATAAATCCCTGTTCACGTATCACCATCTCCTGAACCCATTCACAAAATTGCAACCTTCGATCTGGATCGTCGTCACTTAGCTGTTGCACCAGCCTTGGAATGTAAACATTCTGAAAGAGAGGCCTTGCCTCTCTTCAGAATGCGTAGCATGCTGCTAGCGCTTACATCACTTTCACGTGCCCCTTGCCTTGAAGATTTGTTAGGAGAGCGTTGAAACAGTTCCAAGACCGCCATTGAAGACTCATCACTTGTAACTGTTCGAGGTCTACCAGAATGGCCTTTATGCACATCACACACTGTTCCATGAACTTCCAATTTTGTCTCGTATGCATGTAATTGTTAATCTTGAAGGTGGTTTTGTATCATACTCCCTTCTCCACTGTCTTTGAACTTCATTTACATTCTCAAACTTCCAGTATCACTTAATAACCTGCTTATGTTCTTCAAAACTCAAACGTAGGCCCGCCATGTTGATATTACTTATTCCTAACTAACAATATAACATAGAGGGACGATTATGCTGCCACCTGGTGAAGAAATATAACATTAGCGTTGTAGAGCGGGAAATCTACGATAGTTCAAAGTGTGTATACATTTTTTTGAAGCACTCTGTACAAAAGCTAGGAACAAGAAAAGAGCTAACCTACCTGCTCCTACAAACCATTCATTCTCACTTCTTTCCCACTGTACATATCAGTATGCCATCCAATCATTGCAACAGTCATTTTGAACATGAGTGACAGTGCCTGCCAAAGCTGTAACGTAAGAAAGAAAAACGAGAAAGACCCACACTTGAGTGAAGTGCCAAGAGGCAGAAACTCAGGAAGATAGTGCTGCCTTCAATATTCTTTTATGGATAAAAGCGAATGGATATGTAAATTTTTACAACTCATTTACAAGATCTTTTTAAAATCACTATGAAATAAGTCAAACAGAAAAATCTTTGTAGACTTTTTTATTGAGTTCCCAAAAATTACGCAATATTCTGATTACAATAGCTTGAAAAATTGCTATGGCAAACCCTGCATATGGTTTTGTTTTTTAAAAGTAACTTGGCAGAAAAAAAATTGTACTTACCCTCCCGATATGATGAGATTAAATGCAAAGAGTACCCATGGAAGATACATGGCTTTAAATTGGGAGCCAAACCAGAAATTTACAATAACATCTTGGTTCAACTGGCACCACACGTAAAGTACACTGAGAACCATTGGGTCCATCAACAACTGTTCACAAACAAAATACAATGAAAATAAATAAAAAAAGAAAGACTATTGATGTATAAACTAAATTCAATTAATAAACCATCATTACTTTTACAATATTTAGAGAATACACTTTCAAATTAATATTACTGATATTAAAACACATTAACTTACATTACAAATGCATAATCTCCAATTACGTTAGTACATTTACATTTATGGTTCACAAAAATTTATTTACATTACGCACTTGCAGCTTCTTTAAAAATACTTTACAAATGAAGAATTCAAAAGAAAAGTATGCTTCCAGTAATTAAGTTCTCTTTTTACATACATTTCTCATTGTACGTTAATATGAATGACTGGCGGAAATTTTATGACTAAATTTAAATAGCATTCAAAGATTCAAAAATGTATCAAAACAAGAACAGTGAGTTATCTGAAATACTTACTAAGGACTACATATTCAGTTTCTTTTTTAGTTTATTTAAAACCGCATCAATAGCCTGGTTATTAGTGACTGGTCGGTTTTGACTTTTTATAATTTCCAGACTCTAGCCGGGAATTGAATCCAGGACTTACATATAGTAGGCTAGCATGCTACCACTACGCTATGGAAACGGGTACTTATTCAGTTTATTCATATGCATGTTACAATGCCTGTGAAAAACAGTCTACATACCAAGCAGTAATAACAAAACTTTTGAATAGATTCTCAGAAATTCGAAAATAAAGGTAGAAATAAGAAACTCATAAAAACACAAATATTCAATAATAATTAACCAAACGAAAGTAAAATTTCTTGCCATGCTGGAAACTGTGATCCATAGAAACCCGTAATCCAAGGATGACCCTTAAACACTCTTAAATTACTGATTTTTGTTTAACCATTGGGATAAAGCATTATACTAGTAAGTAAAATGAAACTCACGCTTATTTCTGCAACTAGTCCAACAATTACACAACAAATCCAGTTAAAAAGTAACATAAACAAGTAATCTGCTGGTCGGTCTTTGAAGACATCTGCAAACAGAAAGTAATAAAATACCAAATAAATAAATACATCACCAATAATATTTTTACTTTCTCTTGCCTATATGAATATATAGGAAGGAAAGTACTGTTTTCATGTCGATTTTAAGAAATCGAGTTTTCACCGGATCTACACATTTTCAGACCCACTGATCCAAAAAACATGTTTTTAGTGATTGGTCTGTGTGTGTGTGTCTGCCTGTGTGTGAAGAGAATATCTCAAGAACGGAACATCGTATGAACTTGAAATTTAAGTTACATACCACTACCGGACCCGACACGAACATTTTCATCAAAATCGGTCAACCGGAAGTAGTATTTTTATTCGTGTAATTTTTCACTTTTTTGCGATTTTCTCAAAAACTGGTCCTACAATTTTTTTTTTAAATCGCCTGGTTTACTAAATTTTTTATGCTCTAAAAGATAGGGTAGGCGCCATGTCTGCTGAAATTCTTGGTGAGGCTGTTTTCATGTAAAACATTGTTTTCTTAAGATTACAGCTTTAATATGCATTTCAACGCAAAAATTTATATAATCAAAGTTGTAGAGAATTAAAACTTCTACAACTTTAAGTTCAAACATTTTTTGTGTATAACGTTAGTTTAGCGGTAATTAGCGATTTTCTGTTTTTTCTCAAAAAAAGGGTGAAAAATCGATTTTTTTAAGATTTCGGGTTTAGTATGCATTTTACGACAAAAGTGTATATAATCAAATTCATAGGAAATTAAAAGATCTACAACTTTTATTTAAAGCATTTTTCTCTACAGAGCCTAGTTTAGCCTGAAAGAGTGATTTTCCATATTTTTAAGCAAAACGGGTCGATTTTTATTTTCCGTCTTTCACTCATGATTAAAATAAGGTTATGTTTTTTGAGGTTAGTTTATTGTTTATTTTTAATGTTTTATTAATAATTTTAGGTTTATTGTTAATTATTTGCATTGGCAAGAGAAAGTTGTGCGAGTGTTTCACACCAGATTTTTATATAAATAGTGATAAAACTGAAACCATGACTTGTGTACTACAAACTGAACTGACACCCTCATAAAATGTATGAGGGGTACATAAAACTGTAGGCCTACTACCCAATGCACAAGTTGAAGACTTGTGAAGGGAAAAGAACAACAAAAATCTGGTGTGAAACACTCACACAACTTTCTCTTGCCAATGCAAATAATTTACAATATAATTTAACATTAGTAATAAAAAATTAGAAATAAACAAAAAGCTAACCTCAATAAACATAACCTTATTTTAATCATGAGTGAAACACTCAAAATGAAAATCAACCTCAGTCTGGCTTAAAAATACGGAAAAACACTATTTCACGCTAAACTAGGCTCTGTAGAGAAAAATACGTTAAATAAAAGTTGTAGATCTTTAAATTTCCTATAAATTTGGTTATATACACTTTTGTCGTAAAATGCATACTAAGGCCAAAATTTAAAAAAAATCGATTTTTCACACGTTTTTGTGAGAAAAAATCAGAAAATCGCTAATTACTGCTAAACTAAGCGTCATACAAAAAAATGTATGAAACAGAAGTTGTAGGTTTTTAAATTCTCTACAACTTTTATTATATAAGTTTTTGCGCTAAAATTTATATTAAAGCCGTAATCTTAAAAAAACAACGTTTTTACGTGAAAACAGCCTCACCGAGAATTTCAGCAAACATGGCGCCTACCCTATCTTGTAGAGAATAAAAAATTGAGTAAAATAGGCGATTTTAAAAAAAATCGTAGGACCAGTTTTTAAAAAAATCGCAAAAAACTGAAAAATTATACGAATAAACTACTACTTCCGGTTGACCGATTTTGATGAAAATGTTCGTGTCGCGTCCGGTAGTGGTATGTAACTTAAGTTTCAAGTTTCAAGTTCGTACGATGTTCCGTTCTTGAGATATTCTGTTCACACACACACACACACACACACACACACACACACAGACCAATCGCTAAAAACATGTTTTTTGGGTTCAGGGGGTCTGAAAACGTATAGGGTGAAAACTCGATTTCGAAAAATCGACATGAAAACAATACTTTCCTTCCTATATATTCATATAGGCAAGAGAAAGTAAAAATACAAAATTACAACATACAGTCAATGTTTTTAGGATTTATAGTACACTTAGGCTCTCAACGCTGCTAGCACTATGGAGAGACTGATCACTTCCCTTCGATGTGCTTCCCCCACCACTAAACAGAACAGCTCAGCAGCACAGAGCGTTGGTGGGAGAGCTTCTAGCTAGAACAAATGACCTGTAATAGATTTGGCGTGTTCACTCTAAAGGGCTAAACGAAAAAAATCCCCCACAGATTTTGTTATTTTAACATAACATTTTGTCTTTTTTTTAGCTTTTAGTATTTTAATTTAAGTTTTTGTAGTTAATCATTTTAATTAAATCCAAACAACCACCACTCGGTGCTGGTAATAAATTCTTTGGCAATTGTGAAAATTCCTCGAGACAGAACTAACAGAGATAAAAGATGTTAAAAAATCTTTTTTTGTGCTTGTTCATTACAAGTGATGTCCAGTCAACAGGATCCATTATAATAAGGTATTACTACATAAATCTAAAAATTATAAAATAAATGACAATAATTTTTTCCCGGATCATATTAATCTTTTATCTTGATTTAAAAGTATTTAAAAGCTATATAATAATTTGGATGAATTATAGTATTAAAGTACTGAACTAAGTCCAATGAGCGTAATATAAAAAAATCTGGTGTGAAACACTCACACAACTTTCTCTTGCCAATGCAAATAATTAACAATAATCCTAACATTAATAAATAGAACATTAGAAATAAACAAAAAACTAACCTCAATAAACAACCTAATTTTAATCAAGAGTGAAAGACGCAAAATGAAAATAAACCTGTTTGGCTTAAAAATATGGAAAATCACTCTTTCACACTAAATTAAGCTTTGTAGAAAAATGCTTTAAATAAAAGTTGTAGATCTTGCAATTTCCTATAAATTTGATTATATACACTTTTGTCGTAAAATGCATATTAAGGTCGAAATCTTAAAAATATTGATTTTTCACACGTTTTCGTGAGAAAAAAACAGAAACTCGCTAATTACCGCCTAACGAATCGTTATACAAAAAAATGTTCAAATAAAAGTTGTAGGATTTAAAATTTTGTACAACTTATATTAAATAAAATTTTTTTGCTTAAATGCATATTAAAGCCGTAATCTTAAAAAAACTTTTTTTTTACGTGAAAACAGCCTCACCAAGAATTTCAGCAAACATGGCGCCTACGGTATCTTGTAGAGCATAAAAAATTTAGCAAACGAGGCGATTTTAAAAAAAATTGTAGGACCAGTTTGTTGAGAAAATCGCAAAAAAATTAAAAATTACACGAATAAACTACTACTTCCGGTTGACCAATTTTGATGAAAATGTTCATGCCGCGTCCGGTAGTGGTATGTAACTTAAGTTTCAAGTTTGTATGATGTTCCATTCTTGAGATATTTTGTTCACACACACACAGAGCAATCGCTAAAAACATGTTTTTTGGGTTCAGGGGGTCTGAAAACGTAAAGTCCGGTGAAAACTCGATTTCGAAAAATCGACATGAAAACAATACTTTCCTTCCTATATACTCATATAGGCAAGAGAAAGTAAAAAAAACCAAAAAATAACTTGAAGAATTTATTAAGAAACTTAATGATCCTTTCATTTTACAGAAGAAAACAATTAAAATTATTAAAACATTCTTACATATAAGAAAACAAAGTTTACTACAATTTAAACAGCTGACCTCAATCAGGTAGACTTAAGGTCTTCAAGTAGCCTCAAGGTTTACTTGAATGAGGCATTAAGTGACACAGAAAGGATTACGATACATCTACTACAGTATTAAAACTAAGTTGACATGTTTGAATAATTGAATTTTGAAGAAAACTGCCAGCATCATTATTTTATGTAGAATTAACTCAATAAAAAAATCTGGTGTGAAACACTCACACAACTTTCTCTTGCCAATGCAAATAATTAATAATAAACCTAACATTATTAATAAAATATTAGAAATAAACAAAACACTAACCTCAAAAAACATTAGTGAAATACGCAAAATTAAAATCGACCTCAGTTTGGCTTAAAAATACGGAAAATCGCTCATTTACGCTAAACTAGGCACTGTACAAAAAAATGCTTTAAATAAAAGTTGTAGATCTCTTAATTTCCTATAAATTTTATTTTATACACTTTTGTCGTAAAATGCATTCTAAGGCCGAAATTTAAAAAAAAATCGATTTTTCACACGTTTTCGTGAGAAAAAAACAGAAAATCGCTAATTACCGCTGAACTAAGCGTTATACAAAAAATTGTTTGAAATAAAAGTTGTAGAATTTTAAATTCTCTACAACTTTTATTATATAAATTTTTGCGCTAAATTGCATATTAAAGCCGTAATCTTAAAAAAACTATGTTTTTACGTGAAAACAGCCTCACCCAGAATTTCAGTAAACATGACGCCTCAGCTATCTTGTAGAGAATAAAAAATTGAGTAAACCAGGCGATTTTAAAAAAAATCGTAGGACCAGTTTTTGAGAAAATCGCAAAAAAGTGAAAAATTACACGAATAAACTACTACTTCCGGTTGACCGATTTTGATGAAAATGTTCGTGTCGGGTTCGGTAGTGGTATGTAACTTAAGTTTCAAGTTTGTACGATGTTCCGTTCTTGAGATATTCTGTTCACTCACACAAACACACACACACACAGACCAATCGCTAAAAACATGTTTTTTGGGTTCAGGGGGTCTGAAAACGTATAGATCCGGTAAAAACTCGATTTCGAAAAATCGACATGAAAACAATACTTTCCTTCCTATATATTCATATAGGCAAGAGAAAGTAAAAAAGGTAGAATGAAGTAGTTGATGTTTTACAGTTTGCTCAATGAAACGATAGGTCAAAATGACAAGTAATGACTAACAATAAATCAAATGATCCATAACACTGATTCTATATGTTAAACTAAGATCACATTAATGCAATGTAATATAGAACTTCAAATGAAACTAGATGTTTTGGAACTTTTCTTCTACCACAAAGCTTTTTTAACGAAAGAAAGTTGTACTATACTTTTATCTCAAATTTTTTTTACCAATTATACAAAATACATTTAAAATTCTTTTGTAATTAATTAAAACAAAATAATCTATCTGTCTAGAATAATCGGTCTGTTTAGGGTATCTTGAAAATCTAATTCAATATTCAGACACTTCGATGTTACACTAAACAAAATAAATTGAAACTTTCACTTGTACACATCAATTAATTTGAGAAATATTACGGATTGGAGAAAGGACAATTTTTTTTTATAAAGTAACAATTTAAAATATTACTATTTCAATGGAATGTATATTAATTAAATAATACATGTTAAATCATACCTCTCTCAAGACGAAGGGAATAACTATACAAAAAGTAACAATTTATTAGGAAATGGAAGCCAGTTGAAGGCGATAACGGATAGAAAAATAAAGCAGTTGCTGGCCTCCATACCTGAAACAAAAAAAAAGTTGAATATTAAAATTTCTGTGAAATAGTTGTGATGCTAAATAGTAATGGTTTTGTTTGTCACTGACCTTTCTAAAACCATGAAAGAAGAATATTGCTTTTACATTTTCTGGATCTCTTACACTTTTCTATTAATTTCTAGATTTTCAATTTCCTGATTTTCTTTTAACATAACTTCTTTTACCCTTAGTTTAAATACTTTCTTTCATTTTTTGAACCATTCTTTATGTTGATATTTTCTTTCATTTTCTTATACTGTACTTAATGAAATTAAATTCTCATTAAATTCATAAATTCATTAAATTCTGAATGAACACAGTACACAACAGAAACTTCAACTCAGGATAACGTCATGCACTTTTTATACAACAGGCAAAAAGTAATATTATTATTACTCAACAAAAATATAACAAAGTATCTTAAATACTAATATAGGTAATTACATTAATAAAATCTTAATTAAGGAATTTTATTTTATTTACTATTATAGACTTAATTAAAATAATAAAAACAATTATTGTATTGAACTACTTAGCAACAAACAGTGGGAAAACAAATAAACAAACAATAAAGCATCATGAATGAAATATGGTAGCCTATTGTCTTCATGAGATAGGCACTCAAGGACAACTGCTTATCTACCTTAAAAACAAGCATCTCACCCAACTGAAAATACAAAATTTAATTCAGACTAACAAAAACATTTCATCTGGGGCATCACAAATTAACCAAAATCATTCACCAACTGGTGAATATGTTGATGCATTTTTTGCAGACCACGACGATTTCTAAAGGATTTTTTTATGTATACAGATCTTATTTTTGTGTGATGTGAATCAATACTTTTCTGTTATAAGGATGGCATTAATATGGAGGTAAAAATTATTTAAACAAAAGAAAACATTTAAGAGAAACAAAACATCTCAATCTTTGTCTTCGCCCAACTCTAACAGCAGCCTAAAATATTGCAATGTCGGAGAGTAGCTGAGAGAAGCAATCCTCACCAGCTGCAGTCTACCATATATATTCTGCTAAATATGGGTCTAGCATATTTCTGGAAGTTCCTCTTTGTTTTTTGTTCTGCCATTTAGCGGATCCCCACATCCTCTCAACATTTTGCGTGTGGGCTTGTGTGTCAGGGTCAACAAAATTGTACTTGTGGTTGACTTGTCAAGTGGGAAAAGCCTGCTTCTTCTAGTTATTCTGTAATATAACCTTTCCAGCTGTCAGATATATAGGTTGAACTGGGTTCAACAAATGTACATATCTGTTCTAAAAGAGCTTTTGCGCTCCGATCTGCAACTCTTTGACTAGGGAACGACCTCCGGTTTCCCGTCGAAGGCCACCAAAAACCCATTGTTGAGGCAATGGGGACAACGGCATTCAGTAAAAACAACTATTACCTTAAACAACATGCTGCATGTCTGAGTTGTCTATATTAGTGCCGACCCATAACGTAAATTCACATATACCTGAGAATTTTTTTTATGTTTAGTCTACATGGATGCTGAAAGCAACTAATGATGTCAACAACATAAACCCAAGTTTTTCTAAAGAGAGTTGATGGCTAGATGAGTTTATGGGGACAATCAGACTGAAAGCAACTTGTGATAGCACCGTGCTAAAAAATACAAAAAAAAAAACTAAAACTTTTGTACACAGGTCTACAATAGTTTGAAACTGTTGTTACACTTTATTGCTCAAACCTTGTTGAAATCAATAATCTTCTTCTTCTTCTTCTTCCTTTCACGGGTAAGGCATTATTGCCTGTTCCAAACCTCTTCGCCTCTACAATCAGTCCATCTTTTCATTGGACGCCCTCTATCTCTTTTCCCAATTGGTTGGTATATCAGGGCCTGCTTAGGGATCCGGTATTCACTCATTCTGTCCACATGTTGAAACCAATCCCTCCTACTCCCATTTATTTTATCTCTCATTGAAAATATATTCAGCTGAGCTCTGATATCTGTGTTTCTGAAACGATCCTCTCTACTGCACCCATATGTTCTCCGCAGAAACCTCATTTCAGAAGCTTGCAATCTGCTTTCATCACGCTTGGATAGCACCCAAGTTTCACTTCCATATAGTAATGTCGGATTTTTAGCCTAAATCAATAATTTAGTGCTAAAATTTAACATGATTCATGTACCTAAATTTTTGCAGTTGGCAAGGTAGGTCTAAGTAAAAAGTTGGTCGGCAATCTCATCAAAATTTTAAACGGACCTTGATCAGATTTAGTTGATGACCAATGTGATACAATAATCCGTACTAATAATAAGAATGTTATTCAATGTAAATTTGCTTATCTACAGAAACTGGTTAGAAACGTGGGATAACTAGAAAAAAGTGAGATTAATCAGCTTTCAGTCATGAAAATCATCCTTTTCCAGCTCCCAGTGTAGATATAGTCACTTGAGTCATGAGTTTGCCCTTGTTTGCAACAAGAGGTAAAGGGGGAAAAGCATCAGTGCGCACGCACGACTGCTTTAATTTCAGTACGACAAACATAACAACTTATACTATACCCAGAGCATATACAGTATATCGGGGAACCTTTTGTAGGTTAGCTGTACCAATATTTATAGTTTGTTGTATATTTTTAGTTTGTTACCATAAACACAAATGTCGGTTTCTCGAAAATGAGGTCAAACTATTCACAGTGCTGAACACAATGTAACAAAATGTTGTCAAGTTGAAGCTAAACAAAAATGCCTATCCGTGCCTCTTTACAAAAGCCGTGAGCGAGCGGCTAACTACTGTGATGTTTCTCTTTCTACAATTCAAAAAATAAAGAAGGAAATTAAGGACGTGAAGAAGCTATTCTTTAACAGTTTTGTTGACACCTGGTAAAATAGAAAACGGTTAGGTAGATACTAGAGAGACTGATAATTAAACCGTCGATGACAGCAATAGTAAAGAAGGCAATTCATTTGTAATCAGAGTAAATCAAACATTTCTAGTCATGTAATTAAGCTATAGGCAGTATTACAGGTCATATTTATTTCTTATAAGGTTTATGAAGAAAAAGTTTTCTCGGAATAAACCACAACTTACAAAATGTATCTAGAAACTGCACGGAAATGAAATGTACGAGTAGTGTCTCACTGTTGAGGTTGGCAGCAGTGCAAATATTTCACTTCCCTTCCTCACTGCCCATACATACGCATAAGTCAATCTCGTGACTTCAGTCAGTATCTATAAAAAGTGGCAGGTCCTAATTCAACTGCATTATTTACTTTATTCAAAGTTTCTTACCATGCTGTTTTGAAACGTTTTGGATGCTGTACATAGAAATTAGTTATTATAAAAAACACAGCCCTCAGTTAAAATTTCAATATTTATTCCATTACCAGAAAACTAAACGTCAGATTGAACTGAAACTACATGCACCTTTTAAGATTAGGAAGTAGAATGGTGACGTACGGAATGATGTAATGACAAAGAATTTGATGCAGTTTTAAATGTTTAGATTTTTATTAATAGGCCATTAAAATTGGTAGTAATTAGTCAAATTTTTACTTATCCAAATTAGCTGTTTATATTTAAAGCACATTGGTAAACAAGCAGTATACTACAATCAGACTTATTTAATCACCTTACAGAGATAATACAGTTTCCTGTGTCCAAATATAAGTATCTGAATAAATCAGACATATTTAAGTATAGCTACCAATTCTATTTTTTTAAATAAAGAGTTTTAGTCTTTTTATATTTACTTTGAAGTAAATCCTTTTTTTGAAGCATACCAGTACATTTGAAAGGATGCATCTCTGAGTATCATTTCTTACAATTGATGTGCAATAAACAAGTAACCAATAATAATGAAAATGTAAGAGTAACAAACCTGAATATCCTTATTACTAAGATGTCTATTTTACTAGCTTAAAAAACAGACAAAACTATGTTAAATCCTTGAGTGATTAGGTTAGGACCTAATCACTCAAATATAGGCTGATTTATACAATTTATAACACCAATTAAAATAATGCATACAAGCTATACTAACACTTAACCAAAACTCACAGTACAAACACATTGAATAATATACATAAAAAACTCCTTACTTGAAATCTGTGTATAAAAGGCTCGTACAGCAAAATTAGGTTATACGCCTTGAGAATACCAAATCGTCCTAAAAGTGAAAACGCGGCAGTTAAACCTAGCCAGTATCTTGTAAATATTGGTAGCGATTTAAACCATTCTGAAATGTCAGTCATTTCTGTTTCTAACCGATGATTAAAAAATTTATCGAATAAAAACAAATTAGGTAGACAATCCAACTGATTCTATTTCGGCCAAACACACTTATCAATATAACTACAGAAACTACAATAAATACTGATCAAAAACTTCATTTACAAAAACAATTGTTTAAGACGTCTTTAAATCGTTTAGCCAAATCTATTACTTCAAATTATGCAAAATACAACAGACACGTGTAACGTTGTCATTGCAGATCTACACGACCGATAAAAACAAGAAGCAAGTCATTTTCAAAATAAACCAAAGAGATTACATGGTAAGATCAGCTGACGATGATTGCAACGTTCTCTCTAGAAAGACGGTTTTGGTATATTCAAAGGTTTTGGTGAAAATGGATTTTAATAATTTCCATAATATTTTCGCAACGAAGTAATTAGTAACGTAAATCTTAGTGCGCCGTTAAAAAAATTCTGATGAAATAGAATCTGCTGTTGAACACTTTGTCCGTGTTATACCAGCTCCATGGAAATCGCGTGCAAGTACAATACAATCACTCCTTCATTACCAACTCGTAATTAATTAGCACACTAATTAAAAACAATAGAAATGCTAGAAAATTATGGCAGGTTTCAAGAAGGGTCTATTTATAATAGGCTTCAGAATTTAAAATCCGCAATACAGGATCATAAGAACTGTTTTGAAAATTACCTAGATTCTTTAAACCGGCGAGATAAATCGCTCTGGTTTGCTACCAGGAGGTTGTTGACGTAACATACAATTTGCCCTCCACATCGAGCGATAACTGTGTATGGTTATCTGGTGATCGGGAAAAAGTGACATTGTTTGCTAATATCTGTCAAGTGTTCAAATTTCACAAAGATATTTTTGATGCACAACATAATCAGTTGATTATGGATCAGACATCTGAACCAATGCCGCTTCAATTGCCACCCAGATTGTTCAGCTCTTAAAAGATCAAAATGATTCTTAAACCGGAAAGCCTCCAGATAACCCAACCTCCTATCATCCGATTAGTTTACTGCCGGTTTGCTCCAAAAAATTCGAAAAACTACTTCTGAAACGACTACTGCCTCTAACTGATCACATTATTCGAAGTCATCAGTTTGGTTTCCACTTGAACCATTCTACAATTCACCAACTACATAGAGTGGTGGGTTACATTGCTGAAGCTCTTGAATGTAAGAAGAACTAAAGTTCTTCTTTCAGCATGACAAAAATTCTATGTATATACAATTTATGTTGAATTAATTTCTAAAAATATTTCCAAAACCCAAAAATATAATGCTGTAATACTATTTCCCTTTCAGAGGTGCATGGAGTGTAAAATTAAGCTGTGAATCCTGTAAAGTTGACCACTCTGTATCTGTTGACACTTTTCACAGAAGAGACTTAATTAAGTAGGTTTTTATTACAATTTTTGACCAGTACGTTGCCCACTTCTATAAGTTGACAACTTTAAAGAGAACTAAAAATATTTTTATAACAGAGCCCTATTATTATTGAACTGCAAGAATTTCCTTGAATTTTTTTTTTTTGCGCCCTGGAGACTCCAGGAGGAGTATAGGATATGTCAGATATAACACCTGAAATATAGAGTGATTCAAAAAGAGCGCCGGTTTTGATATATCAAATTAAGAGATTTATTTTATTGAAAAACTGAAAATAAATACATCAACAAGTTCATCTTACCTTCCGATTTCATGTATGAAAAATGATGTCATGCATATGTCCTCCTCTACTGCGCTGGCACGCATCAACTCTGTCCATGAAATTGGATATTACTGCAAGACAAGTTTCGACGTCCATTTGCCCGATAACACGTCGAATTTCCTCCTTCAAGTCATTGATGTTTCGGGGTTTATTGGCATACACCAATGACTTCAGATGACCCCAAAGATGAAAGTCCCAAGGCGTCAATTTTGTTTGCGAAGGTGTCATCATCCTGCCGTTTTCTCAATACCCAGTCAACAAACTGTCGTCTCTTCTGGTGGTCTGCCACTTTCAAATGTTGCGTCAACTGAATTTTATACGGGTGATATTGGAGATCGTACCGAAGAATTCTCCGTACAGAAGAACATCGTAAACCCAATTGTTGAGAACGGCGACGTATTGATTTTGCTGGGCTAACAGCCACACTGTCACGAACCAACGCAACGTTCTGCTCAGTTCGGCCAGAACGACGACGTCCAGAACTTTTAAGGTCGACTGTTGAACCCGTCTCAAAAAACTTTTTCATGAGCCTGCGAACTGTTGATTCATTCGGTGCTTCATTACGTCCTAGATTACCGCGAAGTCGCCTGACAGTAGCCGCATAACTCTCTCCACTCTGGTAAAATGTTTTGACGATTAACACTCGTTGTGCAATAGTAAACTTCTCCATGGTTAGACACAGACTGCGAGAGTACTACACTGCGAACAAGAGAAACTACAACTGAATCGTCAATCGGAATGTTCTCCGAAATAGAAATGAGGTCTAACAATGTTGCCAACCGATAAACAAAAATTTACCAGCCGTTTAAAAACCGGCGCTCTTTTTGAATCACCCGTTATATATAAGAATCACACAATGTATCACTACTATCAAGAAAGAAATTCTTGTACGCTATAAAAAGTTTCCCCGATCAAGTAATTTTTCAGATTTTTTTAAAGGAATTCAAATCCTCACCACATTTTAAAAATTGGGGTAATTTATTCATGAATTTTCTCCCTGCATAAGTAGGTTTTTGTTCAAACAATTTTGTGGAGTGATTAGCCACATAATAATCATTCCTGTTTCTCGTGTTATGATTGTGAACATTGAAATTCTGCATAAAATTATTTTGCCTAACATACATAATCACCTCAAAAATGTAGAGAGAGGGAACTGTAAGCAATTACAGTTCCCTCTCTCAGCTCCATTGTGCTCCATTGTGCAGCTCTCAGCTTCGTTGTGTTAAGCTCCTTAAATAGTGGCCTGCATGAGGTTGGCTGGTTAGATCCCACCATACACCTAATAGCTTTTCACAATAGTTTTTAGCTGCTAATAGCTTTTAACACATACAGTTCCTGTAATTATGTTAGCGTACAGTCACAGCTATGTGAGGAAGTTCTGATATATCTTCATTTATATGTTGTAAATCAATTGGTTAACATCTAACATTAAGTGAATTACATAACTGATTTCCACTTATAATGCCACAGAATAGAAAAGCATTGAAAGAGTTAATGACTAAGGAAAAAGGTGAAGTTCTGTGAAGGTTAAGAAACAGTTTAGGTCAATAACTCCCCAAGAAGTTAAGTGTGTCAAAGACAACAGTTGCGATCATAAAAAAACAAAAATTTGTTATTTAATCTTGAAAAATGTAAGTGCGATTTATGATGAAACAAAATGCAAGCTGGGGAAGATGATAAATGATGAGGTAAATAATCCATGCTCAATTTATTCAAAGTGTATGAAAGTACGTGTTCTAGTCGAGGGACTTCTTTTTCAAACTAATAAAACATAAATTTTCCTTAAAACACTAAATTAATTTTTTTAGTGATTTTTAAGTTGCATCAATATCCTGGCTACAAGCAACTACTGTGGGTTAATGAATGGATGTTTGAAGGTGTAATAATTTTCCAGACTCTGGCCAGGAATTGAATGCGGGACCTCCGGTTTGTAGTCTAGTACACTATCCACTGGGTTACGGAGGCACCTACAGTATACTAATTTTAATTACCAAACACAGTATCAAACTTGTGTCAGTTTCTGAATGCATTACTGTTTGTGGATGATTTGTGCATCGTGGAAGAGAGTGAGGATGAGCTTCAGAGATCGGGGCATGTTTTAAATGAATTATTCAAAAAATATAATTTCAACGTTCCCATAAAGAAGTCAAAGGTAATGGAATTTACTGGTAAATATCCTCCCAGGTCTAAAATTTTGGTAGATGATGAAGTGTTTGAACAAGTATCACAATGCAATTATTTAGGTTGTGACATTGGGTTTGATCAAGCTTTGGACATAGAAAAGAAAGTAAGCTGATTCCAAGCAGTGTGCAACAGTACTAGCAGAACTCGAGGCAGGAAAACAAGAAAAGAAACCTATAGTCCAGCCTCTCTTAGTTTGCTCCTAATGTAAACAAATAATGACGTCATTGAGCATGCGCATTGTATCAAAATGTGTACACGTTGATTAAAAAGTAACAATAAAATACTTTCAAAAGTATTTAAATACAAAATACTTTTAAAAGTATTTTTCTAAATGAAATTGTTAGGCCTACATCATATCATGACTGATGTTTTTAGTACTTTAAGTACCTATAATTTAAAAAAATAGTTAACTTAATAGGAATACAACATCCGTAAAGTCACAGACTCTAGCGTGCACCCTGTAGTAGGTGGCTTTTGTTTGTTGACAGTAGGAGCAAAATAAGAACGGCTGAACTATAGATAAAGTTTTACAAGGTGATGACTGCCACAGTCTTACTCTATGGAAGTGAGTCGTGGATTAGTACCAGACCACAGGAGAGTAGAGAACAGGTCAGAGATGCGATTCCTGCGAAGAACGAGGGTTGCAGTTGTAGGGACCAACTAAGAAATGAGGACATAAGAACGAACTGAATGTTTACAACCTAAATGGAAAGATTGCAGAATAACGAAATCGATTGAGGGAGCACGTAGAGAGAATGTCTGATTGAAGGATCCTCCTCAGTGTTTTGCAATACAGACCAGAGGGGAGGGGAAATGTTGGAAGGCCATACAAAAAATGGCAATAATTTAATAGTTTGTGGCTGTTGTCAGTCGGAACAGGCGAAAGCCTAATCCTTGATTGGGAGAAGAAGAAGAACTTATGTCAGTTTCTATTTGGGGTGATTTATTTGTAGCTCTTAGAAATTGACCACCCTCCATATGTTGACTACTTTTGTTGGAACCAAGGGTTGTCAACATAAACCTGTTTATGTTTAGAAGTCAACATAAACAGGTTGTTATTAATTTAACCGGCTATGTCCAGGATTTTTTGTATCCCATTCATGTTCAAATTCCATTCAGGTATGGCATATTTTCATACGTTACTAAAAATCATTTCATCCTTCACCGTCTGTATTAGCAGTAACTGCAAAACAGTTGGACGTTAAACAAAAAAAAAAAAAAAAAAAAAAAACGTCCAGGATCATAAAAATAGCTTTCTTCTCATATCTAGAAATGTTAGTGAGAATAATCAAAGGTATCTTTGGAAGACACAATTTAAGTACCTTTGTTTACTTTCGTAAACACAAAACAAGATGCAAGAACTAAGTAATAAAAAAGTACTAAGTTAATAAAAAATTATTAATTTAACCGGCTACGTCCAGGATTTTTTGTATCCCATTCATGTTCAAATCCCATTCAGGCACGGCATATTTTCATATATTACAAAAAAATCATTTCATCCTTCACCGTCTGCATTAGCAGTAATTGCAGAACAGTTGGACATAAAAAAAAAAATAGTGACTAGTCAGCTGTTTAACAGCTGATTTTCGAAGATGAAGGTTCCTGGTTTAAATCTTGGTAAAGGTAGTTACTTTTGTATGGATTTGAATACTAGACAGTGGGTACCAGTGTACTTTGATGGTTGGGTTTCAATTAACCATACTCTCTCAGGAATGGTCGGCCTGGGTCTGTCCAAGCCTGACCTCATTTACACGTCATACACATCATCTTCATCTCATTGGGTCATGGGGTGGCTTATTGTTCTGAATTGAACAGATTGCAACACACACAACGAAAAAATATGTATATTTAATTTAATAACAACTACAACAGTTGTATATTCATACAACCAGCAGTATTTATGATGTTTAATGTCCTGTTTTTGTCTTGATTTAGAAAATTACCCAGTGGCAAAGGCTCAACACTGTTTAAGATCCCTAATTCAGCATCTTTTAATATCCTTCATGAATTTTGTGGTAGGTGTGGATGTGACAATGTTTGTATCTCTGGATTCATGTGATTTACTTTGAAATTTCTTTTGATTAATTTTGAATAGAAACGAGTATATAATTTGTTAATGGTCATGCAAATTGTGACAATGTTAAAGTCTTGGTGTATGACAGAGTTACATACTAGGAGGGACTACATGTGATTAAACATAGAATTTTATTTTGAAAAGTTTGTATCCTGTTGAAGTTTGATTTTTTTGCTGTACCATAGATCAAAACTCCTTAAATCCACATTGAATGAATTAGATAGTTGCAACAATGTAGTTTTTATTTAATCGATAACTGTGATCATTTAGGTGGATCACGGAGGAGTAGATAGTGAAGTAAAGTCTTTAACCTGTGTTATATAAAACTGTGTCTTTTGTTATATGAAATTTAAAATGAGAACTTCACAATTTTTTTTTAGCAAAATGTAATTTCTTTTGCAATCAGTTTTTTAAAATGATAGAATCTGAATAAAAGAAGAATGAACATATAAAAAAAAAACACTCAGTTGTCTGTTTAAAAAAATACTAAACTGTGAACAAAAAATAAAACTAAACTTAATTGAACTATGGATTAATATCTTAAAAACATGAAATATTGTTTTATCATCATCATCATCTTCAGCTTCAACAGAATTATTAACCCATTATCTCAGAATTTCATGTATGCAATAACTTCGAGAGCTTTCTTGATGTGTGTGTAATCAAGTTCTTTTGGTAAATATCTATATTCCATTTGATAACTTTTTGTAAGTAGTGTTAACCACACATCTAATTGATTTTTTACTCTTTTAACTAAATCTTTTAATTTTTCACTTCTATCAATACTAAATTTCACTAATTCAATTGTATGCAATTCTAAATGATCAAATGACGTACTGTTTGTTACATTCTTGGGTATCACAAACAAATTATGATATTCATCACTTGTTAACACACTTCGTAAATTTAATATATGTATTGAAATTGCTTTAGAAACTTTACTATTACCTAAAATTTTGTTTAATTTCTTTGTATATTTTATTGCCCATTTAGTTAAATACTCTTCTGTGTACAATTTCTGTAAATGTAACCATATGGATATATGCAATTTTCTTTTATCAATTGTTTCACCTGTTATATTTTTCATACCCTTCTGAAAATGCTTGTAACTTTCACAGCTTTGATTGTAATTACTTTCTGATGTGATGACACTTACTTGATCATCTTGAGGTAAAATCGAATTAAGAAATAATAAAAGTAAATCTTTGTTATCATGTGCACCAAATAATTGTAAAAATGCTCCACATGCAATTCTGTTTACTTGATTCATGTTAAATAATTGACAATTACTATCAATTATGTAGAGGAGAACACAAAATAATTTAATTTCTTTTTTCATTTTTATCCTCTCTCCAAAATAAAATATTTTAAATAATTATAAATTTTTAAACTGGTATTTAATTTTGTTAGAAGAGTTATAAATTAATATTTATTTTAAAAGATACATTTAATAATATGATTATTGATTAAAGTACTATCTTTTTGGCTCTTGCATCTTCTTGAGAATATGATCCATCTCACTTAACTTTACCTAAAATAAAAAGATTAAATTGAATTACTATAATCGTGTAATAACATTGAATTACAATAACCAGTGGTGGTGGTTCTAGCGGGTGGGCCCGGGCCTACCCATTTTTAATATGACGACTGAAACAATAAAACAACGAGGATTTTTATTCACAACAAGATGGAAAACAATAATGGTTATGATACTTAGGTATCGCAAATGAGACAAATTAAACCTTATCTATGGGCATCTGTTGTTGTTTAGGTCATCAGCCAAATGGCTGGTTTGAACCTGTAGAGGTTTTACTAAGTAAAACAAGGAGTGAGGTGGTTTACCATTGCCTTCCTTACTGAGTGGAAAAATACGCTTATCAGCATGCCAGGCCCTCTGAAAAGCACAGATTTTCCACTCTGCAAATGACACCTTTACTTCATTCACCACAGGGTCTGGCTGTATAATGAAATTCATTACTTTCAGAGGAGATAACTCTGACTAGTGTCTTTTACACCTCTACCTCTTCTGTTCTTAAATGATTCAGTCATTTAATAGGCTGACCATGTGATAAGAAACAGAACTATTTATTTTAGCCCAGCAATGAACAGATTGAGTGTAAATAATTTGACACTCCACCTGTCTGTTATGGGTAGTACGGGCATCTATGGCAGGCCAAAGACTTAGTAACCTGGTGATTGTATCCATAGAAAGAGAGTAAGTTTTCCTTTATTGTCGGATCCAGATCCAGTTGTGGACGATTTTACAGCTCAAAAAGGAAGACGGCTACAGTTCAGTTTGTTTTAAAGTAAACAATAATCGAGAGTTGACTCGTTTATTTGTTATTATTTCTTCATAATTTTGACCAACATAATGGATTTGGACTTGATTTTTATATTTTCAAACTGTTTTTGTAACTCATGTACTGTATTTAAAGTGTTCAATTTAGTAAATTTCTTATAAAAATTACAAGGTTGTGTTTGTTTATTCAATACTAATCCTGAAATAAAGATAGAATGTACTTAATCGGTTATCTACATGTATTCAATTTATAAAATCATGTTTTACATAGGTAAAAATAATGTACATTACATATAAACAGCTACTTTTTAACTTAAAAAATTAACATAGAAAATATAAGTGGGCCCACCCAGAAAAAAATTTCTGGGGCTGCCACTGACAATAACTATCTTTGATTCCCAGCCAGGGCCTTGAAATTTTCACTTGTCAATTCCCTCAGTTAATGTTACACAATCCACCGTAGTCGCTAATGATCAAGCAGTTGAACCGACTTTAAATAAATAAATTAAAAAAAATTATCTTTCAGAGAAAACTCATTTTCATATATTAGTGAAATCTATGAGGAATTTTTTTATTAGATTATTGAAACTAGGTAGTTTATTAAAACCTGCTCATAACAGACAGGTGGAGTGTTAAATTGTTACACTCAATCTGTTCATTGCAGGGCTAAAATAAATAGTTCTTTTTCTTATCACGTGGTCAGCCAATTAAATGACTAAATTATTTAAGAACAGAAGAGGTAGAGGTGTGAAAGAAACTAATCAGAGTTATTTCCTCTGAAAGTAATGAATTTCATTATACAGCTAGACCCTGTGGTGAATGAAGTGAAGATGTCATTTGCAGAGTAGAAAATTTGTGCTTTTCAGAGGGCATACTGATAAGCATACTTTCCCACTCAGTGAGGAAGGCAATGGTAAACCACCTCACTGCTCGTTTTACTTAATAAAACCTCTAATCAAACCAGCCTTTCGGCTGGTGACCTAAACAACAACTAAATTTGTATCAATAACTTAATCATTAGAGATTACTGTGGTTTATGCAATGGTAAATTTAAATTTGTTAAAATTACTAGACTGTGGTTGAAAATCAAACCTAGGATATTTTTTGTCGCAGAATAGTTCCCATTGAAACAATAACACTAGAAAAAAAATGAAAATAATTGTTAGTGTTTTTAACACAATTTAAACTAAGCCATACTTGTTGGCACAGGTAGTTTTGCCTAACCTTGAAGTACTGACGATTATGAAGAATAATTAGTAGGCGTATGTTATATTGGATGACAAAGAATGTGTTATTCAAAGCAGAACAAAAACTTTTTTGAATATTAGTAGTTTAATATTCGAGCCAATAATCTATCAATATGTGTTTCTTCATTATGTTGTCAATGTAACATGATTTATATTATCATGTAGATATTCAGCAATTTATTGTTGTGAACCTCATCCAAGAGACTTTATAAGGGTGTTAACTGCATGTTAAGATTAAACTGATGTGCCCAGATTTTAAATTAGGTATTTGAAATTTGTTATTCATCAGTGGCGTTTACACATAGGTACACTACTTTTCCTAGTAACCAGTTTTTACAACCTCATAGGATCACTTTAGCCCAATTTCTGGGCCAGTCCATTCTGTAATCGGTTCTTCTTATTCCCGAAGCGTGTTAGTTGTTTTAGTCTTGCTTCTTTCCTTTTCACCCACGTCTTTTTTAGGTGTTCCGAACATTGGCACCTGTTCTCGTCCAAATACACTCTGTTGGATTCCTTTCTAGTTTTAGGCTCACATATTATCATATTAGTTTTAATTAGCACGGTTTTTTCCAGATTTTGAAATCAAATAAACTTTATTGTTAAAAAAAAAAATTATTTTACTTTCTCACATTTTATTTGTTGTACAGATTGAGAGAGTATTATGATGTTGCCACATTTTTTTGATGCCCAGATTTCAAACAATCTTCACATTTCATGACCCCTGAAGCCAAAATATTTGTGTAGTGGTAGGAGAAACTGGATTATACATCAAGGGGTCTGGGTTTATTCATCACTTATTTTCATTTACCACCCTTTACTATCTGCATAAATCTTAATGTGCATGACAGTGCACCACCATATATTGCCCCGATATGCAAATAATTGATTAAAAAGATATTATTTGTTGGGCGCCAGCTCCGCTGGTAAAGCATAAGATCAAGCAGTTCAGTGAATGAAATAAATAAAAAACTAAGATATACTATAGACTGACTGACTTGATAAACATTTAATATTTAAAAAAAATCTATTTTTATGGTTTGATACCTAAACTATTTCCAATCTATTTAATAAAATACATTCAACCTTTAAATCTTTGTGAAGTTAATTTTAAAGCAAGTTGAGAACCTTTTTAAGAAATGCCATAAATTCTACTGAGTTTTTTCCAATTTCTTACAGCTGGGTAATTTCTTCTTCGTCATATCTTTTCTGGCCTCACAATGACTCAACTCCCGGAACAACTTCTTACTCCTTCTCGATTCCTAAATGAACTCTTGTCTTCAAATTTTTTAACTTGAAAAAAATGAATGATCTTCTTGTGCACTGACTAGCATCTAAACCCCACTCCACATAGTTGAACGAACTTGAAGTCCCATGAAGTTAAAAAAAAAAAAAAAATCTGGTGTGAAACACTCACACGACTTTCTCTTGCCAATGCAAATAATTAACAATATAACGTAACATTCGTAATAAAAACATTAAAATTAAACAGAAACCTAACCTCAAAAAACATAATCTTATTTTAATCATGAGTGAAAGACGCAAATGAAAATCAATCGCAGTTTAGCTTAAAAATACGAAAAATTACTCTTTCACGCTAAACTAGGTTCAGTAGAGAAAAATGCTCTCAATAAAAGTTGTAGATCTTTTATAATTTCTTATATTATTATGTCATAAAAATACTAAGGCCGAAATCTTAAAAAAATCGATTTATTACAAGTTTTCGTGAAAAAAAAAACAGAAAATCGATAATTACCGCTAAATAAAGCGTTATACAAAAAATGTTTGAAATAAAAGTTGTAGGATTGCAAATTTTCTACAACTTTTATTATATACATTCTTGTGATAAAATGCATATTAAAGCCGCAATCTTAAAAAAACAATTTTTTTATGAGAAAACTGTCTTACCAAAAATTTCTGCAGACATGGCACCTACCCTATCTTGTAGAGCATAAAAAATGTAGTAAATGAGGCGATTTTTAAAAAAAAATCGCAGGAGCCGTTTTTCAGAAAATTGCAAAAAAGTGAAAAATGATACGAATAAACTACTACTTCCGGTTGACCGATTTTGATGAAAATGTTCGTGTCGGGTCCTCTAGTGGTATCTAACTTAAGTTTTAAGTTTCAACTTTATAAATTGTTCCGTTCTTGAGATATTTTGTTCACACACACACACACACACACACACACACACACACACACACACACACACACACACACACACACACACACACACACACACACACACACACACACACACACACACACACACACACACACACACACACACACACACACACACACACACACACACACACAAACACACACACACACACACACACACACACACCGTAACACAAACACAACGTAAGGGAAAACAGAGAACAAACACACACACAAACACAACGTAAGGGAAAACAGAGAAGTGGATGTCTTGATACAAAATAATATCCTAGATCATGTGCAAACAGTGAATTTTCTAGGAGTGTCACTAGATAGGACCCTATCGTGGGATTATTACACCGATCAAATTTGTAGTAAAATATCATCTGGGGTATTTGCATTAAAACAAGTTGCCAGATTAAATGATAAAAAATTGCTTATAGCAGCTTATCATGGTTTAATTTTATCTCATATCAGGTATGCCATATTAGTATGGGGTAATTCATCACAGGGTAACATGGAAAGAGTTTTTAAAATACAGAAAAAAGCTATTAGGTGTATGATGGGAGTCAACCACCTTACCTCATGCAGATCACTATTTAAAGAGCTGCAATTGCTCACGGTTCCTTCTTTGTACATTTTTGAAGTGATAATGTACGTAAAGAAAAATACCTTTTTACAGAATTTAGATGTTCACAACCACTACACAAGAAACAGAATCGATTATTATGTTGCTAATCACAACACTAAATTGTTTGAACAAAAACCAACTTATGCAGGTAGAAAATACATCAATAAATTGCCTCAAGGTTTAAAAAGTTGTGACAATTTAAGTCATTTTAAAAAAAAGCTAAAACAATATTTGATTGATGAAACATTTTACAGTGTGCACGAATTCCTTTCTAAATAGTTTTGGTATTTAACTTTAATTAAACAAATATTGTGTACAATTTGATACAAAGGGGTTCTTGACAAGCCTGCTGAGTTAAGCAGTAGTAGGGTGAAATTATTGGTAAGTGTTGAATTTATCATTGTGTTTGATTTATTTTTATTATTTATTGTGTGTGATATTTAATTTAATACGGTTCATGACAAGCATACTGAAGTAAGCAGTAGCAAAAACAAATTTTGGTGGTAAGTAGTAAATTTATCACATTGGTGATAAACTTTCAGTTCATCAAATTTACCTTGACATGTCCTATACTCCCTTTGGAGTCTCCAGGATGCAAGTAGCAAAAAAAAAAAAAAAAAAAAAAACACACACACACACACACACACACACACACACACACACACACACACACACACACACACACAAACACACACACACATACACACACACACGCACGCACACGCGCGCGCACACACACACACACACACACAAACACACAAACACACACACGCACACGCACACGCACACGCACACGCTCACGCACCCGCACCCGCACCCGCACACGCACCCGCACTCGCACGCGCGCGCACGCGCGCACGCACACACACACACACACACACACACACACAGACCAATCGCTAAAAACATGTTTTTTTGGGTTCAGGGGGTTGAAAACGTGTAGATCCGGTGAAAACTCGATCGACATGAAATTAATACTTCCTTCCTATACGGTATATTCATATAGGCAAGAGAAAGTAAAAATTCAGATTGGCCGAAGTTAGAACTGACTGACATTCATACATGAACATCTGGGCAAATATATTTTCAAATTCTTACGTACGCCCATAACATGTAGGTGGAGTGTTAAATTATTTTCTCTCGATCTGCTAATTCCAGGGCTACAAAAATAGTTCTGTTTCTTATCACGTGGTCAGCCTATGACTGAAATATTTAAGAACAGAAGAGGTAGAGGTGTAAAAGATACTATATAATCAGAGTTATCTCCTTTGAAAGTATGAATTTCATTATACAGCCAGACCCTGTGGTGAATGAATTGAAGGTGTCATTTGCAGGGTGCAAAGTAGATGCTTTTCGGAGGGCCTGGGATGCTGATAAGCATGGACTAATTTTGTACTCAGTGAGGAAGGCATTGGTAAACCACCTCACTTCTCGTTTTACTTAGCAAAACCTCTAGAGTTTCAAACCAGCCTTTCTGTTGACTGTCAACAACCAGCCGGCTGTTGACCAAAATAACAATTCTTACGTCTAATCATGTAAAAAAATCAATTGGGTGATATCACTAAAATAAAACAGTTCTTGATAGCAGAACAAATGCTAAAAATAGATGACAATTATTTTTTAAACTCTGTTAAGATAATGTGAATGATAAATATCAGTCATAATTTCTTGAGTGAAAGTGTTTAAAAAAATAAATAAGGTTTTTAATGATGTTTGTTAAATACTACTATGTGTTACCTCGTGTTGAATCGGACAATCCGAAAAAACTTCCTTATAAAAAATTTTGTTAGGCCGGATAACTTAAAGTGATTGTATTAAAGAATAATAAATGGGGCAGCTTATCGTTTATCTTTCTCTAATCCTAGAGCAGTATACTAGATTTTACTTATTTTGTTATCGGTACAGATGTGTATTTTCAATTCATTAGCAAAATTGTATTTCTGTAAAACTAGATCAAAACAGAATGTTTTATATGGAGTAGTTTACTAAGTGACAGTTATTATTTTCTAGTCAGCAATGTGGAACGACTTAAAAAAGAAATAGATTGATTTTAATACTTGTTTTACAGAGAATCCTACATTTCTTCTTTACTATTAAACGTTGAAGGAAAAATTATGTACAATAGTTGCATCATTCTAATTAAAAAAAAAAATTAAAATGTAGGTAGGTAGTTTGCATTAAAATGCACTTTATAATTTTGAAAATACTAATTTAAGTTTATTAAGTTTTTCTGCTAAACCATCAGAAAAGTTAAAAAAATCGAAGTATTTTTACTTTCCGTTGATTCTATTAAGTCTATTAAATATACTTAATTAATAGAATTTAAATTTATAAATTTTAAACTTAATAAAATTAAGTTATTTTTCTAATGTTTACTTAACCATATTTCTCATAAAGAAGTGAGACCGTAATTTTTAAGAAAACGTTATTCTTCAAACAAGAACAGAGACTCTCACAATGTTTCCCAAAAATACCATTAACGCCCTATTAATGCGCCCAGAAATCCAGTACATGAGGGGGTTTAATCAAAATCATTCCTGGTGTCGTTGAGAAAATTAGATTTTCTATATTTTTATAGTAGGGCTCGTGCATTTTGCTGAGAGCCGCGGAACAGACATGCGCACTAGGCCGAACGTTCCGACGTTCCGTTCCTCGTCTTTCTCATCACGTACAGTCATGTAGGCATACGTAAACAATCCTGTGCTGAATCATACACAGCACCAGTATTTACAAACCCCTTGATTATTTCCAAAGTTGACTGATTGATACCCATTATGCCATTTTAGTAATAGCGTCTGTTTTTTAAACTATATGTTTAGTTATCCTTGGTGGCTTACTAAAGCATATTGAATGTATACTTAGTGCACAATTTTAAACTGTAATTGGTTTAATAATGTTTGAGACTACTTTTCTGTGGATGTGATATTTTCCTCGAATAGTGTATTTGTTTATTTATCACAGTATTATGTTATACTTCAGGTACAATAATATAACAATGTAACTAATATAGAATAAGAATTATAAAAATAGTACTAAGTTCCGGGTAACCAATCAATCCAAGTAACGCATGAGGTCTAATCTAGCACGAGCCTTACCGTACTGCATGTAGTGGTGTGACCCACAATGTCTGTTTCACAGCTCTCAGCAAAATATATAAGCTAATAGTAAATTTATTAATTTACTAATTAAAATAAGTTAAATGTATAAACCCTTGAACAGGGCGATTGCACGCCGGCTTGAAGCTTTTGAACTGTGGTTGTATAGCAGAATATTGAGATTTCGTGAATGCAGAAAGTCACTAATATTAAAGTTTTGTTGAGAATGAACAAGGGTCTGGAATTGGTCAAAATTGTTAAGTGCAGTAAGCTGCAGCAACTCGGTCATATAATGAGAAATCAAAAAATATATGATCTATTGCAGCACATTCTGCAGGGGAAGATAGAGTGAACGAGGAATCCTGGTAAAAGAAGAGCTTCCTGGCTCGCCAATTTGAGGACCCAGTTCGGTAAGAGCTCCACGGAATTGTTCCGGATTGCGACTAATAAGGTCAAATACCCATGGTTATCGCCAACATCCGAACCGGGTAGGCATGACAAGAAGAAGAAAGTTGTCAATTTTGAATTGACTAGACTTAACCAGTCTAGTAGTGGCACCAGCACCACTACGTTGCCTAAATAATCTCCACGCGGGCTTAATGCTTACGCGTGAAGATGGGTCTCATTCACATTACAAATACCTATTTAAGAATATTAAAAAATCCAAAAGAAAAAAGAACTTTGGTGTAAAAGTTATGTTAAAAATAACACTTTTGAATTAAAAAATAGAAATAGATGAACTTAAAATTCTGCACTGAAAAATTAATGAAGGAAACCAAAGGACTATAAGAATGCACTGCTGTCGAACTTGTAGGCTAACAAAAACATTTACTAAAAGTCTTCTAAAGTCCAAAACCTTCGCACATACCTCCACTTAATCCATTTACTTATTACCGTTAATAAGTAAGTAATAGTTAAAATACCCTTAATTTTGGGGTAGTTTGGGTAAATTCAAAACATTTTTGAGAAAAGTTGAGAAAAAACATAATTTTTAAATTTCAACCCGATCTGTGTCATCGCTTTTTGCTCTGGGACGAATAACATATAATACTCCGGGCCTGTTTACACTGACGGATATCCGTACTAAAACTAATTTTTGGCTAAAGGAACGTTGTGAAACCTGAAATCTGAGTACACTCTGCACAACTAAGTCGAGAGGGAGGGTAAAACAAGTTGTGATACTCTTTTGCGAATTAGGGCCATAAGAATCAGTAACATACAAATAAAAGAATAATCAATAAAAGACAACCAAAGTATCCTTCGGAATAGCTTTTCCAAGAATTCAACGTACTTGACATCCGCCAAATATTTGCAAGAGAAGCTCTTATTTTTGCCTATAAAAATATAAACTATTTTACTACAAGAGCACACCATTATAATACCAGGAACAAGGATCTCTTTCTTTTACACAAGGTCTCAAAAACTAAATACTGAAGGCATTTCTGCTATTTAGCGCCCAAACTGCTCAATCTGCTTCCCTTATAAATTAAAAATATGCCGGACATCATAAGGAATAAAAAAGCGGAAACTGTTTGGCTATTGGAAGTAGGGAGAATAGAAAAAATGATTACTCCACGAAACATATAGTTTTGTGAGCTCGTTTACCGGTTTCGATTTTAGTTTTCTATTTTTAAAAAAATACTTTTGTTTTGTATATTTTATTGTTTGTTTTGTTTTTCATTTGTACATATAATTATATAATAGAATTATTTTTAAATAAAAATGTCTTAGTAGTTTAATTAGTATTTAAGTAACTAACATGTAGTTGTAATTACTAACACACAATACCGTAGTAGTTGCCGTAGTTAATAAACAAAGAAGCACTGATCTACCCTTGAACATGGGAAACCATAGTTGGGTGGATTTATTTTCCCACCACGAATTAAAATAAGTAGTTTTAGATTTTCTAAGTATAATGAAGGAAATTAAAATTTATATTGCAGAGATATTTTCTTGTAAGCAATGGGAAAATAAATTAATAAACTTAAACATCGTTTACAAGATGGTTTTCAAAATTAATAAAAATGGAAATTTCAATAAATTAATCTAGACAAAATGTTACATTTAGTTATTGTTTAAAGACAATTCTATAATAATTTAACTCACCTCTGTTGCGCTCACCTTTAGTAAAACAGATCAGCACTAAAAATACGTTATAAAAAAAAATGTTTGAAACTGATTGGTATATTGTTAGCAAGTGATTTCTTAGATTACTGAACGGTTTATTGAATATCATATTTATTACTGGTTATCTGATTAGCGTCAGCCTACAGATGGTAAAGATAAAGTAATCATTCACTGCCTTCGTTATTTTTACAACAATGAATTCGGAATAAATAAATCTTACTGTCAGGATTTGTTAAAGGAAAATTTATGTTTTCTATTTTTTCTTACCATACCACATTAATGCGCATTTGGCACATTAATGACGTTTTATGAGGCAGTGGCTGTCCCAACACTGGTATAAATGGCAGTAAGGCCTGGGTGTGGAAGAAAAATTATGAAAATTTCATTCAGTCGATAGAGATACGCTTCTTGAGATGCATTCAAGGCTGTAGTCGACTGGATCGGATCAGAAATGAGGATATAAGGTGAGAGTTAGATGTGTCTTCTGGAGATAATTATGGAGTACCACCGGAAATGGACCGAACATCTTGAAGGAATGTCTACACACAGAATTCCTAGACTGGTCAGAAGTTACAGGCCGATTGGACGGCGCGATCCGGGGCGACCGGTGGAAGAGGAAGATCTTTTTACTTATTTTAAAATATTACAGCCCTTTTCTTCCATGAAGGGTTATTTGGAGAGCTCTACTGAAAATTTTAATTTGTGTTTAAATTCTATTTAAACTGTTCTTTTAACCGTGTTTGTTCGTCCGCTTGCAATAATTTGTATACCTATGGGACGAAAGGTCAATTTCTGAAGACACTTCAATGGAAAAAAATATCTTTAGCTAGTAGTACAAATATCTATCACAATATCAGATATCTATCACAGTTATCCGTAAAACCACAGATCACAGGTTCCATACATTGGAAAATTTTAACATTCAAAAGAAAAGTATCATAGATAAGTATAAAACTTTAAGAACTGTCATTCGGCCGACTCCGTGACATAGAAGTTAGCGCACTGGACTTCAACACGCAATGTCACGGTTTCGAACAACGGCCAGAGACTGAAAATGTTAACATGTTAAAACGTACCGTTTCATAATCAACAGAAGTCGCTAATGACATTTTTATGCACCTTAAGTAAAGAAATGACAAAATAATAGACATGCAACTTAATAATAAAAAGTAATACTGTAATGTCATAATAAAACTACATTATTATTATAGTATAAAAAAGTCAGATTCGTCTGTCTATCTGTTCAGGCTAATCTCAGAAACATCTGAACACATAAGTGTTCCGATTTCTACCAACGGATGTATTGATTCCCGAGGAAAGTTACAGTAAAAGTTTCGGTAAACTAGCTGACCAAGATGATCTCTTTGAATTACGTTGTAAAGAAAACGCCGTGACTGATTCACCATTATCAAATATAAACGGCTGAAGCTAAAAACATGAAATTAGGAAATAATTTTATTCTGTGAAGGACATAATCGCTACGAAGGAGTTTTTGAAGTTCAATTCCTGAGCGGATAAAAAATAAATATAATTTTTAAGGGAAATTTATAAATTTCACGCTTATGAGACATTTCGCAACTAAACAAGTTTACCTATTTCCAAAATTAACCCCGACCAGGGCCAAAATCTGTATGGTAGAATACTGAGGTTGAGATACTGTGAATGTTTAAGTACTTTGATAAAAAACGGTGTCATCTTCAGTTAGTTACATGACGGGGGTCCAAGGGACACGGGCTCCAGGCTAGGTGGCTCGCTTCACTCTCTTGGACCAACTAGTTGCTACATAATTATATTTTAATGGATCAAGAGTATCAGTATCTTCTATAAAATAACTCTTTCCAACTATACTTTTTTGCTTTTGTTTGTTGTCGGACACTATAGATTACTGAATCGCTGATTTTATCATTGCTTTTTTCTATACTTTTGACATGAATTAAGCGTGATTTGAACACGGACCCCCAGTGAAGCTTTCACGAGTGGCTGTTAGCCGATCACCGTACAAATTTGCTTACCCAATCGGTGTTACTAAGAAATAATAGCGACTCTCAACCAACTGATTAACTGGGCTGGCCCGAAGGATCCAATTATACCAAACGTGATTCTCATTGTTTTTGAGATGTCATGGAACATATTTTACGGACATATACGTACATGGAACATGGAACATATTTTACATTGATTTGCCACTGTAATAATTTATGTTGTTTTTAAATTTAAATAACAGGTATTGCTCGTTAATTTAACACGTAGAACTCGGATTTTGAAAAAAGTAACTTATCCTTTTGATCAAAGTAAAATGTTTAGAAGTCAGATAATGAATGATTTTCTTTATTCATCCATTTCTATAACATCATTAATTGCAAAATAAAATATTGGAAAAAGTGAAATTCTAAAATTTTAATCTTAAACAATTATATGATGACGTTTTGTAGAGAATATCGGTTTGGTCACGTGTACTAAATTTGGTTAAAAACGTAAATGGTAAAATATTTGAATTTACTACTAGGTATGGCATGAAAACTTTAAAATTTTTTCGCTCAAAGTATTACGTTTTAATGCATCCAGGGCCTTCGGGCCAGTCCAGTCAGTCAGCTGGTAGAAAGTTGCTATTAATTTTTAAGTAACACCGGTTGGGCAAGCGACTTTGTAGGGTGACCAGCTGACAGCCACTCCTGAACAAACTCCACTGGGAATCCCTGTTCAAATTCATGCTTAATTCATGTAAAAAATGCAGCACAAAAGCGGCGATCTAATTGGGTTGTTGTCAGTGATGTCGGCTTATATTTCACAATAAAAAAATAAAAGCTATAAAAAATGCGTCCGGGAGACTCTTGGGAAAGTATAGGACATTCCAAGAAGTTATATCACTTGAAATACATATTCCTATCACACATTGTTCTACTGCTACTGTTTGGAAAGAAATTCTTGTACGCTATAAAAATTTTCACTAATCAAGTGATTTTTCAGATTTTTTTAAGGAATGCAAATTATCACAAGAATTAAAAAATGAGGGTAATTAATTGATGTATTTTCTCCCCACATAAGTAGGTTTTTGTTCAATAAATTTAGTGGTGTGGTTAACCGTAGGTCTATATCATAATTATGCGGTCTTGGGTTCGAATCCCATTCAGGCGCGGCATATTTTCATACGGTACAAAAAAATCATTTTATCTTCACCGTTTGCATTAAAAGTAACTGCAGAACAGTCGGACGTTAAACCAAGAAAAAAAAATTCGTTTCTTTTTCTTGTGCTATGATAGCGGACATTGAAATTTTGCATGTATTTTGCGTAACATACATTATCACTTTGAAAAAGTAGAGTGAGGTAACTGTAAGCAATATTTACGTAGGCACATATTTCACTTAGTTATGTTTTACATTACACCTTATAAAATTATAAGGTATTAAAAGGGAATAATTTTAAGAAAGAGGGAAATTTCATTGTAATGATTAAAAGCCGTAACTGCAACTTTTTTTCAAAGTTACTGAAAGTATTAAGTAACAGTAATACAGTATAACTTTCATGAAAATAACAGAAATATGAGTATTCGCGTTACGTTTTACTAGTGCGCGTTAATTAAACTGTGAAAGGAACATCGATTGAGTTTATTTATTGCTTTCCGGAACTAATTTATCAAAAAGTATTTGTTTTACTTAATTTTAAAATATTTAATTTGTAAGATTACGATTTCAACTTACAATTTTTTTCATTAGTACCGGTATTTTTTTATCGCTATAGTTCATTGACATTGACCTTAGCAGCTTTTTATCATAAATAGTTGGAAGAATCAATAAAAAGTTGCATATTTTATACATCCTTTTTTTATTATAAATTCGCATTTTATACGTTGTCTCAGTTCCTGATTGTTCAAGGTAATACAAACACACGCGCCGAGATTATATTATACAATCCTTTTGTGTCAATATCTTCGGTGATGCAATGGAGCCTACTTCGATTTAATCCTTCTAACAGGTAAGAGTACTTAACATTAATTCTTTGCACTATATCTAGCTGTATACTATAACTGTCTTGCGTTCACTTGCTGAACAATTCTGAAAAATATGTTACCTAATTAAATATTGTACCAGTAAAAGAATAAACTGTAAATAAACACAATTAAAATAAATAATAATAAATTATAAAAAAAATAAATAAATAAAAAGTGCTCGCCTATCATCATGCGGTTCTGAGTTCGAATCCCACTCACGCACGGCATATTTTCATACGTTACAAAAAATCATTTCATCCTACATTGCATAAAGTTCCACCCCAACGTCGTCGCTAATGACCGTTGCAGTTGATGCGACGTTAAATAAACAAACAAAAAAACATACTTTGTTTCCAAAAATACAATTTTAATCTTAAAATTTTATATAATTGTTGTACACACATCCATTCCTATTACCACATTCATTCCAATAATCGAGGCGGTGGAAATTGATATATCCATTTATGGTTAAAAAAATCATGTGCCGGGATATGTAAAAAAAACATTACTTCACTAATTTTGTAAAACTACTTACCACAAAAATACGGTAAGTGAGCTCACCGTTAACTTTGTGTTTTACCTAGCATCACTTCTATGTTCCTTTCGACATCAATTATCCATTTCTGCATTTCATTCTTAAATTTAGTTTCATTTTTTCCGATATGTGTTAAGGTAGTAGTTTTTAAAATTTGGGGCCAAGTGAGAGAAATGTCGCTCACACAACGCACTTCTCGCTTTATCTGGAAGAAGTAAAGTTTGTTCCTTGTGTTATAGGTTTGAGATCTATTTTGAATTTTCGATTTACTCTGTGTACAATGTACTAAATTTTTTTTTTAGATTATTTAGTCAGATCAACAGCTTGGTCATTAGCGACTACTGTAGGTTTTGGTAATGTAATGGAAGCTTCCAACATGCGAAAATTTTGCCGGGAATCGAACCCGGAACTTTCCGCATTGTAGGCTATCCCGCTAATCACTAAAACATAAAAATTTCTATACCTTAGCTGGGAATCGAACCCGGGACTTTCCGCATTGTAGGCTATCCCGCTAATCACTAAAAAATTAAAATTTCTATACCTTAGCTGGGAATCGAACCCGGGACCTCCGCATTATATTTATAATTGTTTGAATTAGGAAATTAAAGCTTCAAATAAACATTGATTTTGTTTAGGTCATCAGCCGAAAGGCTGGTTTGAACCTTCAAAGGCTTTACTTAGTAAAACGAGGAGTGAGGTGGTTTACAACTGCCTTTCTCACTAAGTGGAAAAATATGCTTATTAACATACCAGGCCCTCCGAAAAGCACCTGCTTTCCACCCTGCAAATAACACCTTCACTTCATTCACCACAGGGTCGTATAAAAAATTCATGACTCTGAGGAGAAAACTGTGACTAGTTTCTTTTACACCTCGACCTCTTCTGTTTTTAAATTATTTAGTCATATAATTGGCTGACCATGTGATAAGAAACAGAACTATTTTTGTCTAGCAGATCGAGTGTAAATAATTTAACCCTCCACCTGCCTACAATTATTGCCTTAACGAAACACTATGATTCATACTTCTTATTAAAAACCTTTACTAAATTAATAGGGAAAATCAAACTTTCTTTACTTCATGTAATATATCGTTCGTAGTTTGAAAAAAACTACTTGCATTAATAAAGTTAAAACTTTACTAAGTTTCTGGAGATAATCTGTGTTTTTAACCAGGTTTTTTCTGTAAAAAATGTTGACCTACAATCTCAGTACGTCTACTTCTATGTTTAGTTATTATAAATCTGTCCAACTGATAATAATTTATAATCTCCTGTCCACTTCCTTAAAGAGTTAATTACAGATCATTTCAAACATTAGGTATGTATAAAATGTACTGTCATTTTAATGTCAATATTTCATTGTCATTGTCATTCTAATGTCATTCATTGCCCAAAGATTATTGCTCCTCTGAAGGAGCCGAGCTTGATAACTAAAAGGGTCAGGAAAACCTTCACAATGATAGGCCTACTGCCTCACATTTACACACATTTACTCACATTTAGCCTTACAATCGTAAATGGCCAGAAACCTTTGAATTTTAAAATACATTAGAATCTTCTTAATTATCAAATTATGAGTTTTTTAAGAAATATAATGATACTTGAAAAGTAAATCTTTTCAAATCATAATAATCCTTATAAACTGACTTGGGGTTGGCTGCAGCTTTTGGACGATAGAAATGAGAAAAACTTCAAAAATAATATTTTCTCTAATTTATCGTACATTGTTAACACACTACTGATATTATTGCGTTGTTATAATTAACAACGGAGTTAATGAGTTGAATGTTGTATACATTTTTTATATCCAAGACGGGATTTGTCCTTGGGACTTTTAGCTTTGTATCTCAATAAGCACAAAATGGGACAACAAAACAGTCAAATTATTATTTTATCTACTAATTATGAAACAAAGGCAATTATAAACAAAGGTATTTCAAATAAAATTAATGAAAATGTCTGTCGTAATGAAACGTATACAAAGGTTTTAGAGTTACTATAGAAGTAATATTTTAATTCTCAAAAAAATGGAAGTTACTCTATTAAAATTTTTTAGTTTATTTGAAGTTACATCAACATCTTGGTCAATAACGATTACGAGTACTTTGGTTGGAACGTGTAATCGTTTTCCAGACCCTAGCCGGGATCGAACCCAGGGCTTTGGAGCGTAGCGCGCTAACCACTGGGCCTCGGAGGCTATTTACATTTTATTTTTTATTTATTTAAAAAAATTTTGTTTTTAAACCCACCGGGTTGGTCTAGAGGTAAAGTCGTCGCTAAAATCAGCTGTTTAACAGCTGATTTTCGGAGGCGAAGGTTCCTGGTTCAAATCCTAGTAAAAGTAGTTACTTTTATTCGGATTAGAATAGTAGACAGTGGTTACCGGTCTACTTTGATTGTTGGGATTCAAATAACCATACTCTCTCAGGAATGGTCGGCCTGAGTCTGTACAAGATTACACCTCATTTACACGTCATACACATCATCCTCATCTCATTGGGTTATGGGGTTGTTTATTGTTCTGAATTGAACAGATTGCAACGTACACAAATTGGATTACAAAAAAAAAATTTAAGGTCTCATCGACTGCTAGGTCATTAGTGACTACGCTGCATAAACATATGCAAAGTTACAAAGTAAAAACAGATTGGTATTATAGGTAACATAAATATATATACAACGAGATCAGCGATAAAATAAATGATGAAAAGAGATTCAATGAAAATTTGGACAACATAAATAAAAAATCTGCTGTGAAACACTCACACAACTTTCTCTTGCCAATGCAAATAATTAACAATATAATCAAGTAATAAAATATTAGAAATAAACAAAAACTAATCTCAAAAAATCTAATTTTATTTTAATCATGAGTGAAAGACGCGAAATGAAAATCGACCTCAGTTGGCTTTAAAATACGGAAATTACTCTTTCACGCTAAACTAGGCTCTGTAGAGATAAACGCTCGAAATAAAAGTTGTAGATCTTTTAATTTCCTATAAATTTTATTATACATTTTTATCGTAAAGTGCATACTAAGGCCGAAATCTTTAAAAAATCGATTTTTCTCACGTTTTCGTGAGAAAAAAACAGAAAATTGCTAATTACCGCTAAACTAAGAATTATACAAAAAATTGTTTGAAATAAAAGTTGTAGGGTTTTAAATTCTCTACAACTTTTATTATATACATTTTTGCGGTAAAATGCATAATAAAGCCGCGATCTTGAAAAAACAATGTTTTTACGTGAAAAAAAGCCTTACCGAGAATTTCAGCAAACATGGCGCCTATCCTATCTTGTAGAGAATAAAAAATTAAGTAAACCAGGCGATTTTAAAAAAAATCGTAAGATCAGTTTTTGAGATAATTGCAAAAAAGTGAAAAATTATACGAATAAACTACTACTTCCGGTTGACCGATTTTGATTAAAATGTTCGTGTCGGGTCCGGTAAGGGTATGTAACTTAAGTTTCAAGTTTCAAGTTCGTACGATGTTCCGTTCTTGAGATATTTTGTATACACACACACACACACACACGCGCGCGCGCGCACACACACACACACACACACAGACACACACACAGACCAATCGCTGAAAACATGTTTTTTGGGTTCAGGGGGTTTGAAAACGTATAGATCCGGTGAAAACTCGGTTTCGAAAAATCGACATGAAAACAATACTTTCCTTCCTATATATTCATATAGGCAAGAGAAAGTAAAAATAGAATGATACAATGAAAACGCTGATAGTATAAAAGTATAAACGATCCACGTGGTTTTTTTTATAATTAATTATATTAAATATGAAATTTTGTGAAAGTACGAAGTATTTATTGTGTTCTTAACTGCTTCTTTCTCTGCCAAATTCATTCTTAAATTATTGTTAATTTTAAATAGTGTTCGTATGGAATGTACTTTGACAGTCTGTGACGATGTGTGTGGTTGATTGTAAGTGGTGTTTTACAATGTGTACAATGTTGTCGTTTATCCTTTGTCTAGGTTCTCTTGTGTAAATGTTGAGTGACCTATGCGTAACCGTCTAATTAAGACTTGATGCCTTCGGAGCTTCATCTATAGTTGTGGGTTTTCAAATAAGTTTTCCTTATGTCTATGGTTTAAAAAACCAATTTCAAATTTGCAACTTGGAAATCTTGAGTGTTATAAAGTTTTGTGTTGGAGGATAATGAAACCAGATTTGGTTTCAATGTATTTTTATTGTGGTCATGTAGGTATCTCTTACTATTTGGGTGTGATAGATGATTTTGTATTTGTGGGATTTTTTAACGTTTCTCTTAAGGCAATACTGACATTACCTAAATGTCAACTGACCTGATTTCCGTGTATACCACAATCCAATGGAATTCACTCAATTTGTACTTAATTTCTATTATGGATTTGTTTTAATTAGGTTAGATATACGTTCCATCTTTGACTTTTCAGCCTGCAAGTCTCTGACCGCACTTATAGAGTCTGTAAATGCAAATACAGTCGATTCCGAATAATTGGTCCACTGGATAGTTGGGGCAGCCGGTTTTTTGGGACAGTTCTTTAATGAATAAAAACAGAACAGGATTTTACATTGATAAGTACTCCGTTTATTCGATCTATAATGCCGGTTTTTGGGGGCAATCATTAGGGGGTTGATGTATGTACGTAATATATGTTTCATTAAAACTATTACAGGTCAGTGACGAACAACACGTGGTTCTAAGCGGCAAGATAAGATAATGGGCAGGATAGAGCTAGTAAACATTTCGACAAATAAACAACAGTAATCAGACATCAGTCATAACAGAGATGTTATTTACAGTACAATGCGTAGGCTACATAATTGTCATTGCACAAATTTCAGCGAGTCATATCCACTAGTTATGCCCATCCTTACAAGCTGTAAAGTCTCCTTGCAACTTATGGTTAGTTGTCACTTGTCATAAGTACATAGAACATTCATAATTCCATGCTTCTCATCAGTTTTTGTGATTTCATGAGTGTACTGTAAACACACTGTTTCTCGAGTCTGGTTGTTTTGTTATCTGCAGGAAAACTTTTTTATTTTTTTTTAATTCCCATTCGTTTCACACATTTTGTTGATATTTTTATGGGTAGGCTTACAGTACAGTACCTACTATCAACGTCTTTGTGAGTTAAATGCCGCGTAACGATATGCCTGTGTGAACGAATAAAGCTTCTCGACAAAATAAAAACGTATCCATCTAACTTAAGCCAACGTAAACTATCGGAACTAACCGGTGTAACGAAAATTACGATAGCTTGTATCGTGCTCCGAGAAAATAAAATACGGCAAGAGTGGGCATTAAAATATCATGGAACATCTCAGAAAAAAACGTGAAGGAAGAATTCACTTGTTGAGAAGCGTTGAATGAATGGTTCGCCATTGTAACTTCGTGAGGTGTTAGTGTCTATGGTCCAATGCTAAAAACCAAGGCAAAAGGTTTTACTAAAAAGTTAATCATTGTTCTAATACCCTTTTATTTGTTTCATGCGGATAGAACTTGCATGTAAAATTTATGTATGTGATAATTTTAATAAAATACAGTATCGTATAAGCTACATTTTACGAATTCTTTTATTAGGGCCAGCCGTTTAATTGGGCCAAAAATGCTTCGGTCCCTATGTGCCCCAATTATCCGGAATTGACTGTATTTAAAATTTTTCGCCTGTTCTCGTGGATAGGAGTTTTAAACTATGAGATATAGCATACGGTATTCTTCGCAAAATAAGAGAGAGAAAATATTATTTAAACTAATCTTAATCATATAGCCTGCTGTTAGGGAAGACGACTGCACAGCCAGCACCTTCTAATGATCGAGAGCCATTATGTCTATGTTGTTCGTATATTTTGATAGTAATTCATAAAATAGTAGAACAGCTTAGGGTTTGCTGAGATTTTCAGATGACGAGTTGTGCATAAATCTAGTGAAAAAGATTTCGACGCCAAGGCGTTTTGACGGAAGGTTGACGAATAGAAACAGATATAAAATTGAATGAGGATGTCTGTAAGATAATATTGCAGCCGTTTGTAGAAAGGTTTTGGAAATGAATGTTTGAAAAACACATATCCAAAAGCCCGTTGGAGAAACATTCTGTAGACGGGTGTGTCCGGAAAAGAAGATATTTCTGAAGCAAAGTAAAAACATAACTTTCTTTTTCTATTATCAAGAAGTGCTTCTTTAGCTTCTGCTAAGATGCTGAGGGTTGGACTTGTTCTGTTCTATACACACCTAGAGCTAACCTCAAACAAATATTCTGAACTGGATTTAACAAAATTAATACGTTATTTTTTCAGAGCCGTAGACTATTCGTAATCTAGTTGAGAACGTATTAGTCCGAAATAAGTCATCAATATTATTTTCTTAAAAGCACCCCATTCACACTTTTATTTATTGATTGTAGCCTAAATTATTCAGAAAAGAGGGTTATGAAATCCCATTTAATAAAATAAGAACTATGCTAGAATACCTAGTGTTTGACTAAATTAAAACGTATTCACGGAATACTTTATAAAACATTTATTTTACCTTTTATTATCATGCATTAAGTCAGTTCACTTTATTGTCTTGTCTTTTTTTGTTTTATTGTACTGTGAATCTGCATTCATATTATCAACTTTTTTTATATGATAATGTAAGTAGTAGCCTGTATACGATGAGTATTGTGTAAATTTATTGTACACATGAATAGGCCTAGATAGTTTCTCTGGAAATGTTTTCAGGCAAGGTCTTTTACGTTCTAGATTATACATTTAAATAATTGTAACCAATTTTCATTTCAAATACGTATAGAGAGAATTTTTAAAAAGACTTACTTATTAATTACGGTGGTAAATAATTATATTCCTCATTGAATTGAATTGCACCTATCACAGTGGGTGTAACATATCCGATTTTGTTAAAAAAATTATACATCTTATAACCAATAAGACTACGCTATCTTTGGTCTTTATTAAGTTTTTTTTGCTGTTGGGAACTGGTTTAATTTTGAAACAATGATCCAATCTGATCGCTTTTTGTTATTTAATCTTCTTGGGCTGAATTTGTTTGGGACACCTCGAGGTGTTTGTTCACTGTTAATTATTCACCACATGAAGTCACTTGTCCAACCAGTATTACTTAACAATCTAAAGGATCTTTCTACCAGCTTTTTTTTTGTTTAACGTCCGATTTTTCTGCAATTACTGCTAATGCAGACGGTGAAGAAAGAAATGATTTTTTGTAACATATGAAAATATGCCGTGGCTGAATAGGATTCGAACCCAAGACCGCATGATGAGAGGCGAGCACGTTACCAACTACACCAATGCGGCCGGCTTTCTACCAGCTGACTGACTGGGCTGGCCCGAAGTATTATTTGATACTTTATAATGGTTCAAAACATGCTTGATCGAAGATATCTGTCAGTGAAGTATTCAATTATTCAAATACCCTATAATTTTCCCAAGGTAGTGTTTTTACAATTTTCAACTAAGAAGAGGATTAATAGGAGAAGAAAATTACAACTAACAATTCCCTTTTACTTATTGTTGTTCTTTAGGTCAACAGCCGAAAGGCTGGTTTGAACCTCTAGAGGTTTTACTGAGTAAAACGTGGAGTGAGGTGGTTTATTATTGCCTTCCTCACTGAGTTGAAAGAGTATGCTTATCAGCATGCCAGGCCCTCCTAAAAGCATTCACTTTCCACCCTGCAAATGACATCTTTACTTCATTCACCACAGGGATTGGCCGTATAGTGAAATTCATTACCCTGAGAGGAGATAAGTGTGACTAGTGTCTTTTACACCTTCTGTTCTTAAATAGTTCAGTCATATTATTGGCTGACTATGTGATAAGAAATAAAACTATTTTTAATAGCCCTGGAACTAACAGATCAAGTGCAATTAATTTAACACTCCACCTGCCCGTTATGGGCATTTTTTACTTATTGTGAACGTCTAAACCAGCGATACGAAAATTAAGTTAGTAGCCTATGGCATTTCTACCATCCTTGTCAGTTTATTAGAAAGGTTTTATTAAAATTTTAAAACGAATCAAATTTCATGGCAAATATATTGAAATCACTTTATTTACAAAAAATCTGGTGTGAAACACTCACACCACTTTCTCTTGCCAATGCAAATATTGAACAATATAACCTAACATTAGTAATGAAACATTAGAAATAAACAAAAAACTAACTTCGATAAACATAACCTCATTTTAATCATGTGTGAAAGACGCAAAATGAAAATCAACCTCAGCTTGGCTTAAAAATACAAAAAAATCACTCTTTTACGCTAAACTAGGCTCTGTAAAGAAAAATGCTGTAAATAAAAATTGTAGATCTTTTAATTTTCTATAAATTTGGTTATACAATTTCGTCGTAAAATGTATACTAAGGCCGAAATCTTTAAAAAAAATCCATTTTTACAGATTTCCATGAAACAACAGCAAACTACTAATTACCGCTAAACTAAGCGTTATACAAAGAAATGTTTGAACTAAAAGTTGTAGGTTTTTAAATTGTCTACAACTTTGATTGTATACTTCTGCCCTAAAAAGCATATTGAAGCCACAATCTTTAAAAACAATTTTTTTACGAAAAAACAGCTTTTCCAAGAATTTCAGCAGACATGGCGCTTACCCCATCTTGTAGAGCATAAAAAATTTAGTAAATGAGGCGAATTTAAAAAAAATCGTAGGACCAGTTTTTGAGAAAATCGCAAAAAAGTGAAAAATGACACGAATAAACTACTCCTTCCGGTTGTCCGATTTTGATGAAAATGTTCGTGTCGGGTCCGGTAGTAGTATTTAACTTAAGTTACAAGCTCGTACGATGTTCCGTTCTTGATATATTTTGTTCAAACACACATCACACACACACACAGACCAATCGCTAAAAACATGTCTTTTGGGTTCAGGGAGTTTGAAAACGTGTAGATCCGGTGAAAACTCTATTTCGAAAAATCGAAATGAAAACAATACTTTCCTTCCCATACATAGTACATTATAGGCAAGAGAAAGTAAAAATAAATAAATAAATAAATTGATTTCTTTGTCAGTCAGTCGATGAAACACGTGTTGAACATTAATTCTTAAAAAACAAATTCGTAGAAACGTATTATGAAATATTAAATTTATTATTTAGAAAGTTTTAGTACATAGGCTTACATGATAAAGCATATTAAACTGACGAGGATTTATGGTTAAAAGTATAGCCTAATGCATGAGCCGTACTATTGGCGGCTGCTAAGTTGCCCGTAAAGTAGTTGACGTCTATAAAAATTACTTAGTTATAATAAGTTAAAAATAATACATATTATAATCAGAGGGATTTAAGTCGAAAATTTATTACTGAAGATAATTATGTCGTTAAAGAATTTGCAGTTGATAAGATTGAAAAAAATTAGAATACGTTATTGAAATGATTCTGTAACAGTTCTAAACCAATTATGCGATTTTCAATAATTTAATAGTTTCATATGCATGCCATGATACCATGTAACAAGTTAATTTAAAAATTTATTTCGTGGAGTACAAAGCTCGAATCGATACAGTAATCTGTAAATATTTTAACAATTAAAAATTTTTTTGAATCATATCAACAGGGTTATTATAATCATTAGGTTCTTAGATAACGGTGCAGCGTTAACATTCTGTAGGCTTTTTTGTTTAATAACAAATACCTCCGTCTTAACTACTTACGTACGTAACTTTGGGATGGATGAATATGTAGAAATTTTAATTTTATTCCGTTTATGCTACAATAATAGTTAATAATTTAGAATATAATTACAGTAAATAATAATTTATTTAAAATATTTAATTAATTAATTTGTTGGATCCACCATCATCAGAGTAAATGAAAAATTGAAACTAAAAATTTTTTTAGTTTTTAAAAAAAGTGAGTTTTATACAAGTGACTGAAGATGTACCATCTTCTGTAAATTTTAAATAAATGAGAAAAAAATTTTTAGTTTCAATTTTTCATTTACTCTGATGATGGTGGATCCACCGAAACACGTGTAAGTAGAAATTAAAATAAAGGTGACGTAGTTTAAAAAGAAGGTTAGTGAAATTATTATATTAATTCATTATATGAAATAGAAATAATTTCAAACTGCAGGATGCATTATAAAGATTTATTTTTGAATTAATTTGTTGTTTAGGTCATCAGCCGAAAGGCTGGTTTAAACCTATAGTGGTTATACTAAGTAAAACGAGGAGTGAGGTGGTTTACCATTGCCTTCCTCAATGAATGGAAAAGTACGCTTATCAGCATGCCCAGGCCCTCTGAAAAGTACATATTTTCTACTCAGCAAATGACATCTTCACTTCATTCACCACAGGGTCTGGATGTATAATGAAATTCATTACTTTCAGAGGAGATAACTCTGATTAGTGTCTTCTACACCTCTACCTCTTCTGTTCTTAATTGATTCAGTCATTTAATTGGCTGACCATGTGATAAAAAACAGAACTATTTCTTTTAGCCCTGCAACAAACAGATTGAGTGTAAATAATTTGACACTCCACCTATCTGTTACGGGCAGTTAGTTTATTTAAAATATTTAATTTATTTAAAATAAATAATAATTTAGAATAAAATTTTGTATGGTGCTTTGTCAAAATTTTCTGATTTAAAAAATTAGGAGCTTCTTCACAAAAGTGACTATTTACACAATTTTGTCCGATTTTGTTTTTCACTGGATATAATATGAGGTTGCCAGAGTGTTCTCTTCCTACTCTGTGTAGACTATGAGAAATGTCAAGTCCATAGACTACAATCAGACCAGGCCATGATATAGTGGTCAGCGCAACTGGTTTCTACATCTGGGCCCCCGAGTTCGATTCCTGGTCAGTTCTGGCATTTGTTAATCACTAATTTTCATCTACCATCCTTCATTATGTGCATTTGCATTTATATGCAAAACAGTTGAACTTAATAACAAAAAAATAAAAAAAATTACATAATATTACGTCAAAATTGTTAGGGATTAGCTACGTATTAGTTTACTAAACAATTTTTTTGTTTTTATATTTTGGTTAATTTTTCGATAGACTCGATACTCTGTTCCGAGACAAATGGGAAAACTGTATTCTCAACAATAATTTAAAAAATCTGGTGTGAAACACTCACACAACTTTTTCTTGCCAATGTAAATAATTAACAATAAACCTAACATTAGTAATAAAACATTAGAAATAAACAAAAAACTAACCTCAATAAACATAACCTAATTTTAATCATATATATGAAAGACGCAAAATGAAAATCTATCTCAGTTTGGCTTAAAAATACGAAAAATCACTCTTTCACGCTAAACTAGGCTCTGTAGAGAAAAATGCTCAAAATAAAAGTTGTAGATCTTTTAATTTTCTATAAATTTGATTATACACTTTTGTCATAAAATGCATACTTAGGTCGAAATCTTAAAAAAACGATTTTTCACACGTTTTCGTGAGAAAAAAACAGAAAATCGCTAATTACCGCTAAAATAAGCGTTATACAAAAAAATGTTTGAAATAAAAGTTGTAGGGTTTTAAATTCTCTACAACTTTTATTATATAAATTTTTGCGCTAAAATTTATATTTAAGCCGTAATCTTAAAAAAGCAATTTATTTACGTGAAAAACGCCTCACCAAGAATTTCAGCAAACATGGTGCCTACCTTATCTTGTAGAGCATAAAAAAATAGTAAATTAGGCGATTTAAAAAAAATCGTAGGACCAGTTTTTGAGAAAATTGCAAAAAAGTGAAAAATTACACGAATAAACTACTCCTTCCGGTTGACCGATTTTAATGAAAATGTTCGTGTCGGGTTTGGTAGTGGTATGTAACTTAAGTTTCAAGTTTGAAGTTCGTACGATGTTCCGTTCTTGAGATATTCTGTTCACATACACACACACACGCACACGCGCGCACACACACACACACACACACACGCGCGCGCACACACACACACACACACACACACACACACACACACACACACACACACACACACACACAAACATACACATACACAGACCAATCGCTAAAAACATGTTTTTTTGGGTTCAGGGGGTCTGAAAACGTATAGATCCGGTGAAAACTCGATTTCGAAAAATCGACATGAAAACAACACTTTCTTTCCTATTTCCTATATTCATATAGGCAAGAGAAAGTAAAAATTTGGGCTAAATTTAATTTACCCGACCGGGTTTGTCCAGTGGTAAAGTCGTCGCCGCGAACCATCTGTTTTACAACTGATGAAGGTTCGGTGACTCAAATTTTTTTGAAGGTAGTTATTTTTATACGGATTTGATTACTAGACAGTGGTTACCGGGGTACTTTGATGACTGAAGTTTAATTAACAATACTTATCAAGAATTGCCGGTCTGAGTCTGTACAAGACAACACAACATCCTCATCTCTGGGTTATGGGGGTTGCTTATTGTTCTAAATCGAACAGATTGCAACGTACACAAATTAGGATTAAAAAATAATAATTTGGCTTCTGCTAGTTGGTAGCTACGAATAAACTAAGTAACACCGGCTGGGTGAGCGACTGTAAGGTAATCAGCTGACGTAAGGTAATCAACACGAACACGCACCACTAAGTATCTCTGTTCAGATCGGGTGGTTGTAAATAGTGTACAATATCCGACAACGAAAAAGAAAGTCTTGCCTTATTTAAAATCGTATCGTTAGCATTGGCCATTCACAATTAGTAAGGAACAGTATCAGTAGCCTCCCACATTTACAACCGGGGCACAACGAAATCGTACTTAAACAGAACCTCTCCGTTGGAGCCCAGTGCATTCTAAAGTAATACCACTACCCCTAGAAAGCGTACTTAATTTTTTGTCCTGGTAGGTAATAAATATTTGTTATTTATAGACTTATACCGACAATAATAAAGAAAACGAACACAATATATGGTAATACGGGTTGGCTTCTACGGATAAAAAAAGGGGAAATGAGTCGGTAATTTGGATAGAATGATGATTGTGTTATGAAGAAGTCTGAATGAGATATAAATAAAATTATTGTATTAAAATGTATCTACTAGTAATTCTATACTTCTTCCTCGAGGGCTACAGCTTCTGTGAGCTTTGGCCTTCCACACCAACCACCTCATACGTTCTCTCTATCCCTTGCTATCTTCTCGTATCTCTCATCCTTATACTTCGAAGGTCCTCAGTTACGTCATCATGCCATATAATTCTAGATCAACCCCTTTTTCTGTTACCATATCATGTTCTGTGACATCAGTATCCCTTTGGTATAGCTACGATGCACGTCCACTAGCTCAAAGTGACGTGGCAATCATATAGCTGAGATTTGATGAATTTTATGCCCTCTTGTTCTAATGTCTCGTCTATTTCTGTGTAATCTGATTCACCATCTGTCATTCTCCTTAACTGATTCAAAGACACTCCGAAAAATTTTCCTTTCAATTTTTCGCAGCTCTTTCTGTTTACTTTTTTGTGAGTGCCCATGTTTCACCATAGGTGGCATTTGGCCTGATAAGTAAATTATACATTTTCATTGTCGTACTGCGTCTTATCAGCTTGCTTCTAAGCTAAATGTATCTTACTTCTACACTTAAAAAATATTAATTATTATGTAGGTACACAGATTATGTAACAGTTCTGTATAATCTTTATTTATTCAAAACAAAAATTAAGTTTGAATAACATATTAGTTACGATGGATAATTTGCCAGTTAATTTACTTTTAACTGTTTTAATTGCTGTACTTTCGTGAAGTAACGTCTGAGGTATTTTAGTTACCATTCTAAAGATCGTATTCTTTACCATACTAGAAATTAGACAGATATACATTAATGTACTGTAAGTTATTCAAATATATTCGAACATTACATTAATACTAATATATTCAAAACACGATAATGATTTAATGTACGATTCAATGTATTACTCAGTACCTGTAACAAACTGTAGCTGAAGAGAACAATAAATCAAAACCGTATTATTACGTTTATCACATCGATCGAGTAGTAGGCCTAATTATATGATTTATTCTTATGTTAATACGTGTATAGGACATGTTTGATTGATAAGTCTACAATAATTAGTTTCTTCGTTAGGTTAAATACTCATTTCTACAAAGCTTGTAAGTTCTTTTTTGGTATAATTAATTAAATAATTTAATTAATATTTAATTATTTTTTAATCATTTATAAAATCATTAGGTATCGGATTACTATACGGTAGTACGTAGTAGTCGTTTTTCTCACTACGAGTATGTTGAATTGTTTAATTATTTTTAATTTCGTAAATCATTGAAAACTTTAAGATAATGATTGTTTTGATGTTGGTTTTGTTTCATGTTTCATTTTGATGTTTGTATAAGTTAATTTACCTCAATGAGAGAAATATTAAGGTGTTTTAAGTACTTATATTATTCTAAACTGCAGTTACCATATTAAAATAAAATATTGCGAATTATGTTAGCTGATAAATTTGGTTTATTAGTTTACAATTTTTTTCAATTTTTATCCCTAATGTGTGTACTTGCCCATAAAAGACAGGTGGAGTGTCAAATTATTTACACCCAATCTGTTCATTGCAGGGCTAAAATGAATAGTTCTGTTTCTTATCATATGGTCAGCCAATTAAATGACTGAATCATTTAAGAACAGAAGAGGTAGAGGTGTAAAAGACACTAATCAGAGTTATCTCCTCTGAAAGTAATGAATTTCATTATACAGCCAGACCCTGTGGTGAAAGAAGTGAAAGTGTCATTTGCAGAGTGGAAAGTATGTGCTTTTCAGAGGGCCCGGCATGCTGATAAGCATATTTTTCCACTCAGTGAGGAAGGTAATTGTAAACCACCTCACTCCTCGTTTTACTTAGTAAATCCTCTACAGTTCAAACCAGCCTTTCGGCTGATGACCTAAACAACACAATGTGGTACGTTGCAATCTGTTCAATTCAGAACAATAAGCAACCCCCATGGCACAATAAAATGAGGATGATATGTATAACGTGTAAATAAGAAGTATTCTTGTACAGACCCAGGCCGACCATTCCTGAGAGATTATGGTTAATTAATCCCAACCATCAAAGTACACCCGTAATCACTGTCTAGTATTCAAATTCAAATAAAAGTAACTACTTATACCTTTACTAGGGTTTGAACCAGGAATCTTCCTCACCAAAAATCAGCTGTTAAACAGCTGACTCGTGGCGACGACTCTACCTCTAGACCAACCCGGTGGGTTACGACAAATTAATCCTACAATTTTATAGAGTAGGCCTAATTTGTAATGTTTAACTAAGTAATTTTTATTTTATATAGAATTTTATTTTATTTTTCTATATGGTAGTTATTTAAAAACATATTTTTTAATATTTTTTCACAAGTGTAGGATCTATTAAACGATGTGTCATTAATGAACGAAAAACGGAAAGTCCCATAAATCTAATTCGATCATTTAAAAAAAATTAAAATAATCTTTTAAGGAAAATGGAGATAATCAAGGTTAGTCTAAAATTAATGTAAGTTAATGTAAGTAATAAGGAAGTACTTAATTTTGAAAGTTTACTTCATAAATACTACTACAAATATTTAAATAATTACATATTTTTAATAATTGTTCTTTTATAAGCTACAACGTAGAATGTTAGATGTGTCAAAATGTTTAAAATAAATTATTGCGATTTTCGAACAGGTCAATTATAATAAATTTGTTGTGTGATTTGGAATCAAAATCAAAATCAAAATAAGTATTGTAGTGATATTTTCTTTGTTAAATTTGTCAACTGCCGTGGTCATTAGCCCTCGTTAAAATTCTTTTAAAAACCCATGAAAAGTACTCTGTAATGATTTGATATAAACTATTCAAATTAGCTTCTGTTTTTCAATACCTGTTTTTCATAACTGTTTTACCTAAAAGAAGATAGTTAATTATTTTAGCTATTTGTTCAACGGCCTTAATTGTTTTAAATTTTGATTAACTAATAACTCCGTAATTATTTAATATGAAAACAATTAAAACAATCACCAATTTATTGCTTGTTGTTGTTTAGGTCATCAGCCAAAAGGCTGGTTTGAACCTGTAGAGATTTTACTAAGAAAAACGAGGAGTGAGGTGGTTTACAATTGCCTTCCTCACTGAGTGGAAAAGTACGCTTATCAGCATGCCGGGCCCTCTGAAAAGCACATATTTTCCACTCTGCAAATGACACCTTCACTTCATTCACCACAGGGTCTGGCTGTATAATGAAATTGATTACTTTCAGAGAAGACAACTCTGATTAGTGTCTTTTACACCTCTACCTCTTCTGCTCTTAAATGATTCAGTCATTCAATTGGCTGACCATGTGATAAGAAACAGAACTATTTATTTTAGCCCTGCAACAAACAGATTGAGTGTAAATAATTTGACACTCCACCTGTCTGTTATGGGCAGAATTTATTGCTTATCAATTTTATAATATATTATAGTTATAATATAATTAATATTTATTATTATATTTTTTATTTATTATTTAATTATAATTTAATTTATTGCTTGTACATTAGGACATCACTTAAGTTTTCGACTGACTGAAATTTTATAAGTAAATACTCGTCACCATATTCAAAACGTTATACGATGTGTTTGCTATTTCATGGGTCAAGTATTTGATTTTTACTTTCTCTTGCCTATATGAATATGTAGGAAGAAAAGTATTGTTTTCATGTCGATTTTTCGAAATCGAGTTTTCACCGGATCTATATGTTTTCAGACCCCCTGAACCAAAAAACATGTTTTTAGCGATTGGTCTGTGTGTGTGTGTGTGTGTGTATACAAAATATCTCAAGAACGGAACGTCGTACGAGCTTAAAACTTAAGTTACATACTACTACCGGACCCGACACGAACATTTTCATCAAAATCGGTCAACCGGAAGTAGTAGTTTATTCGTGTCATTTTTCAATTTTTTGTAAATTTCTCAAAAACTGGTTCTACGATTTTTTTAAAAATCGCCTGGTTTATTTAATTTTTTATTCTCTACAAGATAGGGTAGGCGACATGTTTGCTGAAATTCTAGGTGAGGCTGTTTTTACGTAAAAACAAAGGTTTTTAGAGATTACGGCTTTAATATGCATTTCAGCGCAAAAATTTATATAATAAAAGTTGTAGCGAATTTAAAGTTCTACAACTTTTATTTCAGACATTTTTTTGTATAACGCTTAGTTTAGCGGTAATTTGCGATTTTCTGTTTTTTTCTCACGAAAACGTGAGAAAAATCGATTTTTTTAACATTTCGGCCTTTGTGTAATCTTTCTTGCAATAAACATTTTACGACAAAATTGTATATAATTATTTTATATATTTTATATATTATTATTGTATATAATTATTTTACGACAAAATTGTATATAATTAAATTTATAGAAAATTAAAAGATCTACAACTTTTATTTAGAGCATTTTTCTCTACAGAGCCTAGTTTAGAGAGAAAGAGTGATTTTCCGTATTTCTAAGCCAAACTGAGGTTGATTTTCATTTTGCGTCTTTCACTCATGATTAAAATTAGGTTATGTTTATTGAGGTTATTTTTTTGTTTATTTCTAATGTTTTATTACTAATGTTAGTTTTATTGTTAATTATTTTCACTGGCAAGAGAAAGATGTGTGAGTGTTTCACACCAGATTTTTGTAAATACAATAATCTTATTGTTATATAATCTTTTTTCTTGAGTTATACTCATATCAGGTTTTTATCTAAAAAAAAGCAATTGCCGTGGTGGACTGCAAACTTGAAGATTTTTGATTTGATTTACACACAGAATCTGGTGTAATTGTTACTACAACGTTTAAATAATACAAACATTGACATTAGAAGCCAAGTTAAAGATTCTAACAAAATAGTATCGATACAACTGTGTAATCTTTCTTGCAATAAAAATAAATAAATAACAAAAAAACATAGAACTTAAAAAACAAACTTCACAGAGAAAATGACTTAGTGTCACTAGCTGTTATTAAAAATTATTGTAGATTAAAATTAGAATTACTAATGAAAAAACATATGTTTTTGTATTGTTTCAGAGTTGCAAAACATGCTAAAAAAATGTTCTATTGAAAATATACGGTGAAACGTGAAATTTTATAAAATAACCTGAATGGCAAATATGCATTTTGATAAAGTACTGCAACAAATAGGAGAGAAAGGACCTTATCAAAATTTCATATTTTATTTATTATGCATACCAGCCAGTATAACTTCAGCGTTCTTGAGTTTTTCGCAAGTATTTGTTAGCGCTACTCCAGATCATTGGTGTAAAATTCCATTTTTCATCAACAGTACAGGTTAGATATTAGGCCTATACAAAAATAATACTTTTTCATTTATTAAAATAGATAACCCACCGGGTTGGTCTAGAGGTAAAGTCATCGCCAAAATCAGCTGTTTAACAGCTGATTTTCGGAGACGAAGGTTCCTGGTTCAAATCCTAGTAAAGGTAGTTACTTTTATACGGATTTGAATGCTAGACATGTTGGGGTTCAATTAACTATATACTCTCTCAGTAATGGTCGACCTGAGTCTGTACAAGACTACACCTCATTACACGTCATACACATCACCTCATCTCATTGGGTCATGGGGTTGCTTATTGTTCTGAATTGAACAGATTGCAACGTACACAATCTAGGGGTTAAAAAAAAAAAAATTGGAATAGAGCGATGGTGGTTCAATTGGTAATGTATGTGTCTGATTGGTTTGGATACTAGGTGAATTTTTTGCTTAAACAAAAATTTTCCAACGGAATTCAACTTATAATACTTATATAAACTTATTTTAAAGAAAATAACTAATGTTATTCAAAACCGTGTTAAATGAAACGCAATCAGGTGTAAGCCTAAACAATGGGCTCCAGAATTTAATTAAAAGCGTGTATGATTTATGATGGTGGCATCCATATTACTAATGAAAAAAATTCCTTTTATGAGACGCGCGCCTCATGGCTGGTGGAAATTTTTAAAAAGGTTAGGACTGACTTTTGATTTATGACAAAAACCATTAGTGATTTCTGTATGTACTTTTTAAGAGGAATCGAATGACTATTTTTGTTTCCGAATTTTGTCTTTAATTTTTTAACTTCCGGTTTTGGGTCACTGTAGGTCGAAACCGGAATTTCAAATGCAATCCAGTTCCAATAAATTTTTGTGTAGTTTGTGAATCTGAAAACCAATATCTGAGTGATCTGAGTGTGACGGACGGACGGTCAAAGGAAAATGATAGATTATTTTAAAAATTGTTAGAACTTTTATAAATGGTATTCATTTTTACACCAATTAATTTCTCCGATTCATAATTTTATAATTTTTAATTATTTCTTTAACTCAGTAGTCCGAACTCGTAGAAGTCTGCGGACCACTAAGCCAGAAATTGAACAGTCTGCGGACGATTTCCACTCCTGACTTGGTGGTGGGAACCTTCTAGTGGGTATGGGGGTACGGAATAACTCCCTCCGGCAAAAGAAAGGAATACAGAAGTACCTCAGAAAATAAATTTTAATTCAACACCTGATAGTAATCGGATGTATTCAAGCCATCTCGTTCAATGAACATCGTTTTCAAAATTCCCATTTATTTGCCGGACACTCCCGCGGACCACTCCCGAGGCTTTTGCGAACCACCGGCTCGGAACCACTGCTTCAAGGGAGGTCAATAGGTTAAAAGTGCAAAAATAATCTATTTTTTGATTTTTATCTCTTTGGAATGTACACATATTTATGTTTAATGTAATACCAAATTTAAGCATTTCTAAACGTTTCTTAATTTTTATGATTTTTTAAAAAATATAATGCCCTAGAATAAAAGTCGTCTTTTACAAGCAAAAGTTTTCAAAGTCTTGTTATTAAATGCGTTTCCTGAAAAAAAAACGTTTTTCGAGTAAAAAGGAACATTTTCTCAAGAACCGTAAAAGTATCTACTCGACTTTTTTTACTCACTGAAGCTAGCTTTACATTTAAGACAGAAGGTTATGTCATATGTTTATCGGTTTGAAAAATATTTTGCTTTAAATTCCAAAAATTTGGTAAAAAGATACATTTATTTTAAAAAATGCATTTTTTCAAGAAGCTTTTTGAAAACACTCTGCTTAAAATGTTGTCAAGATTTAAATCTTTAAAATAAAATTTTTTTTTGAGATTCTATCTGTAGTGGTTTCTTAGAAAATGTTCCTTGAATTAACATGGGGACGATAGGACTTATGATCTCCCTTAACCGAAGGCATTCCTGTGGGAAATAAAACATTGATATTAACAAGTTGATAATTATTAGAAATCAATGTGCTGTATCAGCCAATAATTTATTCTTAAAACGTATTTGGAGCATCATAAAAGTGAAAAATTACAAACGGTTCATAAGTTAAGTGCTTATCTGGTTCAAAAACCACGCGATGAGATGTAGTGCATGATAGGAGACCAGGGGCGTTCACCTAGATTATTATAAAAGACGGTGGCAGACAGTATGTATGACGATTGTATGAGATTGCTTATAGACTATAAGGTTAGCTAACCCATCTATAAAAGAATAGCTTTACTTCTGGGTATCAATTTGCTAAGAGGCTGAGACTTAATAAAATATAAGTTACAAATTCGTAAATGAGTTTTCACATTAATTTTTCACCTGTAATCAACACCTTACATTAAGTTATCAGATCTTCATTAATCTTTAACAATTCGTTTCTTTTATGTTTTCAGCCAGTCCAAAGTTATCACCAATCGAACAGCGTAAAATCGCAATTCCATATGTCGATGGGAAATATGCTAAATGCCACATGTATAGTAAATACGCTTCAAATGATGGATTTTCGGAAACTGATTATATTTCAGTAGTTAATTTCAAACCTAATTCGACGTGGCCAATCATTAAATGTCCATATGGTTGGAATTATGATAATACTGACTATGATATGACGTTAGTTACTCAGGTTAGTAGAATATTAAAATAACTTTTATGATAAAAACAAGAGACTAAGAATAAAAGAAGTGTAAAATTGAAGTTCGTTGGGTCATGTATGTTAACACGTTGCTATGTGACCCACGTGTATGTCACACTTGTCTTTAAAAGTGGCCATGTGCATCAAAAATGAGTCACAGTACGTTAGTCATTTTTAAGTCGTGTATTAATAATGTGGTTTAAAAAGCTATGGTTTCAGAGAGTGACATTTTACACTTAGCCTGTTCAAATAGTTGCCCTTTTTCAAATAATAACAGCATAACAAATTAGAAATTTTCTAATTTTTATATTTCTTTTGCTTATTTTGGTTGATTGAAATAGTTTAGAATACGTTGCAACTAAACCCAACTGGGTTTAGTTGTGGGCATATTTTTGATTGTGACGCAAAAATGGGTAACATTGCTCTGAAATGTCCTTTCCAGCAAGCCATGTGATCCAAAAGTGTATCACAACTTTATTTAAAAAAAAAAGAAATAAGTATTTGTTATTAAATAAAATAAGTAAAATAACAAGAAAAATGAATAAAATATGAAAAAATAAAAAAGGTGCGATGGTCCTGCTAAAAGTATCACAAAATTTAGAGTGGCAGTCAACGTGTTAACTGTAGTTGTTTTAATATTTTTGCTTTTTAGAGAGAATAATTATTCTTAATTGCAGAATTAACTTACTTTAATCATTATGTTATCATTACAGTCTTATCTATGTGCGCATTTTCCGGAGAGTAGATCTGTTACATTGTGCAATGTAGCCTACCACCACTGAAACAGTGTGCAGGATTGGTAACAGTTCAATTTTATATACAGTCAACTCCCGATTATCCGTGGAATTGGGTGGCACGAGTGCCGCGGATAATCCGATTCCGCGGATAATCCGCAAAATGACGAAAAAAAGCGTAGGCATATACAATAGTAGTATATGTATAAAATCTTTATTAATTTTTTGTTATTTAAAGTACATAAATATGTACAAGAATGAAAACATTAACTTAAATTACAAAATATAACATTAAAATTTTAAATGTTGTTAATTATTTTTTGTCCCTAAAAATTTTTGTTTACTGTAATTTTTTAAATTAGTACATACAATGTATTTAGAAAAAAAAACATAAAAATAATGTTTACTTAAAAATTATGTGCAGAAGCTATGTTGTAATAGAAGTCACAACGTTTTTAAAAAGTCAGTCATTTGCTTTTGTTTTTTTTGAGTTAAAACACTTTTTCTTGATTTGGGATAGAAGTTTTCTCAACATAAGTTTGTCACAAAGCAAAGTGTGTGCTTTATAAATTTAAGCATGAGCTTTACTTAACAAAGCGCATATTTACAAATTTAAGCGTGTACTTTACTTTACAAACGCGTATTTACAAATTTAAGCATGTGCTTTACTTTACAAAGCGCGTACTTCTTGTGCTGTACAAATTTTATCTTTAATGTTATCACATTACAAGAAATTTACTTAACGTTAAGAAAAAAAAATGAAAAAAATTTCATCCGACGTGCGCGGATAATCCGCCCGCGGATAATCGGGAGTTGACTGTATATCTATAAAATTTTCTTTCAACCTAATCTGTATTTCGAAGGGTTAATAAAAAATTGGATGAATCACAACTCTGTGGGAAATCAGGATTTTGGAAGACGTACAAAACAGTGAATCACTTTCAAACACCCAAAATTTTAACAGAAAGGAACAAAGAATCTTTTTCTACATCTAGGATTCATTGCTGAAAAGACTTAAAGGATGTTTCACCATCGACTGCCGTGGAACTGTTCACAAAGAATAATTGAGATTAACAAATTACCACAGTAACACGGATGCCGGAGTGACCGCGTTTAGTTTGAAACTGATCAAGAACAGAAGCCACACCACTCGAATAATTGAAGGATTCAGCAAACTATTAGGTCTAGATACATCAATTTTATCACATGAAGAAAAATGTTAATTTTATTTGTTATTAATATGAGCAACTTTTATGTTATGAAAATGCAACCATAACGTGTTATCGGTAATTTTTATAATAAATATCCTCCAAGTAAACCGAGCTTCGGTTTTGCATTTCTCTGAGATTTTCACCTGTTTGAGTTGATAAATTATTTTCCTGTTTTACTTAAGTAAATAACTAACGTTGTCTATTGGATAAATTAAAATCTCGATCGTTAGATTTGTCACCGCCATAAGATAGACTTAAGGCATCAATGCCTTAAGTTCGATACAACTTATAAAACTCTTATAATTCTGTCTTCCTTAACTGATAATTTATTTAATCATTATTAAAGATTTTATTTGACTAAATTTCCTTAAAATTCTGAAGTGTCGTTATATCATTCCATTTGTCTATCTGAGCGTTCATAACAGAAAATTCTGATACCGAATACGACCCAAACACCCAAAATCAAATCAAATTAGTAAAATAAAATCAAAATCAAATTAGTTAATTTGTTTTTGTTTAATGTCCGACTGTTTTGCAATTACTGCTAATGCAGACGGTGACGGATGAAGTGATTTTTTGTAACTTATGAAAATATGCCGTGCCTGAATGGGATTCAAACCCAGGACCCCATGATGAGAGGCGAGCACGTTACCAACTACGCCAATGCGGCCGGCAGGGGAGTAGTTAAAACCATAATTGGACGATCGTCACTCCACAGACGAATGTCATGTTTATTTATACAGATTAGCCAAATTCGGGTTTTTTTTCTAATTTGAAGTAAAAAAATCTAGTAGGCTAATATTATCTATTAGAAATTTAACGAACGTAGGAGGTATCAGAACTTGACGCTGGAATGCAGGTAAAAGTTTTTATATTATTCTTATATATAATTGATCTCCATTCGGTAGACACTATTCAAAATGATTTCAATAATAACTATTTGTTACAGTTTGACCTTGTATGCGATAAAGCTTGGTGGCCACCATTTTCTACCACCTTATTCTTTGTCGGGTCATTAATTGGAAATGTATTATTTGGGTGGATTTCTGATAGGTAAGTAAATGTAAAATTGATAAAATAAATAACGATTATGAAATAAATAACGATGAATAATGATTTACATAATTACTGTTTAAATCAACTCCTCCCTTCTTGTAGAAGAATATTGTACATACCTGCAAAAACAAAATCAATGTCTATTTTCTGAAAGCAAATTTTATATTTAAAATTGAGAAATTTTCACAATCATAGGCTTACACCATTTACAAGAGTCTTTATAACCATTAGTAAAAACCTTGGATTAAGGAACAGTGGTTTTGATTGTATAATAATTTTACAGACCCTAGCCGGGAATCAAACACAGAAACTTCCTCTTTAAAGTGTACCACTGGGCACTGAAAGTGGTAATTTTCAAAGTCTATGATGATAAAAATTAAACTTCTCCGAAATATAATTTCGTATTATTGTTTTTTATCGGTCATTGCTTTCAAAAATTTTGTCGGTACCTGAAGAGTGTAACCCTGATTTAATTACACAGTTATTTATTACAATTATAAGTAATAAGTTTATTACAGTAATATAAGTCATTTATAACAATAATTTAAAACTTCTGTTTGTTTTCTTTACGGCAAGGACCGTTTTTTAAACAAAACACGGGCCCGCCAGGAACATTTTCGTTTACTATGGCTAAAAATCTGTAAGTACCTTGAATTTCCGAAGTGGCAAGAGAACAGCTGAAGATTTCCATATGTTTTAAAATGGCATTATTTCATCCGGGACACAGAAAATTTCTAAAAAACAGCACCTGGTGATCTTCAAGAAGGCCATAACGTGACTAAGCACGGCATCGTTGCAGTAAAGCTTCAAAGAACTGGTTTACAAAACACCGTTGTCTATTTTCTGCGTTTGTCGGGAATTCGTAAAAAATTGATGAATGATGCAGATATGGGGGCTTCAGCTCCTCCCCCAGAATGGAAAACTCAAATTCCATACCAGACTAATATACTACAAGTCCCTGGTTCGATTCCCAGTTAGGTGACATATTTTATAGCCCGTATTCATTTATCATACTTCACTAGCCCTAATGTGCATAACAGTCCAACATAATACCAAAAAAAACCTCCAGATTCAGCCCCCGCGGACCAAAATCCTGGCTACGTGGCTCAGTAATAGCAAATCTGGACATGGAAACCTTCATTTTAGAAAATGGTTGACCGTAGTTAGTTTAGTGGGAGGTGTGACTGAACAGGGCAAAACCCCTCGTCTTTCTAAATATTAAAAGAAAGTTAACTTCACTGAAATATTTTATTAACAGCATTGTAAGACTGGCAAATTTAATATTTATGAATGCGAAGAAAAACGAGCGGGGGTTGCTAATTTAATTTTTTTAATTTTCTTTTTTTACAACGAATATATAGGTGATTCAAAAAGAGCGCCGGTTTTGATATATCAAATTAAGAGATTTATTTTATTGAAAAACTGAAAATAAATACATCAACAAGTTCATCTTACCTTCCGATTTCATGTGTGAAAAATGATGTCATGCATGTGTCCTCCTCTACTGCGCTGGCACGCATCAACTCTGTCCATGAAATTGGATATTACTGCACGACAAGTTTCGACTTCCATTTGCCCGATAACCCGTCAAATTTCCTCCTTCAAGTCATTGATGTTTCGGGGTTTATTGGCATACACCAATGACTTCAGATGACCCCAAAGATGAAAGTCACAAGGCGTCAAGTCACACGACTTTGGTGGCCATTGATGGTCGGAATTACGAGAAACGATGCGATCCTGGAACCGTTCACGGAGCAACAACATTGTTTCTCGTGCAGAAACTGAATTTATACGGGTGATATTGGAGATCGTACCGAAGAATTCTCCGTACAGAAGAACATCGTAAACCCAATTGTTGAGAACGGCGACGTATTGGTTTTGCTGGGCTAACAGCCACACTGTCACGAACCAACGCAACGTTCTGCTCAGTTCGGCCAGAACGACGACGTCCAGAACTTTTAAGGTCGACTGTTGAACCCGTCTCAAAAAACTTTTTCATGAGCCTGCGAACTGTTGATTCATTCGGTGCTTCATTACGTCCTAGAGTACCGCGAAGTCGCCTGACAGTAGCCGCATAACCCTCTCCACTCTGGTAAAATGTTTTGACGATTAACACTCGTTGTGCAATAGTAAACTTCTCCATGGTTAGACACAGACTGCGAGAGTACTACACTGCGAACAAGAGAAACTACAACTGAATCGTCAATCGGAATGTTCTCCGAAATAGAAATGAGGTCTAACAATGTTGCCAACCGATAAACAAAAATTTACCAGCCGTTTAAAAACCGGCGCTCTTTTTGAATCACCCGTTGTTTCTGACAAACGAATAATTTAAAATTGTCATTTACTGGTCTTGCTGGTTCAGACCTTGCTCAACAGATAAATTTGTTGTTGGTTAGGTCATCTGCTGAAAGTCTGGTTTGAACCTCTAAAGGCTTTAGTGAGTAAAACGAAGAGTGAGGTGGTTTACCATGCCTTCCCCACTGAGTGGAAAAGTATGCTTATCAGCATTTTAGACCTTCTGGAAAGCATCTACTATCCACCCTGCAAATGACACCTTAACTTCATTCACCACAGGGTCTGGCTGTATAATGAAATTCATTGCTCTCAGAGGAGATAACTCTAACTAGTGTCTTTTTACCTCTACCTCTTCTGTCCTTAAATGCTTCAGTCAAATAATTAGCTGATCATGTGAAAAGACCATGCCCATTACAAACAGGTAGAGTATCAAATTGTTTACTCTCGATCTGTAAGTTGTAGGGCTAAAATAAATAGTTCTGTTTCTTATCACATGGTCAGTCAATTAAATGACTGAATCATTTAAGAACAGAAGAGGTAGAGGTGTAAAAGACACTAATCAGAGTTATCTCCTCTGAAAGTAATGAATTTCATTGTACAGCCAGACCCTGTGGTGAATGAAGTGAAGGTGTCATTTGCAGTGTGGAAAATATAAGCTTTTCAGAGAGCCCGGCATGCTGATAAGCGTATGTTTCCACTCAGTGAGGAAGGCATGGTAAAACAACTCGCTCCTTGTTTTACTTGGTAAAATCTCTACAGGTTCAAACCAGCCTTTCAGCTGATGACCTAAACAACAATGTGAAAAGAAACAGAACTATTTTTTGTAGCCCTGGAAGTAGTAGATCGAGTGTAAATAATTTAACATACCACCTGCCTGTTATGAGTAAGAGATTAATAAATTTATAAAATTGCAATAAACTAATTCATCTCTTCAGATATTTTTATTCCTGATTTCTCGGTTTATTTGTTTCTTACCAAACTAGGAATTCAAAGAAAAATAGATAAATAAAGTTTATTGATTTATTAATCCACTAATTTATTGTGACACTTGTTTTCAAATTGTCTTTGTTTATAATTCCAAGAATTATGTTAATGATGCTGATAAAAAAAACAGTTGCATTAGTATTCTGATAGTGGGTAAACTTGACACTGAATAAAACACAAGTACATTATCATGTGATGTTGCAAAGCCTTTTTTAAGTTAGAAACAACAGCAGATTTTAAAATTCTAAACATTTACATGCTTTGTACATAAAGTTTTATTTGTACAACAGCAGAGATAAGTAAATAAAACACATTCCCTGTTACATATGATAATTTTAAATCTATTATTAAAATAATTTGCTGTGAAAAAATAATTGCTCCCATTAAAAAAATAAATGGTAGGCTACTAACTTTCATTCTCACTATCTCTAGGGAGTATGTCCTACATTTTAATAGTTGATTTTATCTATACGAGGTGTGGCTATTAAATAACGAGACTGACGTTATAAAAAAAATTATTTTAATTTTATACATAATCACTTATTGTCACCTTCAATATACACTCCTTCTCTATCCCTACAACGCTCCATGCGAATTTTCCATCGTTGGAAACAGTGCTGGAAATTATCTTCTGTCAGCTCCTTCAGGACATGTTCCGCTTTCTCTTTTACAGCTTCCACAGACTCAAATCTTGTCCCTTTTAATGCATATTTCACCTTAGGGAATAGGTAGAAGTCACATGGTGCAAGATCTGGTGAATAAGGTGGTGAATTGTCTTGGTGGAGAACCCATGATTTGTCCTTCTACATTTCGAGACGTTTTTCCTTACTTTTTAACGTAGTTTAGAAAGTACATCGAGGTAGTAATATTGATTAATTGTTTGACCTTCAGGAACCCAGTGAAGGTACACAATCCCATGGATATAAAAAAAACTGTCATCATTGCTTTAAATTTTGACTTGCTCATTCGAGCTTTTTTGGCTCTTGGTGAAGTTTGGCTCGTCCAGGGCATGGATTGGCGCTTCGTTTCCGGATCATAAGTAAAAAACCACGTTTCATCACATGTTATTATCGTTTCCAAAAAATTTGGGTCATTGCGTACAAAGTGTCAGTACAAACATTTTTGCGAGCTTCATTTCAAACATTTTTGAGCGGCACGTGTCCTGAAGGAGCTGACAGAAGATGACTTCCAGCACGGTTTCCAACAATGGAAAATTCGCATGGAGCGTTGTAGGGATAGAGAAGAAGTGTATATTGAAGGTGACAATAAGTGATTATGTATAAAATAAAAATAAAATTTTTTACAACGTCAGTCTCGTTATTTTCAAAATATCGTATATCCACTACAAAATGATACGAGATACATTATATATTTAAATACAAACATAATGTGGTTTATATATTTCTTTATAATAACATTATTTGCAATCAGTTTTAAAAATAAACTTTAAACAAATCTTTTGATTTTACAAATGACAAGTTGAGGTCTCATTATCCTGAGTACCTCTCATTATATCAGAATTATTAATTTTTTAAATTAGAATAATGGTTTATATGAAGGTATTTTTACAACAGTTGTACGGGGTTAGCAATACGGAATAATTAAAACAGGAATGGGCGGCTATTAATTAAGAAGAATATTATTTAGGAGATCATTTGAAATTGCCGCAAAAATATGCTTTGGACGAAAACTTATTGTATAGGCAAGTTGTATATATTTTAAGTTTGTTCATTCATTTAACATGATATAAGCCGTAATTTTGGATAAAGCCAACTTGAATGCTATTTTTCATACAAAAATTATTCTTTGGAACAAAAGTAAGCATCAAATAAGAATTTTTTATGTTTCTACTATTTTTATATCGAGTAATGATGTGTAAGCCTTGGTTTGTGCGTAGGAAGATGAGACATTGCCAGATCTGACTGGCGATCGAATCCGGGGCTCCTGCGGTAGAACCTAGTTAACCTGGCCACTGCATAGACAGGCTAGTCAATTAAGTATTCTACAACTTTGTTAAATTGCATATGATGAAAGAAAGTTTTCAAATAATAACGGAAATAAATAGCATTTTTTTTAAAAAAATGGCCTCTTTAGAAATTTTTTAATAAACCACCTTATTTTGTTTCATATCTTTTCTACTAACAATAATTTTCATGTCAACTTATGTCGCTTGGTTTTGTATTTTTATAAAGGTGGGGTCGACGGACAGCTTTTTTCCTAATACTTATTGTAGATATCGTTTCTACCACTGCAGCAGCATTTTCCTATAATTATGAAATTTATAGTATTTTGAGATTGTTCTCAGGAATGTGTTTCCCAGCATTGTATCAAGTATCTTTTATACTTGGTAAGTAATATATATATATATACAGTATAAGTCTTTGCTTATGGTCTTTATGTACATGAAAAGTGTGTGAATATAATTTAATTATTAGATGTTAACGTAACTGACTCAGTGTGTTGCACAATTTACTTGTGTTATAACGAACAAACGGTTTCACGATAAGATTTAATGGTATGAAATTTTCTCTTAAAGAGGTTTTTCACACACATATATTACAAAATACAAAATTTCATAAAATTTTATTGATGTGTAAACTGATTACCGATGTTTGTATATAAAGGAAAGGATTTATAAAGTAATACTGAGAGTAAGTACCGCCTGCTCATTCTCCTGCGTATCTATAGCAGTACGTAGGTAGCATAATATAGTTATAGTTCAGCTGTTCTTAGTTTGCTCCCTTTGTCAACAAACAAAAGCCACCTACTACAGGGTGCACGCTAGAGTCCGCGACTTTACGGATGTCGTATTCCTATTGAGTTAACTATTTTTACTTTCTCTTGCCTATATGAATATATAGGAAGGAAAGTATTGTTTTCATGTCGATTTTTCGAAATTGAGTTTTCACCGGATCTATACGTTTTCAGACCCCCTGAACCCAAAAAATATGTTTTTAGCGATTGGTCTGTGTGTGTGTGTGTGTGTGTGTGTGTGTGTGTGTGTGCGCGCGCGCGCGCGCGCGTGTGTGTGTGTGTGTGTGTCTGTGTGTGCGTCTGTGTGTGTGTATATAAAATATCTCAAGAACGGAACATCGTATGTACTTGAAACTTAAGTTACATACTACTACCGGACCCGACACGAACATTTTCATCAAAATCGGTCAACCGGAAGTAGTAGTTTATTCGTATAATTTTTCACTTTTTTGCGATTTTCTCAAAAACTGGTCCTACGACTTTTTTAAAAATCGCCTGGTTTACTCTATTTTGTATGTTCTACAAGATACGGTAGGCGCCATGTTTGCTGAAATTCTCGGTGAGGCTGTTTTTACGTAAAAAAAGTGTTTTTTTAAGATTACGGCTTTAATATGTATTATAGCGCAAAAATGTATATAATAAAAGTTGTAGAGAATTTAAAATTCTACAACTTTTATTTAAAACATTTTTTGTTGTATAACGCTTAGTTTAGTGGTAATTAGCGATTTTCTGTTTTTTTCTCACGAAAACGTGTGAAAAATCGATTTTTTAAAGATTTTGGCCTTAGTATGCACTTTACGACAAAAGTATATATAATCATATTTATAGGAAATTAAAAGACCTACAACTTTTATTTAAAGCATTTTTCTCTACAGAGCCTAGTTTAGCGTGAAAGAATGATTTTCCATGTTTTTAAGCCAAACTGAGGTAGATTTTTATTTTGCGTCTTTCACTCATGATTAAAATAAGGTTATATTTTTTGAGGTTAGTTTTTTGTTTATTTCTAATGTTTTATTATTAATAAAACATTTCCATGGCTACTAGGAAGAGAGGAAGGGGTAGACCCCTTACCACGTGGATGACGAATGTCCAAAGAGACATGAAAATGTTGGGCTTATCCGAGGAAGACGCACAGGAGCGTAACAAATGGAGCTCTCTGATTGGGAAAGCCGACCCCGCGTAACGGGAAGAGGCGAGGCCAAAGAAAGAAGAAGATTTGCATTGGCAAGAGAAAGTTGTGTGAGTGTTTCACACCAGATTTTTTTAAATTATAAGCACTTAAAGTACTAAAAACATCAGTCATGATATGATTTAGGCCTAAAAATTTCATTTATAAAAATACTTTTAAAAGTATTTTGTATTTAAATACTTTTGAAAGTATTTTAAATCAGTGTGTACACATTTTGATATAATGCGCATGCTCAGTGACGTCATTATTTGTTTACATTTTGAGCAAACTAAGAGAGGCTGGACTGTACTTCCTTCTACTCGAGGACGAAGTCGTCTAACCATATGGTTTAAGTTCATATTTAAAGTCAATGCTTGTCGGTAATCATATCTAAAACATTCGGTCATCCGCCAATTGTGATAAAAGCTGTCATTAAGTTTTGAATGAGGGAAATATTCCAGATTTAAAATTTTTTTTTTTTAAATTCCTAATGTGTACGTTGCAATCTGTTCGATTCAGAACAATAAGCAACCCCATGACCCAATGAGATGAGGATGAAGTGTGTGTCGTGTAAATGAGGTGTAGTCTTGTGCAGACCCAGGTCGACCATTCCTGAGAGAGTATGGTTAATTGAACCCTAACCATCAAAGTACACCGGCAACCACTGTCTAGTATTCAAATCTGTATAAAAGTAACTACCTTTACTAGGATTTGAACCAGGAACCTTCGTCTCCGAAAATCAGCTGTTCATTTAAAAATTTATCGTCATATTTGTGAATTTCATGAAGGGAATGATGTAATGAGTTAAGGTAATGGTCAGGATATTTATTACAAAAGGGAAAATGTTTACGAAGAGGAGCACTGTGGACGCCTGTCATTGGACACCGAAGTATTGGTGTACTACGTCACCAAGAAAGTCTGCTCCAATTGGCGATTCTGATTTTGGATTTGTCATGAATTCACAAAAGATTTCATAGGCTTTATTAAATGAAATTGTGACTATACATTTAAATTACAAAAATTTATAATTCAAATATTGGTCCTTGCCACATAAGCCGTGATAGATATGAAATGTGCGAAACATAAGTTACAAAAAATGGTTCATTCGATTTGAAACAAAATTTAACTTGTGTTCTTACTTAATACCATTATTTTATTTGGTTTGCTTTATTGGAAGTCTCGTCAGCACTTGTTATTGTCAACTACGTTGGGCTGAGGCGTGGTACAAAACTTGATGTAAAATAAAGTTTAGACCTTTGCTGCCATTATGACCCAAGACCTTCAACTTAGCAGTCAATTTTGTTTTCAACTAAATCATTAGAAGGCCATTTTTTAACAAATTTTATTATTTAATGTGATTTAACATTCAAGGAATCTTGATTTTTTTTAGTTAGTTATGCGTTTTAATTACACTACCTACATATAATTTCACTTGTAGAATTTAGTATAATTTATCTCTGTTTCAGCACTGGAATTGATGGGACCACATTGTAGAACAATGGTGGGAATGGTGATAACAACATTATTTTCATTATCTATGTCATTTCTCGCAGCTTTAGGTTATTTAGTAAGAGACTGGTACAAATTGTCACTGGCTACATCAGTTCCATTCATATTTATTTTTAGGTAATTTTTATCAGATAACTATTTATGTTTGCATTCTTTTACAAATAAATTTTGCTTTAAAATAAAATTTTTAATGTAATAGTAGCCTATAGTAAAAAAATTTCTTACAAAAATTTTATACGACCATAAATAATCAGAAAGAGCCAGTGTAGAGGAGTTAGCAATACTAAGATTTATCTTCTATCTGTTCAGTGTTAACTTTTTGAGATTCCACGGCCATTTTAACTAGTGTACGAGTATACTCGTATACCAAAAACCCTGCCTCTTTTTCAAGTTGTAGGAGCAAGTTGTTTTTCAAAACACTATCTTTCTACCTGATAACAGTACAATATTTATTGATGATTACTGTTTTATTTGGTACAAATCTTTCTATTTATACAAAATTTATATACTACTTTTTGGTATAATGTGCATTAAAAAAAAAATTTTACTTCATTAATATATTTTCGCATATGTATAGACACAAACAGTGCAGAAGAAAAAAAATCGTTAAGTAACGATATATGTAATGTTTATTTTTTTGTTGATTTAGAATCCGATAGTAAACTCATAATGTATAACTAAAATATACACGTTCCGCGCCAACAGTGTAGAATTCCAATCATCAATTCATGCCTTAAAAATCTTAGAAAATTAGTTTTGCCATAGCTCTCTGATTATTATTGCTATAGTCAAAATTCAAGCACAAAAAAATAAAAAAAATTCTGAAAAATAAAACCGTACATATTAATAGATTACGCCTACGTTATTTAAAGAAGCTGTTGGTTTGTATATTAAATTCAATAAACTATTATCAGATTATATTTTTTGAACAATTAGTAAGAATAAATTTGTACGTTCTTTCATAACGACGATGATAATATTCATTTTTTCAAATCCAGTCTATCAATTAACTTAAAATTAGGTAAATAATGAGATGTGAAATTTTTGGCACAATTAAATTGGGTTCTTAGATCATTAGGCTAGAAGTTAGTTCAAACATTTACATGTTATCTGAAATAATCAGAAAAAATAGTTGGGTTACATTTTTTGGTTTACAACCGTATCACTCAGTAGAAAAGTGTTTTCATGAGCATAGGAGGCCTTTTAAAAATCTTTCAGTTTGCATCTTGCAGATGCGCTTATAATATTCACTGCAAGGTCTAACTGTATAATAATCTTGTGTCGTTGGAAGAAGCTCATTACAGTTTTTCTTTCACCAGTACCTCTTCTGTACTTAATATGATTTAGTTTAAATTTAACTTCTCTAGTGAAAAAAACAAAACTATAAATGTAGCCGTAGAAGTAGCAAATGAAATTTAAAAAAAAATATATAAATTTTAACTGCCTGTAATAGGCAATACTAAATTTTCCCATCATAAAATAAAATTATGAAACAAACTACGAATCAACGCGGAGAAATGTTGAAAAATATCGCCCAAAAATTGTTCATATCGTTAACCGTTTTTAATGTGACGGTTTGTCGTCAAAACGGCACAATTTGTATGTTGCTCTAACAAGGTATAGATCAAGTATGTTCTAAAATTCATTTTGACAATGCCGGCGATTCTACTGACGATTTTTGACAAAAAAACGGCATTGACGTCCTTATCAGAATTAACCTTAATATACAGTGACAAAATCACAATGTGTTACGTTCGTATAGTAGTGTTTGCATGGTAGCCGACAAAATAATTTGTTAAGTTTGAGCAAGCTTGTATGTGACAACCCAATCTATTTTCTTGTTTCCTTGACATGGCTTTTTTATTTCATACTGTAAACAGCAGCTGTAAATATACTGCTGTTACATAAAATAATACCATAATCATTGCGAACCCGGAAGATCTCTAACAATTTTAAAATGTTTTTGGTAGGTGTTTTAATTCTGGAACGTATAGCATTTCAGTAGACGTTATTCTGTAAAATTTGGCTGTATCGTTAACTGGGCGGTGACAATGGGCGTATCTTATGTAAAAATATAAGTCGACGTCACGCGCAGGAACAGTTCCGGACCGATCAGGAAGTCCATACTGACAAATGACGTAATACTGAATGAAACGATTTCATTGGTTCATATCGGATGACGTAGTGAATTACAATAAGCTCTCTGATTGGACAATAATAACCAATCAAATTAACGCATAAGAAGACATCTGATTGGCTAGATTTGGAGATTTATCATTGGTTGAGAATACTAGACTCTGATTGGTCCGATATTATATCTGCCTTTGACGTCACACGCGCGTCACCGTCAACGTAGGCCGCCTTACTCGCAAGACCTTAATATTTTGTCAACTGTACATCAGCTCTATTAGATTTTGTTAATATATTTTCGCATACGTATAGACACAAACAGTGCAGAAGAAAAAAAATTCGTTAAGTAACGATATCTGTAGTGTTTATTTTTTTGTTGATTTAGAATCCGATAGTTAATTCATAATGTATAAAAAAAATATACACATTCCGCGCCAACAGTGTAGAATTCCAATCATCAATTCATGCCTTAAAGTACATTAGAAACTTAGTTTTGCCATAACTCTCTGATTATTATCGCTATAGTCAAAATTCAAGCACAAAAAATGTAATAATCTGAGAAATAAGACAGTACATATTGATATATTACGCCTACGTTATTTAAAGAAGATGTTGGTGTGAACATTAAATTCAATAAACTATTATCAGATTATATTTTTTGAACAATTAGTAAGAATAAATTTGTACGTTCTTTCATAACGACGATGATAATATTCATTTTTTCAAATCCAGTCTATCAATTAACTTAAAATAAGGTAAATAATGAGATGTGAAATTTTCGGCACAATTAAATTGGGTTCTTAGATCATTAGGCTAGAAGTTAGTTCAAACATTTACATGTTATCTGAAATAATCAGAAAAAATAGTTGGGTTACATTTTTTGGTTTACAACCGTATCACTCAGTAGAAAAGTGTTTTCATGAGCATAGGAGGCCTTTTAAAAATCTTTCAGTTTGCATCTTGCAAATGCGCTTATAATATTCACTGCAAGGTCTAACTGTATAATAATCTTGTGTCGTTGGAAGAAGCTCATTACAGTTTTTCTTTCACCAGTACCTCTTCTGTACTTAATATGATTTAGTTTAAATTTAACTTCTCTAGTGAAAAAAACAAAACTATAAATGTAGCCGTAGAAGTAGCAAATGAAATTAAAAAAAAAATATATAAAGTTTAACTGCCTGTAATAGGCAATACTAAATTTTCCCATCATAAAATAAAATTATGAAACAAACTACGAATCAACGCGGAGAAATGTTGAAAAATATCGCCCAAAAATTGTTCATATCGTTAACCGTTTTTATGTGACGGTTTGTCGTCAAAACGGCACAATTTGTATGTTGCTCTAACAAGGTATAGATCAAGTATGTTCTAAAATTCATTTGTATGTTCTAAAATTCATTTTGACAATGCCGGCGATTCTACTGACGATTTTTGACAAAAAAAACGGCATTGACGTCCTTATCAGAATTAACCTTAATATACAGTGACAAAATCACAAAGTGTTACGTTCGTATAGTAGTGTTTGCATGGTAGCCGACAAAATAATTTGTTAAGTTTAAGCAAGCTTGTATGTGACAACCCAATCTATTTTCTTGCTTCCTTGACATGGCTTTTTTATTTCATACTGTAAAAAGCAGCTGTAAATATACTGCTGTTACATAAAATAATACCATAATCATTGCGAACCCGGAAGATCTCTAACAATTTTAAAATGTTTTTGGTAGGTGTTTTACTTCTGGAACGTATAGCATTTCAGTAGACGTTATTCTGTAAAATTTGGCTGTATCGTTAACTGGGCGGTGACAATGGGCGTATCTTATGTAAAAATATAAGTCGACGTCACGCGCAGGAACAGTTCCGGACCGATCAGGAAGTCCATACTGACAAATGACGTAATACTGAATGAAACGATTTCATTGGTTCATATCGGATGACGTAGTGAATTACAATAAGCTCTCTGATTGGACAATAATAACCAATCAAATTAACGCATAAGAAGACATCTGATTGGCTAGATTTGGAGAGTTATCATTGGTTGAGAATACTAGACTCTGATTGGTCCGATATTATATCTGCCTTTGACGTCACACGCGCGTCACCGTCAACGTAGGCCGCCTTACTCGCAAGACCTTAATATTTTGTCAACTGTACATCAGTTCTATTAGATTTTGTTAATATATTTTCGCATACGTATAGACACAAACAGTGCAGAAGAAAAAAAATTCGTTAAGTAACGATATCTGTAGTGTTTATTTTTTTGTTGATTTAGAATCCGATAGTTAATTCATAATGTATAATAAAAATATACACATTCCGCGCCAACAGTGTAGAATTCCAATCATCAATTCATGCCTTAAAGTACATTAGAAACTTAGTTTTGCCATAACTCTCTGATTATTATCGCTATAGTCAAAATTCAAGCACAAATAATGTAATAATTCTGAGAAATAAGACAGTACATATTGATATATTACGCCTACGTTATTTAAAGAAGATGTTGGTGTGAACATTAAATTCAATAAACTATTATCAGATTATATTTTTTGAACAATTAGTAAGAATAAATTTGTACGTTCTTTCATAAAGACGATGATAATATTCATTTTTTCAAATCCAGTCTATCAATTAACTTAAAATTAGGTAAATAATGAGATGTGAAATTTTCGGCACAATTAAATTGGGTTCTTAGATCATTAGGCTAGAAGTTAGTTCAAACATTTACATGTTATCTGAAATAATCAGAAAAAATAGTTGGGTTACATTTTTTGGTTTACAACCGTATCACTCAGTAGAAAAGTGTTTTCATGAGCATAGGAGGCCTTTTAAAAATCTTTCAGTTTGCATCTTGCAAATGCGCTTATTATATTCACTGCAATGTCTAACTGTATAATAATCTTGTGTCGTTGGAAGAAGCTCATTACAGTTTTTCTTTCACCAGTAACTCTTCTGTACTTAATATGATTTAGTTTAAATTTAACATCTCTAGTGAAAAAAACCAAACTATACATGTAGCCGTGTAAGTAGCAAATGAAATTTAAAAAAAAATATATAAAGTTTAACTGCCTGTAATAGGCAATACTAAATTTTCCCATCATAAAATAAAATTATGAAACAAACTACGAATCAACGCGGAGAAATGTTGAAAAATATCGCCCAAAAATTGTTCATATCGTTAACCGTTTTTAATGTGACGGTTTGTCGTCAAAACGGCACAATTTGTATGTTGCTCTAACAAGGTATAGATCAAGTATGTTCTAAAATTCATTTTGACAATGCCGGCGATTCTACTGACGATTTTTGACAAAAAAACGGCATTGACGTCCTTATCAGAATTAACCTTAATATACAGTGACAAAATCACAATGTGTTACGTTCGTATAGTAGTGTTTGCATGGTAGCCGACAAAATAATTTGTTAAGTTTGAGCAAGCTTGTATGTGACAACCCAATCTATTTTCTTGCTTTCTTGACATGGCTTTTTTATTTCATACTGTAAACAGCAGCTGTAAATATACTGCTGTTACATAAAATAATACCATAATCATTGCGAACCCGGAAGATCTCTAACAGTTTTAAAATGTTTTTGGTAGGTGTTTTAATTCTGGAACGTATAGCATTTCAGTAGACGTTATTCTGTAATATTTGGCTGTATCGTTAACTGGGCGGTGACAATGGGCGTATCTTATGTAAAAATATAAGTCGACGTCACGCGCAGGAACAGTTCCGGACCGATCAGGAAGTCCATACTGACAAATGACGTAATACTGAATGAAACGATTTCATTGGTTCATATCGGATGACGTAGTGAATTACAATAAGCTCTCTGATTGGACAATAATAACCAATCAAATTAACGCATAAGAAGACATCTGATTGGCTAGATTTGGAGATTTATCATTGGTTGAGAATACTAGACTCTGATTGGTCCGATATTATATCTGCCTTTGACGTCACACGCGCGTCACCGTCAACGTAGGCCGCCTTACTCGCAAGACCTTAATATTTTGTCAACTGTACATCAGCTCTATTAGATTTTGTTAATATATTTTCGCATACGTATAGACACAAACAGTGCAGAAGAAAAAAAATTCGTTAAGTAACGATATCTGTAGAGTTTATTTTTTTGTTGATTTAGAATACGATAGTTAATTCATAATGTATAATAAAAATATACACATTCCGCGCGAACAGTGTAGAATTCCAATCATCAATTCATGCCTTAAAGTACATTAGAAACTTAGTTTTGCCATAACTCTCTGATTATTATCGCTATAGTCAAAATTCAAGCACAAAAAATGTAATAATTCTGAGAAATAAGACAGTACATATTGATATATTACGCCTACGTTATTTAAAGAAGATGTTGGTGTGAACATTAAATTCAATAAACTATTATCAGATTATATTTTTTGAACAATTAGTAAGAATAAATTTGTACGTTCTTTCATAACGACGATGATAATATTCATTTTTTCAAATCCAGTCTATCAATTAACTTAAAATTAGGTAAATAATGAGATGTGAAATTTTCGGCACAATTAAATTGGGTTCTTAGATCATTAGGCTAGAAGTTAGTTCAAACATTTACATGTTATCTGAAATAATCAGAAAAAATAGTTGGGTTACATTTTTTGGTTTACAACCGTATCACTCAGTAGAAAAGTGTTTTCATGAGCATAGGAGGCCTTTTAAAAATCTTTCAGTTTGCATCTTGCAAATGCGCTTATAATATGCACTGCAAGGTTTAACTGTATAATAATCTTGTGTCGTTGGAAGAAGCTCATTACAGTTTTTCTTTCACCAGTACCTCTTCTGTACTTAATATGATTTAGTTTAAATTTAACTTCTCTAGTGAAAAAAACAAAACTATAAATGTAGCCGTAGAAGTAGCAAATGAAATTTAAAAAAAAATATATAAAGTTTAACTGCCTGTAATAGGCAATACTAAATTTTCCCATCATAAAATAAAATCATGAAACAAACTACGAATCAACGCGGAGAAATGTTGAAAAATATCGCCCAAAAATTGTTCATATCGTTAACCGTTTTTAATGTGACGGTTTGTCGTCAAAACGGCACAATTTGTATGTTGCTCTAACAAGGTATAGATCAAGTATGTTCTAAAATTCATTTTGACAATGCCGGCGATTCTACTGACGATTTTTGAAAAAAAAAAAACGGCATTGACGTCCTTATCAGAATTAACCTTAATATACAGTGACAAAATCACAATGTGTTACGTTCGTATAGTAGTGTTTGCATGGTAGCCGACAAAATAATTTGTTAAGTTTGAGCAAGCTTGTATGTGACAACCCAATCTATTTTCTTGCTTCCTTGACATGGCTTTTTTATTTCATACTGTAAACAGCAGCTGTAAATATACTGCTGTTACATAAAATAATACCATAATCATTGCGAACCCGGAAGATCTCTAACAATTTTAAAATGTTTTTGGTAGGTGTTTTAATTCTGGAACGTATAGCATTTCAGTAGACGTTATTCTGTAATATTTGGCTTTATCGTTAACTGGGCGGTGACAATGGGCGTATCTTATGTAAAAATGTAAGTCGACGTCACGCGCAGGAACAGTACCGGACCGATCAGGAAGTCCATACTGACAAATGACGTAATACTGAATGAAACGATTTCATTGGTTCATATCGGATGACGTAGTGAATTACAATAAGCTCTCTGATTGGACAATAATAACCAATCAAATTAACGCATAAGAAGACATCTGATTGGCTAGATTTGGAGATTTATCATTGGTTGAGAATACTAGACTCTGATTGGTCCGATATTATATCTGCCTTTGACGTCACACGCGCGTCACCGTCAACGTAGGCCGCCTTACTCGCAAGACCTTAATATTTTGTCAACTGTACATCAGTTCTATTAGATTTTGTTAATATATTTTCGCATATGTATAGACACAAACAGTGCAGAAGAAAAAAAATTCGTTAAGTAACGATATCTGTAGTGTTTATTTTTTTGTTGATTTAGAATCCGATAGTTAACTCATATTGCTTAATAAAAATATACACATTCCGCGCCAACAGTGTAGAATTCCAATCATAAATTCATGCCTTAAAGAACATTAGAAACTTAGTTTTGCCATAACTCTCTGATTATTATCGCTATAGTCAAAATTCAAGCACAAAAAATGTAATAATTCTGAGAAATAAGACAGTACATATTGATATATTACGCCTACGTTATTTAAAGAAGATGTTGGTGTGAACATTAAATTCAATAAACTATTATCAGATTATATTTTTTGAACAATTAGTAAGAATAAATTTGTACGTTCTTTCATAACGACGATGATAATATTCATTTTTTCAAATCCAGTCTATCAATTAACTTAAAATTAGGTAAATAATGAGATGTGAAATTTTTGGCACAATTAAATTGGGTTCTTAGATCATTAGGCTAGAAGTTAGTTCAAACATTTACATGTTATCTGAAATAATCAGAAAAAATAGTTGGGTTACATTTTTTGGTTTACAACCGTATCACTCAGTAGAAAAGTGTTTTCATGAGCATAGGAGGCCTTTTAAAAATCTTTCAGTTTGCATCTTGCAAATGCGCTTATAATATTCACTGCAAGGTCTAACTGTATAATAATCTTGTGTCGTTGGAAGAAGCTCTTTACAGTTTTTCTTTCACCAGTACCTCTTCTGTACTTAATATGATTTAGTTTAAATTTAACTTCTCTAGTGAAAAAAACAAAACTATAAATGTAGCCGTGTAAGTAGCAAATGAAATTTAAAAAAAAATATATAAAGTTTAACTGCCTGTAATAGGCAATACTAAATTTTCCCATCATAAAATAAAATTATGAAACAAACTACGAATCAACGCGGAGAAATGTTGAAAAATATCGCCCAAAAATTGTTCATATCGTTAACCGTTTTTAATGTGACGGTTTGTCGTCAAAACGGCACAATTTGTATGTTGCTCTAACAAGGTATAGATCAAGTATGTTCTAAAATTCATTTTGACAATGCCGGCGATTCTACTCACGATTTTTGACAAAAAAACGGCATTGACGTCCATATCAGAATTAACCTTAATATACAGTGATTAAATCACAATGTGTTACGTTCGTATAGTAGTGTTTGCATGGTAGCCGACAAAATAATTTGTTAAGTTTATGCAAGCTTGTATGTGACAACCCAATCTATTTTCTTGCTACCTTGACATGGCTTTTTTATTTCATACTGTAAAAAGCAGCTGTAAATATACTGCTGTTACATAAAATAATACCATAATCATTGCGAACCCGGAAGATCTCTAACAATTATGAAATGTTTTTGGTACGTGTTTTAATTCTGGAACGTATAGCATTTCAGTAGACGTTATTCTGTAATATTCGGCTGTATCGTTAACTGGGCGGTGACAATGGGCTTATCTTATGTAAAAATGTAAATCGACGTGACGCGCAGGAACAGTTTCGGGCCAATCAGGAAGTCCATACTGACAAATGACGTAATACTGAATGAAACGATTTTATTGGTTCATATCGGATGACGTAGTGAATTACAATAAGCTCTCTGATTGGACAATAATAACCAATCAAATTAACGCATAAGAAGACATCTGATTGGCTAGATTTGGAGATTTATCATTGGTTGAGAATACTAGACTCTGATTGGTCCGATATTATATCTGCCTTTGACGTCACACGCGCGTCACCGTCAACGTAGGCCGCCTTACTCGCAAGACTTAAATAATTTGTCAACTGTACATCAGTTCTATTAGTGTTCTTAATAGTTATTAATAAAAATATATCCAAAATTTACATTATGGCATGATCATCATTGTAACATGACACTCCATTTCGTCTTAGTTAACTAAATATAACAACATTTAAATAAGAAGAATGTTTTTATAAACATAGGTCCGAAATTGCTTCATTACCATGTTACGTACTATGGCAAGAGATTTTGCCCGGAATTCAGTTACCCCGGTGAAATGAGAAAAATTGAATAAAACTCAAAAATTAGCGGACAAAAATTAACACTTTTTAACATAAAATAACTTTGTAAAGCTATTAATTTTTTAAATTCAACACGTAGAAAATGAAATTCTGAGAAAATGATGTAAATTAAGTAAGTGAAAAATAAATGCAAGGTATAAAAATCGACTTTTATAGATAACAGAATCAGAGCAAGTTGTTACAAAATATTAGGCCTATAAACTATTTTCAAACAAAATGAAATAATTTTGTCCAAAATTGGCAGTAGAAGCTTGTCAACTTATTTATATAATATGGTTCTGTTTTGAAAAAAAAATAATAAAAATTAGAAGAATAAAAAATGCCGCTTATTAACAACATTGCTCGAATAAAAACTGTAAGATACCATCAAAGTTGCCGCTTAAATAAAGCCTTAAAAATTTCAGTAAGGGCCCATTTCACTGGGCAAACTAATTTCTGGGTAAAATCTTTTGCCTGCTGTAATTTGGCACGGTAACGAAGCATTTTCGTACCTATGTTTATTTTGAAGATTTTTTCTTGTCCTTAGCTGTACAATCATATCTGAGAGATTTCCGTCGAATTTTGAATCACCTGTATAATTTCTTAAGTTGATTTTTCTTTACAGTGAATCTGATTAACATTATTGTAGTAATTTTGTTTTTTAAAATTCCTTGGCTTGTAAGAACTAAATCTAAATACATGAAAATGGTTTCTTAGGTAATTTACTCAAATAAGTTAATTAAATTGCCGTATTTAAATCCAATAAAATTAAATATCTTAATAATTAATATATAATTTCTGTAATTGTTGTAGTTACTTCTGGATTTTACCTGAATCTCCTAGATGGTTATTAAGCAAAAATAGACTTGACGAAGCCGAAAAAATTGTCCAAAAAATTGCACAAACAAACAATAAAAATATTCCGCTAAATTTTTTGAGAAAACTTGAGGTAAGTTCAATATCAGTAAAACTTTTTTGTATTGTGTTGTATTACACTGTATTTTTCTTTAGAATTATCATTACTACTTTGTATCTGAAATCATTCCATATTTAACCAATAATTGGTTGTAATTATTACAACCTACCATTTCATGATTTTAAATGTTGTTTCATGAAATAGATTTAAAGTAAAATAGATTTTGTAATTTCGTTTTCGTGAGAAAAAACAGAAAATCGCTGATTACCGCTAAACCAAGCGTTATACAAGAAAATGTTTGAAATAAAAGTTTTAGAATTTTAAATTCTCTACAATTTTTATTATATACATGTTTGTGCTAAAGTGCATATTAAAGTCGCAATCTTAAAACAACAATTTTTTTACGAGAAAACAGCCTCTCCAAGAATTTCAGCAGACTTAGCTCCTACCCTATCTTGTAGAGCATAAAAAATGTAGTAAATGAGGCGATTTAAAAAAAATCGTAGGAGCCACTTTTGAGAAAATTGTAAAAAAGTGAAAAATTACACGAATAAACTACTACTTTCGGTAGACCGATTTTGATGAAAATGTTTATGTCGGGTTCTCTAGTGATATCTAACTTAAGTTCAAGTTTCAAGTTTGTACGATGTTTTGTTGAGATATTCTGTTCATAAACACACACTTAGACCAATCGTTAAAAACATGTTTTTTTGGTTTCAGGGGGTCTGTAAATGTGTATTTTTTTTTATTTATTTTATTTCAAAAAATCGACATAAAAACAATACTTTTCTTATTATGTATTCATGTAGGCAATAGATAGTTAAAATGTTAGGTATAATGGTGAAAAGCAGGAAAGACAAGCAGGAAGGGTTGTAGCTGATAAAGAGTTTTATACAAATGACTGAAGATGTTCTGTAAATTTTAAATAAGTGAGATAAAAATTTTTTTTGGTTTCAATTTTTATTTACTCTGATGATGGTGGATCCACCGAAACACGTGTAAGTAAGAATAAAAATAAAGGTGACACAGTTTAAAAAGAAGGTTGGTGAAATTATTATATAAATTCATTATATGAAATAGAAATAATTTCAAACTGCAGGATGCATTATAAAGATTTATTTTTGAATAATTTTATTTACTTACTAAGATTAGTGAAGGGGTAATAAGGCAACGCAGCCTCATGTGAGACCAAAACGTGTATCTTTTATGGCAGAGCATGGCGGTTAATTAGCTGGAGGTACTTCAAACAAGTATCAAAATGGGTGGGATGTTTTTTTGTATGAAACGCATTCTGAGTAAAAGTAATAAAATTAAAGGTTATTTTTATGTTTACAGGAAGAAAGTTCTTCTTTAACAGGACAAACAAATTTTCGGTCAGAGTCATCCGATGAATCTGTGTCTGTACTAGAAATTTTAAAATATCCACAGACAAGACTAAGATTTTTAATAATATCTTTTGATTGGATTGCCATTGCTGTTGTTTACAATGGGCTTTCTTATAATGTTTCAAATCTTGGAATTGGGGATCATCAAGCCTTCTTCATTGGTTAGTCTCTCTCAAGTCAGATATGGATCTATTCTTATGCTGTAAGTACATATAGAGCAATAGAAGAATTCAAATTTGTACAATTGTAAAGAGATCTTCAATTAGGAAAATTATAACTCCTTAAAACGTTTGAAAAAAATTGTATCATCCAATAAATTTTATCAAAATTTATGTATAATAATATTGGTCCTTAACAAGAAGGTAAATTTACAAAATTGTAATACTGGTTGGGACCAATAAATACTTTAATTTTCTTTTTATACATTTAAGAAATACTGCGAAAATATTAAATTGAGTCTTTTTGGGCACAAAAAAGTTAAATCCATTATTCTTTGTAAGTTTGAAATGAATTATGATGTAAAATTTGACCAAGTTCATTAGTGCTGGCAACCTACAATACATTTTTGAGGGGTAACATTTAGATTTCTCACATTTAATTCCATTAAACTACCATTTTTTAGTTACTAACATTTTGTCTTCTTTCACTGAATAACGACAACGTTGAGCGGGTACCTAAAACATTAATAAAACTGTGGCTTGAAAAGGGAAATATATTGAATGGCAAATATTAAAAATATTTTTTACATGTGCCCATTGGAGATATTCTTAAAAATGAAAATTGTTGGTGTTTTTAAAAAATTTCAAATTTTGAGAATTTTAGAAAGAAAAAGAGTAAATGTATAGGTATGAATCTTGCCATGAGAAGAGATAGTACTTGTGAGTTAAAATAAATTGTGTTTTGCAATTTTAATTTGTTCTTTAAAAAAATCACCCCTCAAAAATGGGGAAAATGCCGACAACAGTTGGAAAAGATTTCCTAAATTTTCACCTTTAAGACTTCATTTTAAATAAAATCTAAAAATCAATTAAAATATAGGTTTTTGTGTTTGAAAAATTTGATTTTCATTTCATGTTAACAGCATTTTTTTTTTTTTTTTTTTTTTTTTTTTTAACTTATTTATTTACAATCAGCCTTACAATGTGGCTTTAAGCAAATCATTTTACAAGAACTAAACTTACGTGAGTGAAGTAGACAGCCTTTGCTCTCACTTCAACAAAATAAAATTAGAAAATAAAGTTAATAAAAACTAAGAAATGTTGTAAAGTTACAAAATTAACAAAAACAATGTAAAAGAAGTAAACAAAAGAAAATGAAGTAAACAATGCAAAAGAAGTTAACAATAAAAAAGTAAAATAAATAAAATTTTGAAATTTCACTTTAGATTAAAAAGTGTGATGAGTATGAGTGGTGAATTTAACTTGGTGTATGTATTAAAATCGTTGGTCTAAGTCGAGGATGTGATGTCTTTTGAGGCGCTTCGTTTCCTCACTGTTGTCCAGTAAATTTAATGCCAGTTGGTTCTGGTGATTGTTTAATCTTAGCTGGTACCGGAGGCTCAGCTCTCTTATCTCTTCTGTTACGGTACGGATACGAAGATGGTCATGTATTTCCGAGTTTCTTATAAACCACCCAGCGTTACTCGTCGATCTTAATACTTTATTTTGGAAGCGTTGTATCATTTCTAAATTGGATCTGCTGGATGTACCCCAAAGCTGAGCGCCATACTTCCAAACAGGCTTGAAAATTGTATTGTAGATCAAGACCTTATTTTCAACAGATAATTGTGATCTTCTTCCTAACAACCAGTTAAACCTCATGTATTTTAAATTAAGCTCGTTCCGTTTACATACTATGTGATGTCGCCAAGTTAATCTCCGATCAAGATGCAAGCCAAGGTACTTCACATGATCTTGTTGTGGGAGTACATCATTACCTAGGAGTACTGATGGGCATTCCTCTCTTCTCATAGTAAACGTAACTTGGACGGATTTATTTGCGTTGGCTTTTAGTCTCCATTTGTTCAACCATAGTAGCACTTCGTCTAAGTATATTTGAGCTTTATTTGATGCTTCTGTAGCATTATTGTCAGATGAAAGAATTGCTGTATCATCAGCATACGTAGCGGTAAGTACTGATTGGTTTAGAGGCATGTCAGCGGTAAATATTACGTATAATATTGGAGCAAGTATAGATCCTTGAGGAACCCCGGAGTTTATTTCTCCAAATTTTGAGTATGCACCTCTGCATTTAATTTGAAATATCCTACCTTCCAGAAAAGATTTAAGAACAAAATAAAACGGATAAGGTAAAATTGTTTTTAATTTGTATAAAAGACCAATATGCCACACTTTGTCAAAGGCTCTTAATATGTCTAGAAAAAGAGCACAGCAGATATCTCCCCTTTCTAATGTGTCAGATATCATATTCACTACCCGATGTATTTGCTCCACAGTAGAGTGACCGCTTCTGAATCCAAATTGATGGTCTGGAACAACATTCTGTTGTATTAGAATCCCCTGAAGCTTCTTTAAAAACAATTTTTCAAAGACCTTGGAAAGAAGAGGCAGTAAGCTAATTGGCCTATATGAAGACATTTCATTTGGTGGTTTACCTGGTTTTGGAATCATTATTATTTGCGAGACTTTCCATTGAGAAGGAAAATGTGTCGTTCGCAAGATACTGTTGAATAGTATTTGAAGATAAGTTAATGCCCTGACAGGAAGATGTTTGATGACTTCAGACGTAATTAAGTCAAATCCCGGAGCCTTTTTTGATGGAAGGTGATTGATTACTTGTTGTATCTCGCCAACAGTAAAAGGTTCTATCGGTAAGTCCATAGGCACTGGTATTTCCATAAACTCGTGAATTTCTTTTTCGTCAATTCCGACAGAAGGATGAGGTTGAAATACATCACTTAGGTAGTCGCAAAACAAATCGGCTTTCTCTTCATCACTTCTAGCCCAGTTCCCATCATCACGTCGGAGTGGAGGAGTATGTTGAATTGGTCTTTTTATTTTAGAAGTGGCTTTCCATAACGAGTGATCTGTTGTTTCGTTGGGAGACAAATTTTCTAAAAAGGTTCGAAAAGAATTATTTTTTATAGTGAATAATAAATCTTTTAGTTCTTTTGATGCTCGGTTGAATGCGGTTTTGTCTGCGGGGTGTCTGCTATTTTGCCATACACGCCGTAATCTTCGTTTTTCTCTCACTTTTTCCAAAATTTCACGTGGGTAATTCATATTATCGTATTCTGTGACTGTATCTTCCGGTGTACTACTCCAAGCTGCTTTTTGAATGATGTTTGTGAAGTGTTGAACTGCTTCATCTATGTCGTCCGATACTTTTAAAGGTATGTTGAGGTTAATGTTGTCATGAATAAAAGCTGAGAAGGAAGTCCAATTTGTGTATTTGTTATATAAAGTGGGAGGTTTTTGTCGTAGAATAATATGTGTACTGATTGTAATTATGATTGGAGAATGGTCTGATGTACTGTCTAGGCTGCTTTCCACATCTGTATAAAACCTACTGATACCTTTTGTGATACCAAAGTCCAATAAATCAGGGATTTTATTTCGGTCTGTTGGCCAGTATGTAGGTTGTCCGGTAGACAAGATATTATAATTATTTCCCAAATCTATGGCCACTTTCAGTTCCCGACCACGAGGTGTAATGAGGCGAGATCCCCAATACGTATGTTTAGCATTCCAATCGCCCGCTGAGATAAATCGATTTCCAAGGAGATGGAAATAATTCTGGAACACATTTCTCGTTATCCGATGCCTCGGCGGACAGTAAACAGATGAAATTACCAGAGGACCAAACCAATCGTGTAATTGTATCGATGTCGCTTGAAGATGATCTGATGTGCATGCTGGCAACTCGTGATGTTTTATTGAATTTTTAACAAGAATAGCACTGCCTCCATGAGCGTTACCATCCGGATGATTGGCGTTGTAGAGTGTGTATCCATATAGTCTAAAAAAATCAGGGTTTGTAAGGTGAGATTCAGATATGAGAAGAATATCTATTTTGTTAACCTTCAGAAAAACTTCTACTTCCTGTCGCCTCCGAATAAGACCGTTGACATTCCACTCCGCAATTCGTAGGAATTTCATTTAAACAGTTTATTGACAACGGTTGTCAATAATCCCATCAGATTACTCATTTGACTAACCAATAATTCAATCTGTTCAGATACTTTATTGAGTTTTGTTACTATGTCAGAATCTTCCCTTTTGTTCTGCAGTACATCTGCGTATGACACAGATGGTGTAGTTTGACTGTTATCAATAATAACATTTTGTCTGGTTTGTTTTAATTTAGGAAAGTGTTCATTATTTGCATTGAATGATCTGATATTCTTAGGTTGTGAATCAGTCGTAGGGGTATTCTTGTTTCCACGTTTCCTGTTCATTATTTCCTGGTAAATGCGGCAACCTTTATAATTCGCAGGATGATTATCTAAACACAATGCACATGTTGCTGGTGTGTTTCGATCTGTCTTTGGGCAGTCAGTTGTATTATGGCTCTGCGCACACTTTACACAACGATAGGGACGCATGCAATTGTTTTTGGTGTGGCCGTATTGTTGGCAACGTTTACATTGAACTATGTGGTTACTTTTTCTAGGTGGTTCGATATTAACGCAACAATTCGAAATATACCTGATATTAAAAATGTCTTTGTTGTTTTCTTGCGGTTCAAGATTAACAAAAAATATAGGAATTGGTTCTTTAGTTACGCGGTGGCGAGCATTAACAATTTCACCTCTGACTTTGTGCCCATGTTTTTCAATTTCTTCTTTAATAATAGAAGTTGGAATAGAGTAATGTAAATTTTTTATTACTATTCGGTAAGCGCGTTCTTCTTTCCTACTAAATGTATGACCAATTAAATTCACTTCACGAATAACCGCTATTAATTTTTTGTAAACATCAACATTACTTGATATAACTTTTAATTGTTTATTACTAAATGATTTAATTAAATAGTCTGATTTAGAAACCGATTTATCAAATAACTCTATCAATTTGTTAATATCTGTTATGCCATATAGGATTATAGGTGGAGTTTTAATCTTTTTTTGTTGAGAAACGTTATTTTCTTCAACAGGCAAACAGCTGAATCTATTTTTTAATGAAATATTAACATTTGAATCTACTAATTTATCAGCTGATTTGCTTTTTAAAATTGGTACAGTTTGCCAATCAGGTGTATTCTGGAAATCATCTGCTTCTACGTACATGGAATCAATGCCTTCTTGATTATTCATCGTAGATTGGCGAGCTAGCTTACTCTGCTCATTGGAGGAAGATGAAGAAGAAGAAGAAGGGCGTTTCAGCCCATTGTACATTGTTGTTTATAGTTAAATTTTTAGATTCAACCTAACCTCTAGCTTATAACAAAATATTCAAAAACAATTATTATTATCTAAAAAAAAAAAACGAAATACTTATCAAAAAAAAAAACTCTTGTAGACAGTTGCCCAATATAACAGGTATATTTTTACCATTAACTGACAGTTTATAAAGAAATTTTCTTCAAATAGAGTAGCACTATAAAAAACACAACTATACCGTAAACATGTATACAGCTGACATGTTAACAGCATGAATTAATTTTTAGATACCTGTAATTGTGTAAACAATAACTTTTGCATTTGAGCATTTGACAAAATAAAATAGCCACTGTATGGAAACAAAGGACAGTAAAAATAAATGAATAGTTGTTTTAAACTTTCAGTAGGTGATACTATAAACATTATCAGATTTTAAAAAAAAAAATCTGGTGTGAAACACTCGCACAACTTTCTCTTGCCAGTGCAAATAATTAACAATAAACCTAACATTAGTAATAAAACATAAGAAATAAACAAAAAAAAAAAACTAACCTCAATAAACATAACCTAATTTTAATCATGAGTGAAAGACGCAAAATGAAAATCGTACTCAGTTTAGCTTAGAAATACGGAAAATCACTCTTTCTCTCTAAACTAGGCTCTGTAGAGAAAAATGCTCTAAATAAAAGTTGTAGATCTTTTAATTTTCTATAAATTTAATTATATACACTTTTATCGTAAAATGCATACTAAGGCCGAAATGTTAAAAAAATCGATTTTTCTCACGTTTTCGTGAGAAAAAAACAGAAAATCGTAAATTACCGCTAAACTAAGCGTTATACAAAAAAATGTTTGAAATAAAAGTTGTAGGAATTTAAATTCTCTATAACTTTTATTATATAAATTTTTGCGCTATATTGCGTATTAAAGCCGTAATCTTAAAAAAACTATGTTTTTACGTGAAAACGGCCTCACCCAGAATTTCAGCAAACATGACGCCTACCCTATCTTGTAGAGAATAAAAAATTGATTTTAAAAAATATCGTAGGACTAGTTTTTGAGAAAATCGCAAAAAAGTGAAAAATGACACGAATAAACTACTACTTCCGGTTGACCAATTTTGATGAAAATGTTCATGTCGGGTCCGGTAGTGGTATGTAACTTAAGTTTCAAGTTTCAAGTTCGTGCAGAGCTCCGTTCTTGAGATATTCTGTTCACGCACACACACACACACACACACACACACACACACACACACACACGCACACACACACACACACACGCACATACACACACACACACACACACACACACACACACACACACACACACACACACACACACACACACACACACACACACACACACACAAACACACCCACCTACGCACACACGCACGTACACGCACGCGCGCGCGCACACACACACACGCACACACACACACACACACACACGCACACACAGAACAATCGCTAAAAACATGTTTTTTGGGTTCAGGGGGTCTGAAAACGTATAGATCCGGTGAAAACTCGATTTTGAAAAATCGACATGAAAACAATACTTTCCTTCCTTCATATAGG